>OZ023326.1:66770874-66793374 GCA_964007535.1 Brachyptera risi
TGCTATCATTCATACATATTATATTTGATGAAGAAAAACAGTTTTTTTTTTTTTTTTATTCAAAGCGTTGGGTCGAATTGCTCACAAAATGATGACAGTGTGTATCATTCATGTGTACACATTCAGAAGAAAATGTATTTTTCTGGGAGAGATTTCATTCTTCATATTTTTTCTTGCCCAGCCTGATCTCATGGGGTTTTTAGAAACTTCGACATGATATTTCTCAAAATCGGACCAATTCCGATTCATTCCAAAAACTATACAGTTATAAGTTGGATAAGTTTGCGTGAAAAAAAAAAAATTCATGTCGAGTTGTCAAATCCTGTGACCTGTGGAGTGCTCACAAACAAACAAAACCAAAACCAAAATTGAGAAATCAAACAAACAAAGTTCTATAAGAGTGGAATGGAGTCTCTGCTATCGCTCATCTAATAACCTACTCATTTGATAACTTATTGAAACTCTTTTTGAATTAAATAGCCATGATAGTTATAGCCGATGTGGGTATATCTCTATAATTTCCACAAATCATCGTATATCGATTTCGATGTATCACCGGACACAGCTTTAACTTCCAATAATATAGGTTTGTAGAACTTATGTTGCGTCATCTCACAGTTATCATTGGACTAGGCAAAACGCGTTATGTGTTTCCGCGTTGATGGATGAGCTACTTATATCAACTTATATCTTTGGAGTGGCTATTTATATATATATATATATATATATATATATATATATATATATATATATATATATATATGTATATATATATATATATATATATATATATATATATATATATATATATATATATATATATATACATATATATATATATATATATATATATATATATATATATATATATATATACATATATATATATATATATATATATATATATATATATTTATATATATATATATATATATATATATATATATATATATATATATATATATATATATATATATATATATATATATATATAGCTTGAGATCGAAACAATCAAGTAACTGCCATCCTATGTCCTAATCAATTTCTATGATAATGAAGAAGGCTTTGTTTCAATCGTTTATAATCAATTGGTGACACCTGTTGCTTAGATTTAATAGGTATCTTAATAGCTTTGAGTGATTTAAAAAAATTACATTATATAATTTTTCACATGAAAACGGCTGATCTGATTTCGATGAGAGTTTGAAATAATGTGTATCATCATTATATTGGATTTCCTTGAGAATTTGAATTCTCTCAGATGAAATATTTTCAACGAATTTTTTCCTCTGGGTTATTCTTATGGGATTTTTGAAAAACTTTGAAATGAGTTTCATCAGAAGTGGTGAACCGATTGCACCTCAAAAGTATACAGTATCAAGTCAGATAAGGACACTTGTGTATGCCAAGTTTCAACTGATTTTAAATCTTCGTTCGACCTGTGGAGCGCGAACAGACGAACAAAAAAGGCACTTTTTTCGGGTATGGTGAAATTGAGTCTCCGCTTCGCTCATCCAATAATATTCCAAAGTCTTCTGAAAATAGTTTGATTATTGCAAAATTTTCAAAACGTGTTCAAATCAAGATTTAATGAGAAAATACAAATCTTCCATGTAGGTAGTCTTAATGACAAGGAAAACGCGGGATTTGCATTGTAAGATGAGCTTAGAAGACGGAAATCTATGATGAAAAATATTTCGTCAGATTAATCCACATCTACGAACCTTGGATTACTTCAAACGTTCAAAAACCTTACCCGTAACTTGTTGATATTTAAAGTGCCTGCAACTTGTTGATACTTACAGTGCTGCAACCTCCCACCACCAACCAACCACCAACCTTCAATAAAATGGATACTTTTATTGCGTTTTCTTTGGTATTTCCCATCCGAATGTTGTGAAAGGCACTGAGAATATCTGTAACTATATTTTCCACATTCATTGAAAATTTCGAAGTTCCTGAATATTTTCCACATTTCTAGTATTTTCCATCCGTGTTATTTTTATGGGGATTTCTCAAACTTTCCGAACTTCTTTTCGGAGAAACCTTCTGAACGATTTTTTTTTTAAACAATCTCAATCTATTCTGGTATAACAGAAATATGTAGAAAAAGTTTCAAGTCGATGGGTTTTTTTTCCTGACCTGTATACCGCGCACAAAATTACAAACAAACAAAAAAAGGAGGAAAAAACAAGCCCATTTTTTTCGATATGTGAAATGGAAATATTCTCTACGCTCATCTAACCACCTAACAAATGAAGGTCTCGAAGATATAATCGTTCATGAATACGTTTCTCTTTGAACCATATTATGTACTAGGAAAACGCGTGATTCGCGTTGTGAGATGAGCTTAGAAGTATGGAAATCTAGAATGAAAAATAACATGTCAGCTCAATTTACATCTACGGACCTTGGATTACTTCAAACGTTCAAAAACCTCACCTGCAACTTGTTGATATGTATAGTGCTGCAACCTGTTGCATATACACTTTGCAAATCGAATTGATCCAAAGATTCAATAAAATGTACACTTTACTTGCGTTTTCTTTGTTATTTCTCATCCGATCGTTGCGAACATCTCTGAAAAGGTGTGTAATAGTATTGTTCATATTCGGTGAACATTTGAGAGCATTGAAAAAATTCTTGTTTTTCAAGTATTTTGTCTCCGGGTTATTCTTACGAGGATTTTTCAAACTTTCCGATTATTTTCCGGAAAAACCTTCAGACCGATTTCTCTGAATAACAATCCCAGCTTATTCTGGTATGACAGAAATATGTAGAACAAGTTTCAATTCGATTGGTATTTTTTCCTGACCTGTATGCCGCGCACAAAAAAAAAAGAAAAATCAAGCCCATTTTCTTTCGATATGTAGAATGGAATCTTCGCTACGCTCATCTGATGAACTTTATGTCACTATATTTCTAGAAGAAATATGAATCATGATATATTCTACATATTGAAGCTGGTCTCTATCTGTCTTTTTCTGTCTCATAACTGCTTTGATATTCCAATATTCATATCACAGGCCTAAAATGCACATATATATATATATATATGTATATATATATATATATATATATATATATATATATATATATATATATATATATATATATATATATATATTATTTTTATATATATATTTATATATATATATATATATATATATATATATATATATATATATATATATTTATATATATATATATATATATATATATAAATATATATATATATATATATATATATATATATATATATACCTACATAGATATATCGATATAGATATGAATGTATATTTATAGGCTCATACTAAGATATTTGGCAGAGTGATTATTACACCGAGCCGTCATTCAGGATACCAGGGTCCGATTCTCGCCATGGTCGATCATCTTGACACGGGGTTTTTGCTTTGTCCCTCTGTCGTTCAGGTAAATATACTGTGATGATTCCTTAACAACAGGCCACAACCGACAATTCTTCCCACTATCCAAAAACACCTGATTGAATAACCTTTCATCTCATCATCCCATCATCCCATAATGATATCATTCACCGGAGCCCGTATGGTAGTCATCAGTTCAGTGCGTCGTTTTGAACCCAATATGAATGAAGAAAAATCATATATATATATATATATTTACCACTCATATGAATAATCCGTTTATATATCCATATGAATATATGTATATATATATATATATATATATATATATATATATATGAATATATATATATATATATATATATATATATATATATATATATTATATATATATGTATATATTGTCCAGTACGCTGGGCTAGGGTCAAGCACAGAACTGGAAAAAAGAATGAAAAAATAAAAAATATATACAAATATATAGAAATATATATATATATATATATATATATATATATATATATATATATATATATATATATATACATACATACATATATATTTATATATATATATATATATATATATATATATATATATATATATATATATATATATATGCATACATACATACATATATATTTATATATATATATATATATATATATATATATATATATAAATATATATATATATATATATATATATATATATATATTCACATATGCCGTTATCATGTGGTTCACGATCATGACGTCGTACCTTTGATTCATAAATGAGATATTCATGTCGTTTAAATAAGATAATATAATAACCTTCAAATTAGAGATCGTTGGAACTTGATTGTGTTATAACTTTCACAACTAGCAAAGAAGAGTAAAATATAATTAATCCAGTGTACAACACGACGAAATTAGGTATAGGCTTATATCATCCAGGTTTCAAAAGTTATCCAACAAAATGTGAAACTTAAAGCTATGTTGAAGATCCTATTAGAAGAGACAAATTAAAAGTTGGAAAACCACGTATTCACAGCGACATGGTGAATTTCTTATTTTAATCTATTTTCACCTCCTAGGCCTACTCGGCAGAAAAAAATGCTAGTTATAAAAATATTTCGTTTTCCATTTCATAAGTTTCTTTCATAGATGTGCTGGAATGAAGACCGCTGTGCTACTGTTATGGCATTTGGCTCTACTTTGTATACGATGCACAAGTAGCACGGTTTCATTTACAAAACTTCTCGTGAGAAAGCGGATTCATTCCAATTAGTTTTGTAAATTCTGAAACCGTGATTATTCAGAACTGTGTTTTGAAAGTGTTTTAATATTGAGAATTGCCTTAGTTGCCTTAACCAAAAACTTCGCGGATTGAATATATAATATAGCGATCTCTTTGGGCACAAATATTGTAAGAAGATATATGTTTTGAAATTATTACGAAATTCAGTTGTTTGAAAAAACATTTTTTCCTTCGTTTTTTTCGATTTGTTCAATAATAATGAAAAAATACACTTTTTACTCGCTCATTCTTTACGGTAGGAGGCTCCTACCATTATGTTTGATCCATCTTCCATGACTCATTATCGCACATAATCTACGCTAAGCTCCACTTTCGAAACAATATAGCATACATTTCAGTGAGCGTCGATTATACATAGAAAAAACACTATACAACTGCGCACACTTCTTAACAAAACAATATACCGAGTTTCCTGCACCACCTTTGATTAAAGTTATACAGTAACTATGAAGATAGCATATACCTATATATATATATATATATATATATATATATATATATATATATATATATATATATATATATATATATATATATATACACATATATATCTGTATATATATAGATATATATTCATATACATATATATATATATATCCATATATATATATATATATATATATATATATATATATATATATATGTATATATATATATATATATATATATATATATATATATATATATATACATGTATGTTTATATATATATATATATATATATATATATATATATATAAATATATATATATATATATATATATATATATACATATATATAAATATATATATATATATATATATATATATATATATATATATATATATATATATATATATATATATTTATATATATACATATATATATATATATATATATATATATATATATATATATATATATATATATATATATATATATACATATATGTATATATATACATGTATATATATATATATATATATATATATATATATATATAAATATATATATATATATATATATATATATATATATATGTATATTCTCATATATATATATATATATATATATATATATATATATATATATATATATATATATTTATATATATGTATATATATATATATATATATATATATATATATATATATATATATATATATATATATATACGCATATGTACAAATATATATTTTCATATATATATATATATATATATGTATATATATATATATATATATATATATATATATATATATATATATATATATATAAATATATATAAATATCTCGACAAACAACCATTGTCAATAGACGAGATTTCATAAAGCTCAATCGCAAACCCACATTCCGGTCACTGGGCGATGCGTACATAGAACATAGACACGAGTCGACGACAAAGCCCAGACGTCGACACGGATGTTCAGCGCGATGACAGTCTCGTATTCCTCTCTTCATGGGAAACAAGTAGAGCATACATGACATGGAAATATCGCAAAACAAGAAACAAAAGCGTTGTCTCTGTTAGTGATAATTAGCAGAGAGATTCTTGTTCTGTTCAGTGCTTATGTCGTTACGAAGACTAATGGGTAGTAGGAAATCTACAATGGCAATGTTTGATTTGATCACGGTGTCTTCAATCATATGATATTTTATATGATTCGGTTCTTCTTTATGTCACCATTTCTCTCCACCACAGATGAAGTCGCGAATTATAAAAAGATATTACGTTTCATGATAATGATATATTTAATGATATTCAAATGGGATTATACAATATTTTTCTATCCCTATGAGAATAAAAGAAATCATTTTTGAACGATACCGGCATTTGAATTCAAATATTAATCCTCATTCTATACATAATGGATAAAAACGAACGAATAGTTTATTGTTCAGCATAAGGCATACTTTTCCGAGTTCTTTTCAAATGTGTTGGTGCGAAACGGAAGTTTAAAACCATAAAAACCGCGACGCTGAATTTTATCGTGCAGAAAAATACTATACCTGAATTTCATTTCGTTTGTTTTATGTTGTATATGGTTATTGGTTTTTCAGCTCAAACAATGTAACTTGAATTGGCTTGGCTTGTTGCTTGAATGCGGTTTCACTTGGCTCTTTTCTTCTCAGTTTTCAATCGATCTTCCTATTCGTATGGACACACAGCATATATATATATATATATATATATATATATATATATATATATATATATATATATATATATATATATATATATATATATATACAGGCCAGTGTTTGCCATGAGCTAGGTCAAACAGAACTTACTTTATTGATTTCAAGCTTAATGTATATAGAGGAACCATTGGCTAGGGCAAGTCTTTCCTTCAGAACTGGCTTTCTATAATGCCAACTGGACTGCAATGTAGGATCTTTACCATCTCTTGGGATTCCCCTTATTTTTCCTTCCGGTCTCTTGCCTTACCTTACTTTTCCATGTCAACACCTGGTAGGCTCGTCACTAAGTTTATGAGACTGGATCACGAAGTACAAAAAAGATTACCATCATACATACTCGATGAAATCCTTTTCCATTAGTATGATAATTCTTTCCAGAGAGGGTAAGTTCACTGGAGGAACTCATCGATTTCTTCAATTAGCGGATGAGTAATGAATTGGGTCGGCCTATAGAGAGCGAGAATCCCAATTATTTGATGTTTTTGTAGCTAATATCGTGTACGTCTTCAACTTCATAATCCAGTGGGAATTACCTGAATTTTAATGATATACATATATATATATATATATATATATATATATATATATATATATATATATATATATATATATATATATATATATATATATGTATATATATATATATATATATATATATATATATATATATATATATATATATATATATATATGATGGAAGTTTTCACTTGGAATGATATTCGAATGTCTCTCTTTCTGTAACTTGTGCAGTATATGGAAACTCGAACAAATCAGTATATATTCGCCAACGTTTCATGTTCATTTCAGAACTATCTTTTACAACTACGTACAGCTTCATTCAGAGTTGTACAAACTACAGTACGTCTTTTTTTGTTGGAACCTTGAGAATATATATTGAAATGAACATAAAACGTTGGCGAATATAAACTGATTTTATTTAGTTTTATCACATTATATTGCACAAGTTACTAGAACGAATGTGTTCATATATATATATATATATATATATATATATATATATATATATATATATATATATATATATATATATATATATATATATATATATATATATCCATATATATATATATATATATATATATATATATATATATATATATATATATATATATATATATATATATATATATATATATACACACACATATATATATATATATATATATATATATATATATATATATATATATTTATATTTATATATATATATATATATATATATATTTATATATATATATATATATATATATATATATATATATATATATATATATATATATATATATATATATATATATGTGTATATATACTCTTCTGAAGGCAAATGTCATATTTGATAATAGATTAGATATATCTCATATTGAAGTTGAACATTCCTGAAAGAAGTGTTAGTAATTGACTTTTATCCTCGATTATGGTTGGGTCTAGACAAAGAGAGGGGGTTTGGGGTGAGGGGTTAACTAAACGAGGTTAATCACGACGACCTTTAAGTGTGGTAGAAGTTATGATCGTGGCCAAGTATTAAACAGCTGCTACTGCTATACTGCCCGACGTAGACGGTATTTCGTTGAAAAGCCCACAGTATAGTGAGATTATGACTGGTGACACCTTCCTATCATATTAACCTTTCGAACATTAATGAAGAATATATACTATGTGATGTCATCATATATGTCTGGTCTTATAGTGACTATGAACGTATCAACTATCTCAAACTATCAGTGTGTATCAAATGATAGATATTAATAATAGATTCAATGGTTTCCATCAATGCATTATTCAGTGTATGAAATTTAACGAATTTGCTTGACATTTAGGTAAGTTCCTAAGCGTTGAAAGAAAATTCAAGAAACGATATAATTATTTTCATGGTCAAGTTCAAGTTCAAGCTAATTTGATCAGTACTTTCATCAACAAACTGCATGAATCATGAATAAATACGACATCACACGTAACAAATGAATTAACAAGAATATTACAAAATTAACATGAGGATAGAATGCATAAAATATGAATATCAGCTACAGTGAAATCATAATAATCAATTGATTTGCTTCTAATATTTGAACATCTAAAAGTAGACAAGCATGCATTTGTTTCTCAATCTTGTGTATGTGGACCACATGGAATATAGAGCACCAACACCTAGATGTGAATTCTGAACCTCAAGAGAGTTGTTAGTAAAACAAATCGATATTCAGTAAATCAAAAACTCATAGATAGAATTTTTTGATCTGTTACATGCTGTGTATTAATTGTGAAATTGAAATTTTCCCCAAATATGTATGAATTTGCAATTATAAAATGCTTCTTTCGAAATGAAACAATTTAGGAAGAATGAAAAAGCAACCGCTGGTTTAAAAATACTTCACAATTGAATTCCATATCACAGTAATCAATTGTCCGTCAAAGAGTAGCAGGAGTAACATATATGTTTACATCCCACAGGTGTAATGATAAAATGTCACATCATAATTATATTGAATAATTATTTCGAATAATATTTATCTTACCCATCAGATTGAATATTTAGATAGGATACTTAATTTTTTGGAAGTATCCATTCTGAGGCTCCTGAAAAATGAAGTAGAAAATGCGTGAATAATACTTTTTCGTATTCCCAACTATTTACAGTAGACGTGACGTGATGCTGTTAGATTGAAGTTCTGTAACGCGTTCATCTTTTTGATCGGAGATTAGCTTTTCAGAGAAAGAAGGTGTGCTAATTAAATATTCCGATATTGAAACATATACATTTTTGATAATAAATTAATCAATATATTGAGATATCGATATATTGATATATCGATTATATTGTTATAATATATCGATATATTGTTATAGTCTCAAATCGATGTGTTTTTGAATCGCTCATTTCTGTTTGTTTAGATCGTATTCGATTATTAAATAATAATCATCAAAATGTGTATTCATCAAAGTAGGTGATGAAATATTCATATTGGAAAATTACAAGTTCAGAAGATGAAGAGAGAAATACAATATGAAATGAAATTATCAAGAGCAATTTGTTTTTATATTGAACAAGATACTTTTTTCAATTTTTTCCATTTCTCACGGATTCTTGCGTTATTTTCGAATATAACATTCTTCCTAGTGAACAATAGACGTCTACACTTAACCGTACTTGACATTTCTGTCTGAAGTAGATTTTCACACATACTGTGTTCAAAAGTGAAGTACACACTGACATTGTGGAATGTATACTTCGTGTATGAAAACCCGTGGCATGTAACCTTAACACCGAAGTATGTGACAACCACAGTCTGGGAATATAACGTGAATCAAAGCTGTTTGCGGGTTCGAGACTTTTCTCAAATTAAAATCCATTGTTATAGTTCCAAGTTGGATATTTCGTTACGTCTTCCCTCGCTTAGACTCATTAATATCAACCCAGACATTGTGTGGGAAGAAATTAACAACATTCTTGACTTGAGCCCACACTTAATTGTGGCTATCTTTAATTTCTGCAACTTGACCTATTTAAAAAATCCTCAACTTTTCAAACCTACGCGAGTACGCAATTAATCAATTTTCATCGCGTGACCATTCATTCATTTCTATGAATGAATGTGAAACAAAATCTTATATTATTCATGTTGTGGTTCTGAAATTAACAATGAGTTATCCTTCCACTTTTCATTCTATTAAATTGCGTTTTCTTTTCCCATCAACGAGTTTGTATATATATATTTTCCCTATTCTTTCTCGGGCGTTTCTTCTTCAACACCACACCGATTTTCTTCCCTACAGTTCGCTCCGGGCTGGGAGCCAAACCACCCGTTCCCTAGCACTTCTGTACCACGGCGATAACTTCTGAAAAGTGAACGGGGGCGACGCGAGAGACAGGAAAATCTAATTTAGTATCGTCCTGCGGTTTGGTGACACGCAAGAATGGAGCGGGGAGGGGGGGAGGCAGGGATGTATATGATATTGCGGCGGGAAGGTAGAGAAAATGGATTGAACTCACGCGGGTAAAAGTGGGTGGTGGTAGGTGGTAAGGTGTGTGGGGCATGGTAGGGGAGGGGGGGGGGGGAGTTTGTCCTTAGTTTCATATAACGAGTTAGTTTTTCATCAAGAATCCTATAGTGTATAAAGTTATAAAAGCTTAGTGAGAGAGACAGTGTTATTAGTTGAGGTCGACATCAACAGAAATAATGTGATACATCACACGGTGGGGGGTTGAATTAAACCTTTCTGTTACATGAAACATAATTGATTTAATTGATAATGATTTCATGAATTCTGTGTTGGATATCACGGCATTTGAAACTGCTATATGTTTGCTTTCAAAGAAAAACATTTCATCCTAACACTTCAATTAATCAACATTGAATTGCACTCCTTCATATTTCCTATTGTTAACATGTTGCACATCATCTATTTGAGAAGAATATATAGATCCATGTTCAGTCTCCAAATGCACGAACAAAGTAATCATCATAATTCCAACGTTACCTTCTCTGTTCAATTATTTATTTAATGTGACGAGTTGTTCTGGAAGTGACAATGTATGTTTATTTCTTCCAGGTGGTGTGTACAGCCATGTCCAGGCAGTTACGAAAGGGACCGCTTTGCTTCCATGCGATATTATTCCACCGATCGCCAATGACAGCGTTATACTCGTCATCTGGTATAAAAACGAGCAGGTTCCAATTTACAGGTACGCATTGACATTATTTATCGAATACTTGATATCATTTTACTAGCTTATAGTTTGTCATAATGATTATTGTTGGATCATTGGTTATTTGGGGATTATTTGGGCAACCAAATGATTCCTGAATGATGAATTGTATGCATCATTTGGAATTCGAACTTCACTTGACTTCATCTTCAAGGTTCAGTTCATTATTGGATAGTTCTTAATTTGAAGACACGACCCGCACCTTGAGTGCTGAGGTCGTGTCGTGTCGTGTCATGGTCAGATGGAAATGCTAATTTCATCAGGATTACATCCAGGCTATCACGGACGTCTCTCATTCGACCATTGGAGTATTCAGTGAACATTATTAATAATATGTATCACTTTCCGGTGGAAGTGCCAGGTATTTTAATACGTCACACAATCAAGAGAAATGTAATATCATCATTTTATCATAATGTGATGAAACAAAAGTTATCCAGAATGATGTATATAAACCAATCTTTATACAACTTGATTCATAGTGATTCCGTGGCTTGGTTTTTTCAACCCCGGTGAGTCATGCATGTGAACACATTATAAACTCTCCGTCAAGTTTCTGACTGGTCCACCTGACTTACCAAGACGACAAAAACCGTGCAACCGTGTGTCCATGAGTCAAGCTTCACAGTTTCAGCTATTGAACATAACTGATGAGCGTAGCGAAGTCTCCATCCCACTCTTATAGGGCTTTGTCTGTGTTTTTTTTTTTTTTTTTTTTTTTTTTTGTAAGCACTCCACAGGTCGCAAGGGTTAACTGATCAACATGAAACTTTTTTTGTACACGCAAACTCATCCAACTTAGAACTGTATAGTTTTTGAAATGAATCGGTCAGACCGATTTTAAGAAAAATCATCTCAAAGTTTCTAAAAACCTCATAAGATTTGGCTGGGCGGAAAATGTTGAAAAATTAAATCTCTCCAAATGAGATGAAATTTTCTCTAAATGTGTATACATGGATTCTACACATCATTACGATTCTGTATAAAATTCTGATCAGTCGTTTGGAAGAAAAAAAATAAAATGACCGATAATATTCATCAAATATATCATACAAATTGTGACAGAATTAAGTTGTTGAGATTCACTGCTTTCTAGATTCAAGAGTTGACCAACAATGAAGTATTTTTTATATGCGTCAAGGTGTGTAGAATACCAGAGTCAATTAAGTGGCAAGAGTAAAACTACTTTATCGACTTTTATAGCTTATTCTGATATCAAGGTGTGTAGAATACCAGAGTCGATAAAGTAGCAAGGGTGAAACTACTTCAAGGACTTTTATACCTTATTCAGATATCTCGCTCATCTTACAACGCATATTTCGCGTTTGACTAGTTAATTGTATGAGCGAAGCGAAGACTCAATTTCATCGTACTCTAAAAAATGTAGGTTTTTATATTTTTTTTTGTTCGTGCTCTACAGGTCGAACGGAATCACAAATTCAATTGAAACTCAGCTCACACAGGTTTTCTGATTTGATTCGTTACTGTATAATTTTGAGGCGCAATCGGTTGCACCACTGCTGAGAAAACTTATTCAATTTTTTTTTAAATCTCATAAGAATAACCCAGTAGAGAAAATTCGATAAAAGTATTTCCTCTGAAAGAATTCAAATTTACAAGAAATGTTAATATAACAATGATACACATCATCCCGAACTTTAACTCTGATCGGATAGCCGTTGATGTAAGAAAATGTATAGTTAATGAGCGTAGCGAAGTCTCCATCCTACTCTTATGGGGCTTTTTGTCTGTGTTCTGATCAACATGAAACTTTTTTTGTACACGCAAACTCATCGAACTTAGAACTGTATAGTTTTAAGAATGAATCGGTCGGACCGATTTTGAGCAAAATCATCTCAAAGTTTCTAAAAACCCCATAAGATTCGGCTGGGCGGAAAATGTTGAAAAATATAATCTCTCCAAATGGAATGAAATTTTCTCTAAATGTGTATACATAGATTCTACACATTTTCACGATTTTGTATGCCATTCCAATCAGCCGTTTTGAAGAAAAAATCTAAAATAACTGATAATATACATCAAACATATCATACAAATTGTGACAGAATGAAGTTGTCGAGATTCACTGCTTTCTAGATTCAAAAGTTGACCAACAATAAAGTATTTTTTTATTGATGAGTATTTTTTTATTGATGAGCGCGTAGCGAAGTCTCCATCCCACTCTTATAGGGCTTTGTCTGTGTGTTTTTTTTTTGTAAGCACTCCACAGGTCGCAAGGGTTGACTGATCAACATGCAACTTTTTTCGTACACTCGAACTCATCCAACTTAGAACTGTATAGTTTTTGGGATGAATCGGTCGGACCGATTTTGAGAATCATCATCTCAAAGTTTCTAAAAACCTCATTAGATTTGGCTGGGCGGAAAATGTTGAAAAATGAAATCTCTCCAAATGGAATGAAATTCTCTTCAAATGTGTATACATGGATTTTACACATTATTACGATTTTTTAAGCAATTCTGATCAGTCGTTTTGAAGAAAAAAAATAAAATGACTGATGATATTCATAAAATATATCATAAAAATTGTGACAGAATTAAGTTGTCGAGATTCACTGCTTTCTAGATTCAAGAGTTGACCAACAATGAAGTATTTTTTATATGCGTCAAGGTGTGTAGAATACCAGAGTCAATGAAGTGGCAAGAGTAGAACTACTTTAACGACTTTTATAGCTTATTCAGATATCAAGGTGTGTAGAATACCAGAGTCGATAAAGTAGCTAGGGTAGAACTACTTCGAGGACTTTTATACCTTATTCAGATATCTCGCTCATCTAACAACGCATATTTCGCGTTTGACTAGTATACATCAAGGTGTGTAGAATACCAGAGTCAATGAAGTGGCAAGAGTAGAACTACTTTAACAACTTTTATAGCTTATTCAGATATCAAGGTGTGTAGAATACCAGAGTCGATAAAGTAGCAAAGGTAGAACTACTTCAACGACTTTTTGATGAGCGTAGCGAAGTATCCATCCCACTCTTATGGGGCTCTGTCTGTGTGTTTTTTGTTTGTTTGTTTGTTTTTTTGTTTGTAAGCACTCCACAGGTCGCAAGGGTTGACTGATCAACATGAAACTTTTTTTGTACACGCAGACTCATCCAACTTAGAACTGTATAGTTTCTGGATTGAATCGGTCAGACTGATTTTGAGAAAAATTATCTCAAAGTTTCTAAAAACCCCATAAGATTTGGCTGGGCGGAAAATGTAGAAAAATAAAATCTCTCCAAATGGGATGAAATTTTCTCCAAATGTGTATACACTAGTCAAACGCGAAATATGCGTTGAGGGATGAGCGAGATATCTGGATAAGGTATAAAAGTCCTTGAAGGAGTTCTACCCTTGCTACTTTATCGACTCTGGTATTCTACACACCTTGATATCTGAATAAGCTATAAAAGTCGTTAAAGTAGTTCTACTCTTGCCACTTCATTGACTCTGGTATTCTACACACCTTGACGCATATAAAAAATACTTCATTGTTGGTCAACTCTTGAATCTAGAAAGCAGTGAATCTTGACAACTTAATTCTGTCACAATTTTCATGATATTATATTTTATGAATATTATCAGTCATTTTATTTTTTTTATTCAAAACGACTGATCAGAATTGCTTAAAAAATCGTAATAATGTGTAAAATCCATGTATACACATTTAGAGAAAATTTCATCCCATTTGGAGAGATTTTATTTTTCAACATTTTCCGCCCAGCCTAATCTTATGGGGTTTTTAGAAACTTTGAGATGATGATTCTCAAAATCGGTCCAACCGATTCATCCCAAAAACTATACAGTTCTAAGTTGGATGAGTTTGCGTGTACAAAAAAAGTTTCATGTTGATCAGTCAACCCTTGCGACCTGTGGAGTGCTTACAAAAAAAAAAAAAACACACAGACAAAGCCCTATAAGAGTGGGATGGAGACTTCGCTACGCTCATCAATGAATTTCACATATTTTCACGATTTGTTATGCAATTCCAATCAGCCGTTTTGAAGAAAAAAATGAAATAACTGATAATATTCATTGAATATATCAAAAAAATTGTGACAGAATTAACGTGTCGAGATTCACTGCTTTCTAGATTCAAGAGTTGACCAACAATGATTTTTTTTTTTACTTTTATAGCTTATCCAGATATCAAGGTGTGTAGAATACCAGAGTCGATAAAGTAGCAAGGGTAGAACCAATTCAAGGGCTTTTATACCTTATTCAGATATCTCGCTCATCTTACAACGCATATTTCGCGTTTGACTAGTATACCCTATTCGGATATCTCTCTCATCTTTCAACGTATATTTCGCGTTTGACTAGTGTAATATTATTAGATGAGCGTAGCAAAGTCTTCATCCCACTCTTATAGGGGTTTGTCTGTGTTTTTTTTTTTATCTTTTTGTAAGCACTCCACAGGTCGCAAGGGTTGACTGATCAACATGAAACTTCTTTTGTACACGCAAACTCATCCAACTTAGAACTGTTCAGTTTTTGAAATGAATCGGTCGGACCGATTTTGAGAAAAATCATCTCAGATTTTCTAAAAACCCCGTAAGATTTGGCTGGGCGGAAAATGTGAAAAATAGAATCTCTTCAAATGCAATGACATTCTCTATGAATGTGTACACATAGATTTCACACATTATCGTCATTTTGTTTGCAATTCTAACCAGCTGTTTCGAAGAAAAAAATTAAAATCACTGCTTTCTTCATCAAATATTTCATGAAAATGATGACAGAATTAGGTTGCCGAGATTCACTGCTTTCTAGATCCAATATTTACCCAACAATGAAGTATTTTGATATATCGCGTCAATTAAGGTGTGTAGAATACCAGAGTCGATAAAGTGGCAAGGGTGGAACTACTTTAAAGACTTATATACCTTATTCAGATATCAAGGTGTGTAGAATACAAGAGTCGATAAAGTAGCAACTACTAGTAACTACTAGTACTACTAGTAGTAGTAACTATACTTCAACTTCTTCCATACCTTATTCGGATATCTCGCTCACATACAACGCATATTTCGCGTTTGACTAGTCACATGAATCAAAGCTATTAAGACACCAATTTAATCAAATAAACAAGTGTCAACAATTAATTAAAAACGATTCAAACAAGGCCTTCTTCAATATTAAATATATCAATGAGAATGAGTGATGAATTAAACAAGAGGGCAGTGACGTGATTGTTTGGATCTCAAGGTGGATATAACCAATCAAAGGTATGTTGATATGTTCTAGCTCATCCATCGACGCGGAAATATATAACGCATTTTCCTGGTTAGTTATGATCGTTCGAATCGGATGTACATTCATTCATGGATAATTCGATTATTACGATAATCTCACAAAAGTTAGAATACCAATTTTAATAGATGGATGAATTGCAAGAGGGAACCATTCCAAGAGACAAACAATTTTAATCAGTTCTCAAGAATGCTATGTTCATTAATTCATGTGCATTAATTATTTTCTTATCACACAATGTGTGTGTTACTATTTCATCACATTCATCCAAAAACGCCGTCTTTCACAACACAACTGTTAGTTTAGCACATTTCTTGGAGTACTAACTTTGCTCCTTATTTAGTAATGATGAGAAATCTAGCTCAGGAGAAAAGCTTTCCTGATGCATGAAAAAGCTCACATTACCATGATCTGGTGCTGAGAAAGACTCGCTCTTCTTTCGAGCATGTATACAGTATAATACTGGGCAAACGCAGAAAATGCGTTGTTAGATGAGCGTTACATTTATATGAAGTATAATCAAAAACTCTATACATCTTGACCTTGATCTTGAGTACAAAATATGCCCCATTCGTCAGTCTAATAAATCTAGAAAGCCGTGCTTCTCAGCAATGGTTCTGGTATTATTTATGTTCATTTGTTGAATAGAAAAACATTTATTGAACTATTTTCTTCGAAACGGCTGGTTCGAATTGCAAACAAAATTGTAATAATGTGTATCATTATTTTGTTCTTCTTCATTTTCTTTGCTTTTCTCAGAGAGAAAAAATTTTCAAATTTTCTGGCCCGGCCAAATCTGATTGAGTTTTCAGAAATTTTGAGATTAAATTTCTCTAAAATGTTTCAATCGATATGATTAAAAAACTATACCGCTCCAAGTTGGATAAGTCCACGTATACAGAAAAAGCGTCATTTTGATCAGTAAAACCATGTGACCTGTGCAGTGCTTACAAGCTTACAAACAAACAGAAAAAAAGCACACACACACACACGCAGACAAAGCTCCATAAGTGTGACATGAAGCATTCACATTCGCTCATCTATCCTTGAGAACATTGGATTGTCGACATCGGTAGGGATTCAAAGGAGGATGCAGCATTTGCGTTGTGAGATATGCGAAATATTCAAATAGAATTCAATAGAAATCTACACACACCGGTTCTCTGAAAACTTATCGGACTCTACTTTCATTGTTGTCCATACCACATCTCAAATTATTTGAATATTTTCCGATGGAAATATTCTCCCATCTTTTCATTGTGTTATTCATATGGATGAACTCAAATTGCAATAATCAGGTTATCAAAATCTTCCTTTCGATTGTTACCAAAACCTGGACCTAAACTATATAAATTCTAGTCTATATTATAGTCTTATTCTATATAAAATGAGTTATTCATATAAAAAGTTTCGTTTCACTAGGATTGGTTTGTCTTACGTTCTCTGGAGAGCATACAATATAGAAAACAGAAATACCAATTCAAAGTAAAACCATGCAAATGTCATCTCCGTCATCGATCATCCAATTATCTTAAGATTTCGTGATCAATGTTTACACATTCATGTATATATTCGGATCAGAGAAAGACTCACTTCTCGTTCGAGCTTGTATACGTTAAATATTATTTGAAGTTTTCATTCTATTTATGTATCTCGATGCCTGGACCATATGAAGAGATGGTGCTAGTCTTTCCGTGTGTTGAACTTGGTAGGTTGTTCACTCTTGTTTTAAACTGTCAAGTGTGGAAAGTGGATTACAGTTTTATACCTTTTTACAAAGAAAAAAGTCTTGTAGTCTAGTTCATTGCGTGAAACGGATTGTAAACATAATAAAATAAACCGACTCTAAAAACAGAAAAGATGTAACTATATTGTATAGAACTCTCTATTATTGTTCTGTAATCGTATTTTCTTGTTTGTTCACTTGGTATCTTAGTTCTTAACACTGACATATAACGCAGGAGATGTGACCGTTCAGAGACGGTAGAGTTTTCCTTGTTGAAGAATTGTATAGAATGGTTGAAGAATTGTAGAGTTGACTATACGATAGCTTGAGAATATTTTAAAGTGTGCGTGAGTTTGAGTCCCGACAGATCCACGTGAAATTTTCCGTAATCATTTGTTTTCCAATATATATATATATTGGTATTATAACGCAACATGATGACATTCACGAATATAGAATATATAAACATACAATACACAAAAAGAAAATTAATTAAATGATCGAACGAGAAAAATCAAGTGACTGAAAGGTGTTTTGACTGTGGACTAATCCACAAACCAGATCGCGTTGTGAATACTGAGAACAAAAGTTGTAACTTGTAAATTTGATGAATGGTAGGGCTTAGAAATGTGTATCACATTTTCTTGGAATTGAATAAGGGAACGGAATTTGATAAAGAGAGACTTTCAATAGAAAGTGTCATTGATTGGATATCTTTATATATATTCGAATTACTCCTTTTCTCACATGCAACCCAAATATTGACACATATTCGAGAATATTGATGAAAGGCACACATTCATAGTAGGCACACATGATTAATAAAATCAAAACTCGAATATATAACTGAATATAAAACTATGAATATTGGGCCTTTTATTCAAATTTCATGATTTCAACTATCAAACATTATTCTGGAAACTAAATTGTATTGTTCGTGCTAGGTGTAATGTAGTTATTGCTGATACTCTACACCTTCAACTCGTAAGTGTCTTCCAATCATGGAATTATGCAATTCCATATGTTGGAAATCTCAATCATAATGTTCATCAGTTCATTCTGTAGTTGCATTCAATTTGTACTTGAGTAGGTTTGTCATATCGTAATGTTATTTACCTACCATCAAATTAGATACTGATTACTTATATATGTGGTAATATAAATGAATAAAGGTCCCATCGATTTCTTGTCTATTTTGAAGTATAGTACTGTTGGTAATGAGGGGGCGGAAATATTTCAAAATAACAATATAATTTAACCAAAAAATTAAAATAACAATAATATATAAATAGCAATAAAACATGATTGATTGACACGTGATATATCATTTGTTTATATCGTGTATATGTAGATGCATAATGGATACTAGTAATATTGAAGAAGTGGAATTCAGAAACTGAGACAAGGAAAACACATCATGAGATGTGAGATTAGCGAGATAAAAACTCACATGAAATGTAATAGAAGTGTAAACACCATAATTATTAGGAAGTGGTAGAAGTTGCAGTTATACGCTGATGAAGGTCAAATGAAGAACCTGATATAGGCCCCTTGGTAGTAGAAAAAAAGCACGCGCAATTTACAACAATAGCATTCACTGAAAATTTGCCATTGTTTTGAGTTATTCTTAATCTCAAATCGCCGACCATATTGCGTTTAGGTTGTAACTTCTACGGACGAATTTCCATAAGATTTGTCAAATTTATTCTCCATTGTTCAACATCTCAACATTAAAAATTTGTCGAATGATGATCATTTCTTTCTTTTCTCATCATGAAAATACTTGCAAGCATTTTCAGTATTCCAATAATACATTTCTCTAAATGTAATCAACTTATTTTCACTCTGAAATTCTACAGTTCGGAGAAAGAAAATGATATAAGCCTAGAAAATATTCATCTTGATCGGGTTCATCTTGCGACCTGTGGAGCGCGAACACAAAAACAACCAGAACAAAATAGGAAAAAAGGAAGTTTGGATGAAATAGAAATCTTCGCTATCGCTCATTCCAATGACTCTAAACCCGATAGCTAAAATAATATGGAAAAACTTTCACTTTTCGGTCAACGTGTGTGAGGATTTTCTTATTACTCGTATGGCCGCATGAGTGCTCTGAAAGCGTTCTCGCCAAATCACTTTCCTACCCTATAACTCACAAATAAGCAGTAGCCTTAGCACTGAAATGGGATGGAAACGTGACCGGAGTTTGAACCATGGGAAGTAGAGAGAAGTAAACGAGATACACTGGCTGATTTGCATGTTGTATATGCGGCGATAGATGATACGTACGTACGACTCACCTTCTATTGACTCGGCGGGTCGGTTGACTTTGCCAAATGGACGGTTACTCTTCACGTTCTGGATATTTATATTTAGAAGATTTCAAAGATGAAATGAGTAAAATTTATGTATTCCGTTTCAGACTGCACTATTTCATTTTTTTTATGTAACTGTAAAATGCTCAATATGAATTTAAATGTTGTAATAAAATACATGATGGGATCACCGAAAGAGATATTCAGAAGAAAACTAAAAGGGAAGGTTTGTAAAAATGGAATTCATGAAACACAAACTCATTTGGAAACTCATTCATATACATGGGTGTACATATATATTTATGAATATAAATGTTCAAATATATATATATATATATATTTATATATATATATATATATATATATATATATATATATATATATACATATATATATATATATATATATATATAATACAATATATATATAATATAATATATATATATATATATATATATATATATATATATATATATAATACAATATATATATTATATATATATATATATATATATATATATATATATATATATATATATATATATATATATATATATATATACATCTTTCAAATTTCCACAGTTTTTACATGAATTCGTGATTTCGAATCAGACAACTTTGAAGTCAATTTTCCTCTATGGAGTGATACGATGGAGAGAATAGCTGTGGAGACTACAGCTAAATAAAACGTTCACTCATGACTGTTTAATATATGATAATTTCATAAGTCAATAAAAATATGATAATAGTCCAATAATATATTGTTCAATTAAACAGATATTTCTGACGCCCGTAGATCTTTTGGTTATCATCATAGTGCGTCGTTGAACCCAATATGAAAACAAACATGAATATTCTGTTGATAAATCATCTCCTTTGCTCTCTCGACCATATTTCGTAGATTACCATTAAATTTTCGCGAATTCAAAAAAAAAACAATGATATGAACTTCTCTCCTGATTGATATGGAATAAAAATGCATGAAACAATGACACACTTCATTTTGGATATAATTTGTATTCCGTTTCAATTAATTCTTGACACATTTCACATAGCTTCTATTTCCTTTTTCTGTGCAGTGAAAATGTCGTTCATGAAAACCGTCATGTACCTGCCACTTGTCAGTGTGGACGGGGTTGAATTTAGTAGCACATATGCTGATATGCGCACAATATGGTCGGTATTACTACATACGACGCCACAGCTTATACAAAGATTAAAATCAGCGATTTGTTCGGAATATATGAAAACGCGGTTGCATGGGGGAAATAAAAAATGGATGAAACGTGGAACGTAGTATGATTGGCGAATAAGGCAGTGTCATTATCAATATATAGATTTCAACTCACGTACATATTCGATGATCACGCCAATATTTTTTTTTTCATCGTTCATTGTATTCGTTAGGCTTTCAATCATCCCGATTCAGAAAAACGTTCCGAAAATCGATGGTAGATTGACAATGATTAGCCAGATTCTCGTGATATTATTAAAATGTATAGCATCAAGGTGTGACAGCTCATTTAAATGACTGATTGACTTTTAATAGGTGGTTAATTGTGATGAATAGTTTTGAAACATCAAATGATTATCATTTGCTCAGAGT
>OZ023326.1:66798374-66813374 GCA_964007535.1 Brachyptera risi
GTATAACCCTCACTTTTATATGACAAGACAATAAAAGTTAGGTATACAGGGTATACATTCAAATACGTATTAGATATACGCTAGATTTGTATAACGCTTTAGACTTTGAAGGGTATTCTGTACTGGACTGTACACTAAGCTATTCACTACAATAGTACGTCACGCGTACGATCAAAGGAATCGATGTAAATAATCTTGACTGGTATATTCAAATATTGACCAGCCTCTGGTTTTCGAATTACACGGCGATTGAGAACGTTTGTGATCACAGAACACGGGTCAAAAGTAATTAGAGAAAACCTAGGTTTAGCAAGGATTACTAATTAAATGGCAGAGTAATTTGACATCGATTTTGATTCCGATTGAAGCGTTTGGGTTCAACCAATCAACATGCTGTTAACCACAGCCAGTATGCGTGCTAATTTTAAGAATTGCTTCGTTCACCGAAGGAAAAACGTTTCTGCTAAAGGGATTTCTCAGATTTCATTAGATATTAGCGGCGCGAGCGACGAAATTATTTAGTTTGTCGTATAATTGCAGTTGAAAGATGTGCTAATTGAATTGAATAATATTGAGGAAAATTCATAAATAGAACATGTGGAAAGATTGATGTCCAAGTTTACGATATCTGGGTGTTTTGGCAACTAATTTCACTTCACTATACGGATCGTATTTCAACTATTATACCATTTACCATACAGGTAGGTATAATAATACTGTGGATATCTTCCGTTGTTGGCGTCGTTATTGTAGATCGACAGTGTTTTAGAAAATTATTCACACAGTGAAGAATCACTCTCAGATAACTTACCACTTTTTTACTTTTTCATCAATCCTTGCACTTGATAATTTCACTTGGTTTGAATATGTTGGAAAAGAAAGTTTCCACGATGGTTCACGTGTTGGATTGACCATGACAATTTCATTTGTCATATCCAGAATCCTCATGTAGGTAGTGAATATGCTCGATTTATTTTTGTATATTATTATTAATTTCATTGCTTTATCTATCATCCCACCATCTCAATTTACGAAATCCAATATGTTCAGAAGTGAAAAATCTGTTTTATTATAGAGCTGCAGTATCCAGGATTGAGAATAATTTCAAAAAGTGAAACAAAAAAGTATACATCATGATATCTTTATAGCATAACTTTCAATCATACAGCTCTTACAATACCAGTATGCCAGTTGAAATTACTTCGATAATTCATATATTCATTTTGGGTTTAACGACTCACTTCGATATATTAGCGTCAGTGAATTATGAATGAGATGATGAACATATGAGATGAAAGGTTGATCGATTAGGTCTTTGGAACGATAAAGGAACACAGTGACTGGGTGCCTGTTATTGGAGAATCATTTTCAGTATTCACTTTAGCAACTGAAGAAAACCACGATGCTCTTCAGTCAGAATTTCAACCTGCACGAGAATCGAACCGCTGGCTCCTGAATGACGATAATTCAGTCCGCTATCGACTTATTAACCCATCTCAGTTTCGTTATTTATTCACAACACATTCACATCCTATGAAATTATCCTATGTATGATTTTCTAATAAGCAATTAGGTTTAGAGTTTGATAGAATGGATGTAGGAGGTTCTATCCATTTTGACTTTTGATGTTCACATTATTATGACTTTATGTTCCTATCTGTTTTAAAACCATTTCTTACTTCATCTTGACAATAGTGTTTCAATAAAAATGAACACATTTTTATACACGAATTGAGACGGCTCGATTAGTCGCTTGCGTGGTAAACCGTCATTTAGAAGACCGTGGTTGAATTCACGTCATATCGACCATACTGACAGATATTTTACGTAGTTTTTTCATTTTTTTCCAAAATTAGTACGGTCCTTTAAAAATATCAAGCCATGAGCATTTTCTCCCCACTGTCTGAACTGATAATGTGGCATTATTTCAACTTATTTCTCTTTTTCTGACATTAATATATCCTATTCATAATTGGATCGCGTTAAATATAATATAAATGTATTACTTGTTATATATTTGTAATTGTGGTGCGTTGAATCCAATGCAAATGTATTAGATTTAAGAATAATGTAATAATTTCGAGTGTCGAAAACATTCGTCACGTCTAAATGTTGATTCGTACATTGAAAAGCGGGGGAGGGGGTTGCCACGGGTAACTAACAGTGTGCAGGGAGGGATATAACAAGAACGAGAACAAGAGTATTTAGATTAGTTGAATAATGGGTAGAGAAATGGAAATAGAATTTGATCGTATTAATTACCTCTTGGTTTTAATTACGAGCAACCTAAACTTACACCTGTAGTCGTACTAGTGCTTTCAAGCTCTTTGCAAGCGGATAATTGTCAACGTTTTCCTTACTTCTCGTTTCTTCCTCCCCCCCCACCCTTTCTCTCCCCTACCATCATTTATACTCGGGGATATCATCCCCAATACAATACTTACATAGCGCTTTGAGCATTAGAAGTATACTCAAAGTGGAATGTAAAGTGGAAACTCACTTGGGTGATATATGAGGAAAAGTTGCTGAATATTATTTATTCTAGAGGTGTATAATTAGGTGTTAAATGAATGTCGGTATTTTTATTTCACTGCTCATTTATTCGTATTGTCTTTTTATATCATGCATGACTCGACGATGACACTCAGAAGAATTTAGAAGTTGGTCACATGAATTTTACTACGAAAATTGCGAGTGTGAGGATCCTGTTATGTATGAGAATGAATAATGTTCAAGAAAACAATAATCCTACAACTAGGTTTAAATATAACTTCACCAATATATATATATATATATATATATATATATATATATATATATATATATATATATATATATATATATTCAATTTTTTTTCACCCCTCATTTTATAAAACTCGATCTCAGGAGACTGTGAGCTTGGTTGTATGAAAATAGTCAATTGACACACAGTTCAAGTCGTGAACAACAAATTAAATAAAACGAAGAATATTTTGATAACGAGAAAGTGAAATAACTTTAATAGTCTAAATGAGGATACAAGTTCATACAATTTGTCTTTATCATAATATGATTGGTGGCTAGCATGAAAGATGAAGTTGTGTCTCCAATCATTTCTATAAATAACATACATTTATCTTGATGATTTTGCTCCAAAAAGAAAATGCAAGACAAAATTATGGGCAGACCCATATGCTGTGGTGGTCTTCACGTCTCCAAATACCATTTTATAACTCATGAAAAACAAACTGAAACATGAATAAAACATGAATATAAATATGACATAAATATGAGATAAAACATAAATATGTCTATTCAAACGACTATTTATGAAAAGAATGAAATATTGGAATTGATACATGTATTTTTAAACTGGACATTCGAGAGGCTTTAATGTAGTGTCTATCAGGGTTAACACATAATGAATGCTAATTAACAAAGCCATAGAAATACTACGTAGTAAAGTGAATTAGACATGTGTGTCTGTGTGTGTGTGTGTGTGTGAGTGTGTGTGTGTGATCCTATACATTTCTACACGCCATATTACAATAACCCACACGTCAACGCCTTTCAAATCAAGCCTTTTAAATTAATACGCGAACTTGATGGCTGGACGATCAACACACCTGGTCGTTAACAGTAATGGCCAGAGGGTACAGTCAATCGGGACCGTCAAACTGAATTATTCCATGTATACTAGAATCATAGAACAGACTATAACTAGTGTGTCAGTTTTAATCATTCACATCATATCAATCCTTTCCAATTAAATACTACTGGTATAATATATTGAGTTCTCATTAGTCTTATGTAATGTTTCGGACTTGCATACAGTGACTGTATGATATAAACTCGTGAAACCAGATCTGTATAATAATGAATTTGGATCTTGTTGAGATTTGATTGAATGAATTGAATAAAAATGAATTGAGAGTGAACATGATGATTGTCTTCAAACTGTATATATTCGTGCGGTAGTGGATCGAGGGCCATGCAGAGTAGGCCTACTGTCAGTTTCAGATATTTTTTGTTGTGGACCAATGGTCGATATTTATCATGTGTTAAATGTATAAAATATGTAAAATATACGTGTCGGATTTTCGTAGGATATATGAAAGAATATAGGCCCACGTGAGAGACGTAGTACTTAGTGTTTCAACTGAATCAGAGTCTGGATGGCATAGGCTTATCGAAAAATAGACGAACAGCTGATATCGAAAAAATATGGTATTTAGCTTAATAGATTTCGATGCTTCTCCCAATTATTATTTTGTTACATTTTGGTGTTTACTCAACACATCATAACACTATCACTGCATAGTTTGGCATGAACTAAATAAAGAGATTCATGTAGACCTAATCAACAAGAAAATGCAGATATTCATCGACTTGGTCAATCTACTTGACTCACCTAACCATGACATGCAGACAGCACAACAGGCCCATCTACTCCAGAAAACAGTCATCCTACCGAACTAATTTGATGAACACAATCATGAAACAGAACAAAATGAGAAAAAAATCAAATATATGGGCAAATGTTCTATTCATCACCGTTGCGAAATTTGTCAAAGTACTTAGACATATTGAAACGCTGATAACTGCAGTTCAATAACGTTTCTTTTAAACGAATTGTTTTCACTCTGTAAAGGAAATTATGAAATGGAAATGATACTAATTTCGATATATTTTATATATGTGTACATGTGTCAATTTTCAAGCAAGAATCCATTATGTATAGTCCACATTCAAGTGATGAATAACGTTTATTCCTAATGTTTGCTCTTTTTTGTCATTCTAAATAATTTTGAATTATTGAATCAGAATTGTCTCAATATTATCGTATGATCAATGCGTGACAACAGTTATAGAAGTTCATAAAATGTAATAAATAGATATACTACATTTGATAGACTTCAACTATAAAAATGTACTAGTCAAAACCGGAAGTGACAATGCATTTAGATATATTTTCATCTTTCCGTAATAATGTGTTTTTATATTAACATAAAAATGTGACCAACATACACTGCAAGAGTATGGTAATTTAATCAACCGGAAATTAAACTACTGACAGTTTGCAACAGCTGTATTATCTATTAATTTTCATAGGATTTACATAATTTTGGTACTCGCTTATTCACTCATCCTCATAATCCATAGTGCTTAACATATAGGTGGTGCTCACCAATTTCGTCATGATGCTCGCAGATCCTACTCATATTATCAATAATATTAAACTGACACAGAACCATATTGGAGAGAAAATATCGGGAAAGAGTCCAAGTTGTAGACACAAGATGATATGTACCTTATATAATTGTATCCATGTATATATAGTTGTATCATATATTGTTTGCATACTACTATGCAATGATAAATTTGGACTGATGAATACATTAAATGAAATGAAATGAGAATTTGAGGTGTTCTTACAATGTTTTCAGTAGTATATTATGTTTGTCTACCTGAATAATTCTTCATCTCTAACAATTCTATATCCAGTGTTGATGCCGATGGAATGAATATGGGCTAGTTCACATAGCCACACATTCATGGTAACATTCACTCAAAACCATCAAAACTCAACCAAATCCGAAACTTTTGACAACTTTGAACTAGTTTTGACCAATTATGACAGGTGGACAGTTTGACAGTAACCTTGGAGCCGGTTTACTGGAACGTATTAATGCATCGTTCGTGAATAGTATTACCTTCAACTACTACAACTGTGGTTAGAATCATTTAAAAACTCGAGTAGGCCCTATTCACTATACTATCATCACCATATAGTCACACATAGAACTTATAATTAATACATCAAATCCATGATTATCTTCAAAAGTATTGATACATTACTAAACAGTTGATCTTGACTGTATAAATAAAAAGGTAGTTGAATTTGATGAGTTTTTGAACAGTACGTAACGTGAGGCTTATGTGCAGAGATCTTTTTCAGCAACAAATTCAAGTTCAATTATTAGAAGAAGAATTAATTGGAAAAAAACCTAATCATGTTCCCTTTTTATATTAAAAAAGAAGTAGAAGTCATGTTTCGTACCAGGGATCTTTTTACCATCATCAAAGAGCCACAAGTATATAGAATTTAAAGCTAAATGAACGTTATTTGACCCCAAAGGTATACTCAACGTAAGGTATACGAGTCAACACTTTGATCCGCGTTTAATTACAGCACACAGTTAGTTCGGTGGAGAAAATTAACAATCTGGCAAGCTAACGAGCAGCGGTAATTATCCGATGAATATCTACATTTTCAGTCCGTTATTTATGTGACATATTTTTTTTCTTCATCAGAAAATAAAGCATAGTAAAATGCTTGTATGGAACTTACAAATATCGGATGGTATTAAAGTATTTGGTCACGGTGATGGGTATGATCAAAATAGAAATGATATGATTATCATTTTTTTATTTTTCTGTTCAGTACTTTCCTTCAGAAGTGTCAATTATCAAATGAACTCTTCGATATTCACGCTTTGAATGAATGAATGAGCGATATATGAATGAAAAAAAATGATGATCGAATTATTGAATTTTATTTCTTATGATCTATGATATTAGGTTACTAATCGTTGGATAGAGAATCAACTCAGAACTGAAACTAACGACTTTTTTTCGTCATTTTCAATTAGTTGATGATTATTTATTCACGTGAGGTCAAACGCCACACCTTAGTAATTAATACAAGATCTATCGGCGTCGGATAAATTACTTATGAGTTGATGGTATGATGAGATGAAGATTATTGAAAAACAATAGACGATTGTGAAATACAATAGAACAAAAACAATGGAAAAGATTATAGGAGGGAGAGTGGAAAGAGAGAAGTCGTCACCCATGTTGTAGAAATTATCCTGGCATTTATAGCGTACAGGGGAAAACAACGGGAAACCTCTGTGAAGATGGACGCTTGCGGAGATCGAGCCAAGACCCGATCTACCCTCATCTCACAGTCACATGGCGCAGGCGCTTCAGCACTAAACGATATACTTGTCACGGTGATTATTCATTATCATTGTTTGCTGAACGAAATCATCAACAACTAGGTTATTTCAGGGTACAAATAAGCGAATGATGAATGTACTTTGTTTTTTGAAACCCATACCTTATTCGGGACTCGACCCCATGCAGAACACGACTACAGTTTTCAAAGCATTACCAATTGATGAACTGAGTATGGTGGTCATTTTTATTAGCCTCATAAAATTTGTTCCGAAGCTCATAAGTTAGAAAACATGTGTGAAATTGTTTATCTGACTGTATTTGCGGTATAGACAATTTGCAACAAATCTCTATACATAAACATGTTGACGGCGATACAGAAAGTATGTTTACACTTACTAAATCCATAGATTGAACCACAAATTGAATTCAGTCCAACTTGTCAGTCCGAGCCCAGCACACAAGAATATATGTATGCTCTATTTTAAGAATGTATATACACAGATAAAATAATTTTTATGAGAAATAACAGGATTCCGTATACAATTATGAAGAGGGATCTACATAAAAAAGAGCAAAGATGAAGAATTTATGGATATTGTTTGAAATAACCCAAATGGCAGTTGGATAGATGGATTTGCTATATGAATATTATAAGGAACTCTTATTGCATCTGATCACGGCACAGTCAAGTCACGTGACTGACATTGATGAAAAATTATAGAAAAAAGTTTCTAGAGACGTATCATGTTATTTGCCATTTTCATTTAATACAACCTCTGAAACTGCCGCATAAAAATCCTATCAAAAAATGTTTAAAATGTTCAAAGTAGAAACATTAATAACAGATGGTTATGAAGTATTTCCCGGTATGTCTCTTAAATATGAACTTTTGAACCCTATTTTACTGAAAGTCGAGTCAAAGTTGTCTCAATAAAGCTGTGCAGGAGCATAATTCATTTCAGACGGTAAATCCACTCAAAATGATACAAACATTTTCTAAAAATCTGTTACTTCAGGTATGTTATGAACAAAATAAAATTGTCGTTCACAAAATAGATTGAATGTCAAGGTGAAAATCATGTATGTTGAAGAAGGTAATTTTTATGCCGAGTTGATTATCGTTCGTTCAGTGATTTCATCAATATTCGAAAAAAGTATCAGATGAACGGGTGAAGTATGACGATGAAGTGTAATTTGCAAATGTGAATGTCTCAAGCAGGACTTGAAACCACGATCGACTTGACTCAAGTATCTGAAGAAATTCCTCAGCTGAAGGAGCCAGAATGTGGTTCAGAAATTGACGTCACACATTTTTTTTAGAATAAACACAAACATATTTGTGGGTTGCTCTTACGTTGATCAAGATTTTTTCGTGAATTGGTTCTCGTAAATCCCGAGTAATATTGAAAGTGTTTCCGGATGTATGGCAATCGTTCCAGAATGCAACATTTCGATGAAAAGTTGGCAATCCATCTTCTTCGATAAATTAAAGCCACTGTACCATTCGTCTTTGTGTTTACCTAATTGAAGTGTTCAGATGTATGACAGACTTTGACAAAGCAAATATTCAATCATGCATGAAAATAAACAATTTTATTCTCATAATAACATAGAACTATCGGAACAATAACAATGCTTTTCATTTTAGATACCCATGTGGGTTTTGTGATGAAAGACAGAATATGCTACTTTTGCCGTGTACTCCGAAGGGAAATATGGAACTCTAAAGTGATTAAAAAAGTTCACTGATTTCATAGAGTTTTATTGTACCAAATCTACACCTGCAAACATGTGCATATTGATCGATTTCTTCTATTGTCACAAATAGAGTGGAGTGAGAAGTCAACTGACTAACTTGGTCATATATTATGATATTATCGGTGAGGAAAGGCTATACTGAATATGAAATTGATGCTTCTCTCAAAAGAGTGTGTTGCAAGTGTCGCTCTAGCGCGCTTTCTATGAGTTGAAACATTATTTCCTCTTTCACCCTCAAGTTGATATCAAAGTGCACGGCGAATGATTAATAGTTGAGATTTCGTATATCCCAGGCCTATATAACATATTAGTCGAAAGTTTAAAATTAGAACATAATTTTTATATTCACGAGATTGGAATAAATGATATCTTTCATAATACTCATCAAGTTGAACTATTCTTCAATATTTGAGAACGCATTTTATTCATCTCTAAATTTATCAAACTCCGATGTGACCCGGGCGTGTGAAAATCAACATTTTCCACGAGTTATTATTATTTTCCATTAAAATAGAATCGACAAAGGTGTGTAGGGGTCTATAGATAATTTGTGACCAAATCCAAACCCCGAATAGAATATTCACCACGAAATAGTCTATCAAAATCAATTATACGGTCAATGAGAAACTCGAAGATCTGAACCTAATCTAAAAAACGTTTAATAATAATAACAGCATTTACTTTTCGATCGGAAATCTTCCATACAAGTCTCTACGCGCAGCCCTAACTATAAGCTGCCATATACGGTTGGTTAAGCCAGGAATTATAGATTGCTCGAACGTACAAAAATATAATCGAGGAAATTGTGTGATATTTGTTGGTTTTGAGAGCCTGGAAGGGCGGGGTTCGGTGGTCGGGGATAGTTTGTGAGGTGCCAGCGTGAAGGGGATGGGTGATATGGGAGGAGGGAGGCGGTGTGGGAAGGGGTGGATAGGGATCATAACACCTCCGGTGTTTGGTCTACAAGATGTCGTGTTGCGAAGCTGTTACCTGAATAACATCTGGCAAATAGTACTTGCGCAGTGGCCAACATATATAGCCAATATATATAGAATTATATCGTGATATAAGGTCTTGAAAATGTAAAACGATTATTCATTTTTATCGGTATGTTGATGGTCAATTAAAAATCCATTGGAATGCAAGCTATAGATAATGTCTATAAAAATATCTTGCTCGTGGTTTGCAATAAAAAGGGATTCGAATTGATTTGATAATGTTTGCAATGTAGACTCCAACATTCAATATGATTGTATTCATCATTTTGTTGATGCGAGATGTTGGAAAAAATCGAAGATAGGGATGAACTGATGAATACAATTACTGTACTCAATATTTTGTGATTCAAAATTATTGAACCATTATTGAACACTCAATTATTGAGTGGAGAGCACAAATGAGAAATACCGTGAGTACAATATGGTGTACTAATAATTCTTTCTATTAATTTTACGAAAACTATCAATTAGGTTTCCAGAAGATAGATAGATACACGGAGGAATTGCTCCATGGTGTGAGATCCATATATATATATATATATATATATATATATATATATATATATATATATATATATATATATATATATATATATATGTATATATATATATATATATATATATATATATATATATATTATATATATATATATATATATATATATATATATATATATATATATATATATATTATATCATATTCATATTATTTATATATTTCATATATATATATATATATATATATATATATTTATATATATATATATATATATATATATATATATATATATATATATATATATATATATATATATATGAGAATAAATTATTCATGGGTGTTCTCGGTCGTTTATATTTATTTATTTGTATGCTCGATATTTTGGCAACTCTATGGCTGCCTTCATCAAGAGCAAATAAATATCGATATATGAATATATAAATATCGAGCATACAAATAAATGAATTTAAACGACTGAAAACACCCCTAAATAATGTATTCTCATAGTATGAGTCGTTTAAGTCCACGTGAAACTATGTATATAGTATATATATATATATATATATATATATATATATATATATATATATATATATATATATATATATATATGTATATATATATATATATATATATATATATATATATATATATATATATATATATATATATACATATATATATATATATATATATATATATATATATATATATATATATATATATATATATCATAGAGATGACTGACGACGAGTGATTGACTACCTCTCAAACGTCACAAACCATAACATCCAATCAAGGGGACTGTTTATTATGTGGAAAATTTGACAATACCAATCAGGGTATTTCTAATCACATTGAGTACAGATGTAGGTACCCCACTGATAAGCCACGCCATTAGTAGTAGTCAATACGTTTCTAAATCGGTGTTTGAAGTGATTGTTATCTGCTCTGCACTGTTCGAGACTGACTGAATCAATAGTTACGATCACATCTTTAATATAATTTCATAAAAATTCATAATATATCTACGTATACATAGAATATGTATTGGTCAACAATAGGTACTTTGACTTTCTAATGAAATTCGAACACAGAATGATATTGGAACAAATAGAAAGAATATAATTTTTCACTGAGTGGCAACATGAAAATGTGGAAAAAATCACACCTTCGTCCGTATATGATTCTAATAACATCTCGTATCAATTCTAAGCGCAGTTATGCCAATCTATTATGATGAAATAGCAAATGATAATTGGATATACACCTGCAGTGCGATTCCCGTTCTTCAATCCTCAACTCAACAATCTGGGATGAAATTGAAGATTTCTATTCCTTTGATTCATTCATCCATTTATTCATTCTTAAATCATTTTATTCTTTTTTTTCAACATTATTCACATACATTTTACATTTATTTCTTGTCACACCACATTTTACAACGAGAAATGATTCCACGATTCTCATCCACACACGCGTTTTTACGCAAATCACAAATCACAACTACTACTCACTAAAAACTACTCACTACAAACTATCACAACTACTGATCGTGCTTCCAATAGTAATATTAACATTTTCATTTAAAAAAGGTAATGAATACTTACATTATGTTAGTTGGAGCTCACATCATCAGGAAACTAGTTGAAATCAGGAAATGGCTGAACTCTCATATAGACACAAAGGTCAAGCTGCTATACGCAATCAATTTCAGAGAGCAATTTTGAATAGACTTCATTTGGATGGGAACATTCGGTGAATCTTGCATAAAATGATGATAAGAGATATGTTTTTTTCATGCAATTTAAACTTCATGTGAGGTTTCATATAAACTTCAGCTTCCCGCGAGTGTAGTGACATCATTCTCACTTTGCTACACCATGATAATATATTTAGTATTCTAAACCAACTCCATCTCTACGTTTATTAAGAGTTTGGGTCCATATTACGAGTGAAAATATCTGGCCGCAGAACAATATAAAACTACAAGTTCAGAGTGGAGTCCACTTATTCCAGTATTGTACAATGATATAATAAAATGTATTTCAATAGAAACGCTTCGTCGGACATTTTCTTGAATTGAAACTATACGGTGTGATGGCGTATGATCGTGATAGAGCGTCGTGTGCTGGTATGAATTTATGACATCACTGAATTGTGTTTTCATATTCCCAATCCAACATGAATCAATAATATCAAACACCAAAAAATATATTCACCAAAATTTGTTGGAAAAATATTCCTTCTACATGCAATGGAAATGATTAGTGTTGTGATCCATCCCCACGAAACAGACTTATCTTGGCATTTGACTCACTTTTGTATACCCCTCCTACTTATTCAACTTCATTTCACACCAATTGACCTTCAATGAATTACCCATATCAAATATCCCAAACTATCGGCTAGAGAGTACATGGCCCAGGCTCTTCGTATTTTTGTTATAAAATGAACGTGTGCAAATTGTCCATATAAAATAAACCTTGAAATTACTTTCTCTATCCTGAGAATTAACTCACCAAATTCACTCTATTTTCGTGAGTGCACTGCCTAAATACTCAATATTATAAGTTAATTACTACATGCCCAAGTCGTGGTGGAGGTGCCGGGAATCACCACACGAAGCTTCTTCGTGAGCTGATACAAATATACGTAGATACGTTTGAGGATTTATGAGAGTAACATTAAATGAATTCGGACCCGAAAATCACATTTTAATTCTGTTATTGAAGAGTTTATTTTTATTTCAGTAATATAAATTCACTCGTAATCTCAATATTCACTTATCATATCATATTTTGCTTGAAATGGACTCAAATCATGGATGAATAGAGATGCGTTCACATTTCATGGTTATTGTTCTATAAGCATATATATATATATATATATATATATATATATATATATATATATATATATATATATATATATATATACGTGTGTGTGTGTGTGTGTGTGTGTGTGTTTGCTGTCTGTATAGCTTGTAATAGAAAGTTCAAACTATACAAAATTGCACAGAATATCAGTATTTACTTTCTTCACAATGATTTAGTTTTTCGCACCAATTCTGTGGATTTTGAATCTACATGCGCTAAGATAACATGAATGCTGAAGCATTGTATATTTGACAAGTTATGAAGTGTAATCAAATTGTTGTCATAAAATAAATGTGTAATACATTTTTGACAAAAAGCAGTAAAATGTTAGTGAATGTAACACAATTTGTTCAGTATGCGCTTCCAGTTGTATTTACTATTAAAAGTTCGAAAACACAGAAAGTATAAATAGGCCTAGTCTTTGTTAAAAATTCCGTGGTCTTTGGTTATGCCTCATTATCATGATAACCATGACATTCTGAACAAGTTCAGATGCGTTACCTATCCAGAAATCGACTTGCTCATATTGAAATTCAGGAATCAATTCATTTTATCCTAGTTTCAACAATATTAAAGAACGCATTGAGCTTCATGAAGGTGTTATTATTTCGGATTGTCTGACGATACTTCTACTACAATAGACCTTTTTTCAATGTTTGATTTGATATGAATTCATGATGAAAATATCCTAGATTTCACGTTTTGTCCTCAACAATAGAAATGTGACACACCTGAGACGGTTAGACCAATTGATTGCATTAACCGGCACGTGGACGGAATGTGGGGTTCAATTCTCACTCGCTATGAGTGAACATACTGACTCAGATAATTCGTGATTTCATTACGTCATTTTAGTGAATACTGGGATGGTTCTCCCGTTTTCTTATCACTGTTCAAACACAAAATGAAATAATCCATATCATTATCTCCTTCATCATCCACATAGGTATACGTCAATTTATCTTAGTAACCATAGAATGCGTGATTAAACCTGATTCAAATTTGAAACTGTTATCATATATTTCTCTAATCAAAATGAACAAACAACATTGAAATGAATTTCAATAAGTGATGATGTATTTGCATATTATTCTACTACATTACCGATATACCCACGGGAGACAATTTTTGTTACTTTGGCGCTAACAATTTCCCTGCATACAACGACAATTGCAAATGAAGGCTGAGTATATTTTAACGTGAACGCATATTCTCTCGTGATCACTCTTCAAATAACGAAAAAAAGATTAATATCCATATTCATATACGTGTTCATAATGAGGTAAACGCATCGCATGCCGTAACGTATGATCAAACCTTCTACGCAAACACGTACAAATAAAGGCGTACCGTTTCACCATAATTTATCAACAGAAAAAGTTTGAGCTTTACTTATTTTATATTGCAATCTGTTGTTGATTCTTGTTATATACGTTGAGACTTGTTAGGTCGGTAAAAGAGGGGTGGACACGAGTTGCTTTTCGTGCTAAGACGCTGGTATTGCACGCGTTTCGTAGCCGTGGGGGGTCATTATACACATACATACCGCCTTTTCCACGGCCCACACGATACGATATGAATTATTAGGTGAAACTTTGCCTCGCGCGATACATTATAGAGTGCGCTGCTAAATGGTGTCTATATATGCGCAGACATGGGCCGTATGCATTTCAAAATAGGTTTGAAATGAAAAATATTCCAATGACAGGTATTTGAAAGAATACATTTTGCAGAATGCATTGTAAATCATGTATTTGGAACACAAAGATACAAGCTTAATATCAAACTCAATTTGGAAATTACACTCAAAAGTTACAATTTTTAAATATATGTTTTCGAAAAATGTATGTTCAACAATCAATAAGCAATGACGTAACATATTAACTTGGAATAGAGATCTTTCTCGTATCGGTGATGATAA
>OZ023326.1:66818374-66870874 GCA_964007535.1 Brachyptera risi
GATAAGGAAGTCCAATAATCAGCTAAATGTTATCAATGTTGTGACTCGGCATACTTTTGAGAAGTACTTTTCATCACATTTTTTAATTTCCCCTACATTCCATGAAGCAATCAATACTCAATAGCATTGTTCTTCTATATTTCGTTCAAGTGTACGTTAGTGAAGTAGAGTCCGTATATAGTGAGTCCATGGGAGTCCTATTTGAGAACAGCTCATTATCGGGTTATAGTTCAATGTTGATTTGAGAACTTTTATGTTGTATAGTCCGATCGTTTAATGTGTGGAGCTCGCTGAAATAAAGTATAACAACGAATTAAACTTACAGTTGCAAATCATTCTGGTCACGTGTAATATTTTCTCTATTACCAAAGTCAAAGCGTGATCATCATTATAGGCCTATAATTCCACGGAAATATATCCGTTCAAATTGTATATTGAAGATCGACGAAAATACACCAATTAAAATGAAGAGAATGCGTAACAATTACGGAAAATCAAAAATAATACATCAAAAAACTCATCAGAAAAATTCATTATCCAAGTCGAGAAATGTGGAGCAACTTCTGCGAATGACTCGAGTACCAAAAAGTGATAAAAGAAAATGGCTTCCTGCACTAAAAGAAGCAATAACGAACACACGGCGATCGGACGTAGAGCAGCAAACTTGTTATAAGCCGATCAAGATATACAATAAGACGCAGGCATCTGAACAAAACAAACAAACAAACAAACAAACATATTCAACCGATGATACTAATGGTACATAATGATCAGCACAAACTCGGGTCTGAAAATTATTCTCGTATATATCGTGGTTTAGTCTCACTTCTCTCATTTACATAATAACTTATCGAGATATTCCCAAGCTATAATAGTTGTTGCAGATGGTTATATGCATAAGAACTTACGAAGAACTCATCTTTGGAGATGGAGCAGATTCTTAACCGTAATAAATTTCACAAATTGCTTTGTGTTTACCCTATAATATCACATGGTTGCAGCTCTGCGCGCGACGTGACGAATGATGGTCTCTGTAGAAGAAATGCCATTTGGATACTATACTTGCTTAATAACATGGCGATGTTACATGCAAGAGAAACTTTGCTTTATGTTAATGCTAATTGAATCTGAAGTTTGGTTTTTGTAAAAACAATTCCCGAGCAATATGGTAATGTTGAGTTATTCAATGGAGAGTTATCAGTTTCAGGCGTTGCTGCATCGTTATACTGCATGGGGAATATTGTATGCATATGTCTACATACAAAGTTGTTGGTTATATAAGTACATTAATTTGAATGCACCACATTCCTGAACTGGTGATTTTATACATCTTTCCACACTGCTTGTGTATATATGTATATATATATATATATATATATATATATATATATATATATATATATATATATATATATATATATATATATATATATATATATATATATATATGTTTCTTTTAAGACTTTCATGGTTGATATTATGAGAAATAAAACGATTTTCGGAAAAACCATGTTCTTTAGTTGATTTATCAAGCCACCAACGTTTCGACCACCTTACTGCGGTCATTTTCAAGGTGTTTTTAAACAACAGATTTAGAATAATAACAATATAAAAAGCAAGAAAATCAAAATTGAGAAAAAACGCAAATGTTGTTAGGTCATCTTGTCTTTACTCACCTGACCTGACAACATTTGCGTTTTTTCTCAATTTTGATTTTCTTGCTTTTTATATTGTTATTGTTCGTAATCTGTAGTTTAAAAACACCTTGGGAATGATCGCAGTGAGGTGGTCGAAACGTTGGTGGCTTGATAAATCAACTAAAGAACATGGTTTTTCCGAGAATCGTTTTATTTCTCATATATATATATATATATATATATATATATATATATATATATATATATATATATATATATATATATATATATATATATATATATATATATATATGAATGTTTATGTATATATATAATTGTATGTATATGTAGATTCATATACATATATATATATATATATATATATATATATATATATATATATATATATATATATATATATATATATATATTCATATAGTAATGATCAGTATGATCTATAGTCGTCATGCAGTGACTCTACTGACTGAATTACGAGATGTTGGTGGAAAGAAGAGATGAAAGGTTAATTCTCTAGGTTTTTCGAACAAGGGGCAAGAATTGGTCGTGACCTGTGATTAAGGCAACATCTCTGCATATCCACTCAACAGCCAGAAAAACTACAAAAACCTTCATTCAGAATGATCGATCACAACGGGAATCGAACCCAAGTCTGACGGTTCAGCGCTAGGTTCAAAGTGTAGATTGTATTGTCTCATCATGAAAGAAGTCCGAGTTTTTGGTATCAGACTCGACTTGGAAAACGACATAAATTAGTAGGGTTGATTGAGCACCAGGAATTCAATATACAGACCTAATTTAAGAGAGATAATATATTCATCACGTTAGGATAGCACTAGAAAAATTTGATAAAAACGAACCAATTTCAACGCTGTGATGAACGAATACAATCTTAGGGATATCGTTGTCACAGCTTATTACATGATCGTGTGAAGACACTTGAAATGAGCCCATTATTGGTTTTTAGTATATTGATTGAAACAATAGATTTTTTCGATCATAATATTCTCACCGATACATCTTTATTAATATCAAAATACTTTTTCAATAATACAGTTTGACCAAAGTACATGATATTGTCATAGACATATTATATAACTATCACATAGATAAATACAGGCAAATGGCCAATAATATATTGAAATCTTATACGATACTAGTATATAAAACCTAAAACATATGAAACATATAGTTTTTGAAAACAATGTGAGCGCAAATGTTTTCAAAAACTTCACACTACTATTCTGGATAGATATGAGTATTGGCAACCATTCATGAGCTGATCAGGGTCACTTTGTCAAACCACTGCAGATGATTCCGCCACATATTTTCTAGATAGATACTCAGAAAAACTACCGGACTACCGGGCTAGTTCGCGTCCGATACTTCGTATTTGAGCAGTATCATTCTGTATAATTATAATGCTATAGCTCGCCTAGAGTTTGACTATAACTGTGTCAAACATTGTTATGTGGCATTACGAGTAATAAAATGCTGTAATAAAATCTATAATATATCGACTTCTGCTTGAGGGTAGAATTTTAAATGAATGCAACATCATATATTTTCATCATTATTCTCAAATAACATATGTACTCACACCTCTCACAATGCTCTACATTTCTCGATAAACATTAAATATAACAATAAAATGCTGAATTACCATTTTATGAGTGGATATTTCAGCTCGGTGTGTGAAATGTGCCCTCAAAGAATTAATTGAATCAATGTAAATTTCAGTTTATCATCCCATTATATTCTTTTTGACACGCACATTTTCTGCATTCAGAACCATCATGATGATTTGATGATGAAATGAATTTTAGCTATAATTTATCATGATGTAAAGTTGTGTTTTACACAATAACCATGTATTGTTTTGGATGTTGATTCTTCATTTCGCTGTTTATAACTCGCGAAAATTCAAACTATCATGTGTTATTATAAATTCGTAATACTCAACACTTTGTTGATTCAACGGAAATAACTTGTATAGAGAGAATGATTTATTGATATTCAGTTTTATTAGTATAGTTCATTTCATTCGAGCTGATAACATGAAAGTTTTGACTTCGATAAAATAATCGTTGCCGACAAATAGACTACGTAATCGAAATATTCGTCTTCTAAATAGCTGGTTCTGCAGTTTCGCTCTCAGAAGTAAAACCCCTCGTTTTTCAGTTTTCTTACCTTTCAATTCACATAATAAAGTCGATGGGGTGCGAGAATGCAATCCTATTATTGTAAAACCTTCTTCGTAGTGACAATGAGACGAGATGATGAATGATGGAAATCTTTTATGCGAAGTCTTTTCAGCATAGAATCCTTGTGAAATCAACGTCGCACAGGTTTTAAGTGCTAAATGTAAGACAAAAAGCTGCTTTTTTCTAGCCTGACATCTAGTGAACGATGTCAGCAGTTTTTGTGCTTACCAGTTGACAAGGCCCGTAATTAATGTCATTAATTTCAGCTAATTAGTGATTCAATTTGGTGTTTTTGTACTATGCGTGTTTGAAAATCTGTGTGCCAGGAATCGATTCGAGATCCCAAAATTCCATGTTCATTCATTCAAAATGACTTTGATATTTTGAAAACAATTTATTCAACGTGTTTTAAATATTTTTTCTTCCGAAAACAGATTAAAAAATACTGAAGAAATTCATTTCCATCATGGAAAATACTCTTGATGTTTGGAGATGTTCTATTTACATGATATGTAAGAAATTTGAAACTCAAATTCTGCATATATTTTTTTAAATTTGTCTTGGTGGCTATAATTTTATATTGATTGAGATCGTATGGAATTCAATTCGGTGACATATCAGTTTTTGATGTTGACTTAAGAAAGATATGAGTTATCAGAACTGTATCGGTATGAAACACAGATGTCTTGAAGTCAATTCAGAGGGATATACATTGAAATTTTAACTCTGGATCCATACAGGTGAAAAGTAATTTTGTGTGTGTACTGTGTCCACCTATGAATGTAATATGACACATATGAGATTATATGCGATTATGGTAATTATGTTGTGCCTGTTGCATCACAATATTGAATCTCATAGCGCTCAAAATGTATCACAAAAAGAGATCATTCGCGTCAACGACGCTCATGCGCACTCGACATCTCAGCTCAGAATGTATTGCAATGTCTAGAATGCGTCATTTTTCGTAAACTTTTGTGAAGAATTTTTAATTGGAAAAGATATAATAGAACATATAAGTTTATTGGCTTTCAGAGGATCAATTGCCATTTTAAGAAATTATTTATACGGTCAACATCTCATTCAATTTTCTATTGTTACTTCAGTGTTATTTATATTCGCGTTTGTTCTTTTGTTTCACCAACTCACCTTCATTACCATTCCATTATTTTTTTTCATCAAATACATTTTTTTATATAACTCTTGATATTCAATTTTTGTATTACGCACATTTTTTTATATAATGTCTCTTTTATATTTTTTTTTTACATTTAATTCTCTCATTTTTAAAAAATAATTCATTGTTGTAATAAATTTTGTTATACTGTGTCCGTGTGACAACCGTTTTGGCGGCAGTATTTTTAATAAACTAGCTTCTCTCTCTCTCTAGCCTTTCATTTTGGACTTTTTTCATTTTCATTCATTATATCCTCTCAATCTTAAAGTTCATGAGTTCAGATTTTATTAATAAACTATGAAGTGCCGAAAGTTTATCAATATAAAAATGTATATATATTCTTTTCTCCTTCAAGTGAAAAGTTTCATTCGTCAATCCATAAACTTCTGTACGCATGATCTTCATATCAAGAAGAAAATGCAATCATTCCTCAAAAATGTAATACTTGATATTTTCTAAATGATACAGTATATAACCGTCTGAGAAAACGTCTACAGTCACGAGGATTTCATTGAACTTCAGCTCAGTCGCAGTTGTTACACACAAGTAATGTTCTACATGATGAACAACTTTGAATCAATTGAACACATTTATTCATTCATGCTATATTCTTATTTGTTTTACTACTGTAGAATCAGCGTGCCGTATTCTTCCAACCATCGTAATCATCATATAACATCATTTTATGATAGCATCATTTCATTTTATGATAGCGCCATTATATGGAATATTGCACAAATTGTGGAAAAGAAATCAGTTGTATACGGTATCGTAATCAGGTCAACTTGCTGTAAGGGCATCGCGAAATTCTTTTCTTGTCCAAGTTAACGATCCAAAGGGTGAAATGAGTATATGAAGCCCAATAGACACCGGATTTTTACTCTATACTCGAACAACTTTTGTTATTGAGTGGAGTTTATTAGTTATATACTTGTAATTGCGAAGGGAGAAAGTAGTCTACTAACCAAATAATTGTGGAAACTTGTATTGAATAGATATCACTGCCACTTGGAGAATTTCACGCTCCCCGAAAAATTGATTTGCATTTTTTGTCATGTACGTTCATTCCCCGAGAATTGACCACTAGTGATAGACGTGGCTTACCGGTAGGCCACCTAGATCTATACTTCATGTGGGTATTTAGAGATACTCTGATGGGTAATGTCAAATTATCCACATAACAAACAGCCCATTTGATTGGATGTTTTTTTTGTGACGTTTGTGGACGGGTCAATCACTGGTCGTCAATTCATAACATCCTCTGAAAATATCATGTAAATATAGAAATATAACGGTGAGATTTCTTTTTGTTATATTGGTGGACGACCTTCATCTTCTGTGATAACAAGTATTTAGTTTAATATACAGTACGCATTAGGAGAGACTTTATCGAATTACATTTCTACTTCACTTGTTTCTATGGTGAAGAAATTATTCATCAATTAAATTGAAGAGATTTCAGAGTGTTTTCTGAATGTCCTGAAAATCTTGATGCACTTGACTGAAACACGGCTGTACAAATATAGATATATTTATCCACGTGAAAACTAGTATATTGCATGGCTATTCCGATGACCAAGATGACTTATACGCACAGGATTCGTGCAATGAAACTTCAACAGTGATATATATATATATACATACATATATATATATATATATATATATTATATATATATATATATATATATATATATATATATATATATATATTTATATATATATATATATATATATATATATATATATATATATATATATATATATATATATATATATATATATATATATATATATATATATATACTTATACATAATGCATATGTATATAATGTATAATACATAATGTATTTCCGTTGAAATGGAAAGTGGAATACAGAACTGTGAAAAATAATGGCTTGTTACCAGTCAATTGTCATTCGTGTGTTTCGTGAATGTAACTCGAAACCATCTCCATTACAACGGCTCGCTATTTTATCTCGCCTGCACCGTGATGAAAAGAATTCCATTTATTTTATTTTAATATTTTATACACCAACTGTATGGTTTATAAATGGAGCTCGCAGGAAGCAACTCGGTCGGCAAACAAGAGATTTAGGTTCGTGAAAGCCAATTACAACCAGCTATATTGGACGGTGGAACTAATTATAGACCACAATTCCGTGCATGTGGTCGAGATTATTCAATTGTGCTAAATGTAGTTTTCGCCGGCATGCATTTTGTGTCTAAACGCAGTGTGGGTATCATAGTTGAGACTTGAGAGCGAAAATACAATGACAGCGTTGTTTATTTTTAATTAAGAAGATACGACAATAAGTCACGCGCGCATTTGGAGTAATCATAATTAGCTACCATGTGACTATTGCTTGAAAATGAAAAATAGGGAGAAATGGATTCATTGAATTTCATGAATTATCACTTTGACTTGTATCAAGCAAGATGAACTCATTCTGAACGGAATAATTGGAATAATTCTTCAACTTTATATACTATATACTATACTATATACCATAACTATATATATATATATATATATATATATATATATATATATATATATATATATATATATATATATATATATATGAATATATACATATATCTATATATCTACATATATATATATATATATATATATATATATATATATTTATATATATGTATATATATATATATATATATATATATATATATATATATATATATATATATATATATGTGTGTGATGGTGAAGGCTTTGAGGGTCTTTCGTGAACAGTTGACGGTTTTGAAAAGAACCTGGTCTCTCGACATAAAATGACAGTATTTCAATATATATATAAATATATATATATATATATATATATATATATATATATGTATATTCAAATATATATATATATATATATATATATATATATATATATATATATTTATATATATATATATATACATACATATATATATATATATATATATATATATATATATATAATACATATATATATATACTACGTGTGTGAATTTAATTTATCAGTATATTGTCGAACTGAAACTGTGTATTTACCTCGCAATTTTCTTGATGAAACACAGATAATATGTAACATCACGACCATATTGGTTGAAATACAAAATGTTTCGAAATAATTAAATCAAACTTACTAATGAATTGGCGTGATTGTGTGGGTTTTGTTCGCGATTGATTGCAAAACACACCTATCTCGTACCACTATAATTTGTGTGATATAGCTCAAACTTCAAAGTAAAATAGATTTAATTATGAACAACGTGAATTTTGGTTGTTTATCATCACGTTACTGATACATTCGTAGTTTCGCTAATTACAATCGATAGATCATTAAAATTCGAGAACCTGAAATAATATATGTTCATGAAACTAGTGAATCATGAAAATCGAACAATTAATTCATCATGTTGAGTGATATTGACAGAATTGTTCAGTTTGTATCATTCAGTACAAAGAATGAGTTCAACTTTCAGCTTCCAAATCTAATTAAATGAATGTGAAACTTTTCCTAATATTTACCTGCCTTGAAAATGATGAGAAGCCGCACTCGATGTGAATGGGTCAGTCATAAAGCAGGATGCTAGTAGATAAAATATGCCCGAAAAAGTGAATACAGAAAAATATGATGGAATAAGTCATGCTTAATATTCAACTATAGTTCATAGTTGGAGTTTATCCATCAATACAAATGTATATATATATATATATATATATATATATATATATATATATATATATATATATATATATATATATATATATATATATATATATGAATATATATATAAATATATATATATATACATATATATATATATATATATATATATATATATATATATATATATATATATATATATATATATATATATTCAGTTTCTGCTCATTGTGTTTGTTACGTCTGTTAGCATCTTTACATGAATTAAATTCAAAATTTGTATTAATCGATTAAGTATCAACTAAACCAACAACCAATAATGCCAATTACCATCCTTGCTCAGCTAATTACGTGCTGTATAGATGGGTGCACACTTATTAGTTATTAGTTACTCAGCAACGATTGCCACTTCAATTGCTTTCGCTAGTTCGATCAAGGGCGCTTCGTACCCAGGCCTATATGTGTATTCACGATATAATATGGAGGTTCCGATTGACCGTTTCACACATTCAAACGATTATTATTATTATTATTATTATTATTTTATTTTATTCCAAAGGACATATACATTAATGACATAATGTTACATATATGGAAAGTCAATCAGATGATAAATACAGTTAGCAGCTAAAAACAAATACAATTATACAATTTCACATATACAATCATTCATCCAGTTTCATATACACACAGTCATACGTACACTTCCACATAGTCAGTTTCATATAAAAATTATCATACAGCCTAGTATAAATATGGCTATATTAATTGATATAATAATGTTCATGTCATGAGCGCTCACCTTATCACTAGACAGATTACAAATACTGTATTCTAATACACTGTCAACTGCAGTAAAACTCATAAATTTTAGTCCCCGCATTTGTGTTCACATCTTTTAAAAAATTCATCCACACTATATAACGTCTCCTTTATTAAAAACATCTTTATTGTTGAAGTGAATGTATTTATATTTTCGATTGACTTGATACATCGCGGTAAATGATTGTACATGAATATTGCAGTGAAATTGATGTCTTGCTCAAATGATACAGTTTTGTGATTCACGTTTTGCAGTAAGCCCTTATTCCTTGTTCCATGCTCATGATCAATGCAATTCTTGTCATAAAATTTCAAATTTATTTTCGCATGTTTTAAAATTTCATAAATGTATATACTAGGCAATGTCATTATTTGAAAATCTTCGAACAATTTCCTGCACGAGAATAATCTCCGCTTCTTGTATATTATTCTAATTGCCATTTTTTGAATTTTAAAAACATTTATACTGTGATATAGTCCCCCCCAAAATATAATACCATAACAAAGAATAGATTCAAAATAACCAAGATAAATAGATTTCATTTGTTTCCTAGTGAACTGGTTCCTCAATGCTCTCAATGTTCCTCAATTAGCGAACGATTGGTTCGCACCTTCATCTTTCTTGAATTGACGCTACTTGATTAGCTGTTGGTGGGTTCGTTAAGAACCATTTGAAATTAGTTACAAAAAGTGACAAGAAGTTAAAAAAAATACGTATTATGCTCCTAATTCGCATTTACGTGAGCGTGTACATCAATAAATTACTCTCACGATGAATATATATATATATATATATATGAATATATATATATATATATATATATATATATATATATATATATATATATATATATATATATATATATATATATATATATATATATATATATATGTAAATGTATATATATACATAAATATATATATATATAATATATAAAATATATATATATGTATATATATATATATATATATATATATATATATATATATATATATTCACGTATACGTGCCTAATTATAGTTCAACATATTTTGAAAGTCGTTTTCATATTGATATTTCAATAGTGTTATCAGGAAAAACGCGTTCATAGGGTGTTCGCAATTAACAAACGACAAACAATCGTTACTATAGCAATACAGCGAACTGGTGGACTACCAAACATTCTGATTGGTCAATTCCAACTGATGGACATTGTTATCTCTCTCTTTCAACAATGGGTGACGTCAGTTGACAATACCCTATACTTCAACAGTGTCATAAGGAAAACATAGTCATCTTGGGAAGAAAAGTTTACTTCAAGTGGATTTCACACATATGAATGATCATAAGCGGTGAGCAGTGCTGTATGCGGCCAACACCATGTATATGTCATATTGTGGTACACAGACTATATCCAATGATGCGTAAATTGTGTGGAAGTAAATGTGGAGATATCGAACTTATTCAAGTGATTGAAGCAGATATTTTACCATGAATCGTATTAGTAATAGATTAATCTAACCTAATGTTGAAGATTATTATGGATCGATGAGATACTTCTCTAAATGATATGGACCAGTTTCAGTACACATGCAATGTATCCAAATTAAACCGAAAGTCAATGAAATATCTATATTACACCATCATATCCATATGATCACAATCTATATTACACCATCATATCCATATGATCACAATCTATATTACACCATCATATCCATATGATCACAATCTATATTACACCATCACATCCATATGATCACAATCTTTATTACACCATCATATCCATATGATCACAATCTATATTACACCATCATATCCATATGATCACAATCTATATTACACCATCATATCCATATGATCACAATCTATATTACACCATCATATCCATATGATCACAATCTATACTACACCATCATATCCATATGATCACAATCTATATTACACCATCATATCCATATGATCACAATCTATATTACACCACCACATCCATATGATAACAATCTATATTACACCATCGTATCCATATGATCACAATCTATATTACACCATCATATCCATATGATCACAATCTATATTACACCATCATATCCATATGATCACAATCTATATTACACCATCATATCCATATGATCAAAATCTATATTACACCATCATATACATATGATCACAATCTATATTACACCATCATATCCATATGATCACAATCTATATTACACCATCATATCCATATGATCACAATCTATATAACACCATCATATACATATGATCACAATCTATATTACACCATCATATCCATATGATCACAATCTATATTACACCATCATATACATATGATCACAATCTATATTACACCATCATATCCATATGATCACAATCTATATTACACCATCATATCCATATGATCACAATCTATATTACACCATCATATCCATATGATCACAATCTATATTACACCATCATATCCATATGATCACAATCTATATTACACCATCATATCCATATGATCACAATCTATATTACACCATCATAAACATATGATCACAATCTATATTACACCATCATATCCATATGATCACAATCTATATTACACCATCATATCCATATGATCACAATCTATATTACACCATCATATCCATATGATCACAATCTATATTACACCATCATATCCATATGATCACAATCTATATTACACCATCATATCCATATGATCACAATCTATACTACACCATCATATCCATATGATCACAATCTATATTACACCATCATATCCATATGATCACAATCTATATTACACCATCATATCCATATGATCACAATCTATATTACACCATCATATACATATGATCACAATCTATATTACACCATCATATCCATATGATCACAATCTATATTACACCATCATATCCATATGATCACAATCTATATTACACCATCATATCCATATGATCACAATCTATATTACACCATCATATCCATATGATCACAATCTATATTACACCATCATATCCATATGATCACAATCTATACTACACCATCATATCCATATGATCACAATCTATATTACACCATCATATCCATATGATCACAATCTATATTACACCATCATATCCATATGATCACAATCTATATTACACCATCATATCCATATGATCACAATCTATATTACACCATCATATCCATATGATAACAATCTATATTGCACCATCATATCCATATGATCACAATCTATATTACACCATCATATACATATGATCACAATCTATATTACACCATCATATACATATGATCACAATCTATATTACACCATCATATCCATATGATCACAATCTATATTACACCATCATATACATATGATCACAATCTATATTACACCATCGTATCCATATGATCACAATCTATATTACACCATCATATCCATATGATCACAATCTATATTACACCATCATATCCATATGATCACAATCTATATTACACCATCATATACATATGATCACAATCTATATTACACCATCATATCCATATGATCACAATCTATATTACACCATCATATCCATATGATCACAATCTATATTACACCATCATATCCATATGATCACAATCTATATTACACCATCATATACATATGATCACAATCTATATTACACCATCATATCCATATGATCACAATCTATATTACACCATCATATACATATGATCACAATCTATATTACACCATCATATCCATATGATCACAATCCATATTACACCATCATATCCATATGATCACAATCTATATTACACCATCATATACATATGATCACAATCTATATTACACCATCATATACATATGATCACAATCTATACTACACCATCATATCCATATGATCACAATCTATATTACACCATCATATCCATATGATCACAATCTATATGACACCATCATATCCATATGATCACAATCTATATTACACCATCATATCCATATGATCACAATCTATATTACACCATCATATCCATATGATCACAATCTATATTACACCATCATATACATATGATCACAATCTATATTACACCATCATATCCATATGATCACAATCCATATTACACCATCATATCCATATGATCACAATCTATATTACACCATCATATACATATGATCACAATCTATATTACACCATCATATCCAAATGATCACAATCTATATTACACCATCATATACATATGATCACAATCTATATTACACCATCATATCCATATGATCACAATCTATATTACACCATCATATACATATGATCACAATCTATATTACACCATCATATACATATGATCACAATCTATACTACACCATCATATCCATATGATCACAATCTATATTACACCATCATATCCATATGATCACAATCTATATGACACCATCATATCCATATGATCACAATCTATATTACACCATCATATCCATATGATCACAATCTATATTACACCATCATATCCATATGATCACAATCTATATTACACCATCATATACATATGATCACAATCTATATTACACCATCATATCCATATGATCACAATCTATATTACACCATCATATCCATATGATCACAATCTATATTACACCATCATATCCATATGATCACAATCTATATTACACCATCATATCCATATGATCACAATCTATATTACACCATCATATCCATATGATCACAATCTATATTAAACCATCATATCCATATGATCACAATCTATATTACACCATCATATCCATATGATCACAATCTATATTACACCATCATATCCATATGATCACAATCTATATTACACCATCATATCCATATGATAACAATCTATATTACACCATCATATACATATGATCACAATCTATATTACACCATCATATCCATATGATCACAATCTATATTACACCATCATTTTCATATGATCACAATCTATATTACACCATCATATCCATATGATCACAATCTATATTACACCATCATATACATATGATCACAATCTATATTACACCATCATATACATATGATCACAATCTATATTACACCATCATATCCATATGATCACAATCTATATTACACCATCATATCCATATGATCACAATCTATATTACACCATCATATACATATGATCACAATCTATATTACACCATCATATCCATATGATCACAATCTATATTACACAATCATATCCATATGATCACAATCTATATTACACCATCATATCCATATGATCACAATCTATATTACACCATCATATCCATATGATCACAATCTATATTACACCATCATATCCATATGATCACAATCTATATTACACCATCATATCCATATGATCACAATCTATATTACACCATCATATCCATATGATCACAATCTATATTACACCATCATATCCATATGATCACAATCTATATTACACCATCATATCCATATGATCACAATCTATATAACACCATCATATCCATATGATCACAATCTATATTACACCATCATATCCATATGATCACAATCTATATTACACCATCATATCCATATGATCACAATCTATATTACACCAGCATATCCATATGATCACAATCTATATTACACCATCATATCCATATGATCACAATCTATATTACACCATCATATCCATATGATCACAATCTATATTACACCATCATATCCATGTGATCACGATCTTTATTACACCATCATATCCATATGATCACAATCTATATTACACCATCATATCCATATGATCACAATCTATATTACACCATCATATCCATATGATCACAATCTATATTACACCATCATATCCATATGATCACAATCTATATTACACCATCATATCCATATGATCACAATCTATATTACACCATCATATCCATATGATCACAATCTATATTACACCATCATATCCATATGATCACAATCTATACTACACCATCATATCCATATGATCACAATCTATACTACACCATCATATCCATATGATCACAATCTATATTACACCATCATATCCATATGATCACAATCTATATTACACCATCATATCCATATGATCACAATCTATATTACACCATCATATCCATATGATCACAATCTATATTACACCATCATATCCATATGATCACAATCTATATTACACCATCATATCCATATGATCACAATCTATATTACACCATCATATCCATATGATCACAATCTATATTACACCATCATATCCATATGATCACAATCTATATTACACCATCATATCCATATGATCACGATCTTTATTACATCATCATATCCATATGATCACAATCTATATTACACCATCATATACATATGATCACAATCTATATTACACCATCATATCCATATGATCACAATCTATATAACACCATCATATCCATATGATCACAATCTATATAACACCATCATATCCATATGATCACAATCTATATTACACCATCATATACATATGATCACAATCTATATTACACCATCATATCCATATGATCACAATCTATATTACACCATCATATCCATATGATCACAATCTATATTACACCATCATATCCATATGATCACAATCTATATCACACCATCATATCCATATGATCACATTCTATATTACACCATCATATCCATATGATCACAATCTATATTACACCATCATATCCATATGATCACAATCTATATTACACCATCATATCCATATGATCACAATCTATATTACACCATCATATCCATATGATCACAATCTATATTACACCATCATATCCATATGATCACAATCTATATTACACCATCATATCCATATGATCACAATCTATATTACACCATCATATCCATATGATCACAATCTATATTACACCATCATATCCATATGATCACAATCTATATTACACCATCATATCCATATGATCACAATCTACATTACACCATCATATCCATATGATCACAATCTATATTACACCATCATATCCATATGATCACAATCGATATTACACCATCATATCCATATGATCACAATCTATATTACACCATCATATCCATATGATCACAATCTATATTACACCATCATATCCATATGATCACAATCTATATTACACCATCATATCCATATGATCACAATCCATATTACACCATCATATCCATATGATCACAATCTATATTACACCATCATATCCATATGATCACAATCTATATTACACCATCATATCCATGTGATCACAATCTTTATTACACCATCATATCCATGTGATCACAATCTTTATTACACCATCATATCCATATGATCACAATCTATATTACACCATCATATCCATATGATCACAATCTATATTACACCATCATATCCATATGATCACAATCTATATTACACCATCATATCCATATGATCACAATCTATATTACACCATCATATCCATATGAACACAATCTATATCACACCATCATATCCATATGATCACAATCTATATTACACCATCATATCCATATGATCACAATCTATACTACACCATCATATCCATATGATCACAATCTATACTACACCATCATATCCATATGATCACAATCTATATTACACCATCATATCCATATGATCACAATCTATATTACACCATCATATCCATATGATCACAATCTATATTACACCATCATATCCATATGATCACAATCTATATTACACCATCATATCCATATGATCACAATCTATATCACACCATCATATCCATATGATCACAATCTATATTACACCATCATATCCATATGATCACAATCTTTATTACACCATCATATCCATATGATCACAATCTATATTACACCATCATATCCATATGATCACAATCTATATTACACCATCATATCCATATGATCACAATCTATATTACACCATCATATCCATATGATCACAATCTATATTACACCATCATATCCATATGATCACAATCTATATTACACCATCATATCCATATGATCACAATCTATATTACACCATCATATCCATATGATCACAATCTATATTACACCATCATATCCATATGATCACAATCTATATTACACCATCATATCCATATGATCACAATCTATATTACACCATCATATCCATATGATCACAATCTATATTACACCATCATATCCATATGATCACAATCTATATTACACCATCATATCCATATGATCACAATCTATATTACACCATCATATCCATATGATCACAATCTATATTACACCATCATATCCATATGATCACAATCTATATCACACCATCATATCCATATGATCACAATCTATATTACACCATCGTATCCATATGATCACAATCTATATTACACCATCATATCCATATGATCACAATCTATATTACACCATCATATACATATGATCACAATCTATATTACACCATCATATCCATATGATCACAATCTATATTACACCCTCATATCCATATGATCACAATTTATATTACACCATCATATACATATGATCACAATCTATATTACACCATCATATCCATATGATCACAATCTATATTACACCATCATATCCATATGATCACAATCTATATTACACCATCATATCCATATGATCACAATCTATATTACACCATCATATCCATATGATCACAATCTATATTACACCATCATATCCATATGATCACAATCTATATTACACCATCATATCCATATGATCACAATCTATATTACACCATCATATCCATATGATCACAATCTATATTACACCATCATATCCATATGATCACAATCTATATTACACCATCATATCCATATGATCACAATCTATATTACACCATCATATCCATATGATCACAATCTATATTACACCATCATATCCATATGATCACAATCTATATTACACCATCATATACATATGATCACAATCTATATTACACCATCATATACATATGATCACAATCTATATTACACCCTCATATCCATATGATCACAATCTATATTACACCATCATATCCATATGATCACAATCTATATTACACCATCATATCCATATGATCACAATCTATACTACACCATCATATCCATATGATCACAATCTATATTACACCATCATATCCATATGATCACAATCTATCTATATCACACCATCATATCCATATGATCACAATCTATATTACACCATCATATCCATATGATCACAATCTATATTACACCATCATATCCATATGATCACAATCTATATTACACCATCATATCCATATGATCACAATCTATATTACACCATCATATCCATATGATCACAATCTATATTACACCATCATATCCATATGATCACAATCTTTATTACACCATCATATCCATATGATCACAATCTATATGACACCATCATATCCATATGATCACAATCTATATTACACCATCATATCCATATGATCACAATCTATATTACACCATCATATCCATATGATCACAATCTATATTACACCATCATATCCATATGATCACAATCTATATTACACCGTCATATCCATATGATCACAATCTATATTACACCATCATATCCATATGATCACAATCTATATTACACCATCATATCCATATGATCACAATCTTTATTACACCCTCATATCCATATGATCACAATCTATATTACACCATCATATCCATATGATCACAATCTATATTACACCATCGTATACATATGATCACAATCTATATTACACCATCATATACATATGATCACAATCTATATTACACCATCGTATTCATATGATCACAATCTTTATCACACCATCATATACATATGATCACAATCTATATCACACCATCATATCAATATGATCACAATCTATATTACACCATCATATCCATATGATCACAATATATATTACTCCATCATATCCATATGATCACAATCTATATGACACCATCATATCCATATGATCACAATCTATATTACACCATCATATACATATGATCACAATCTATATAACACCATCATATCCATATGATCACAATCTATATTACACCATCATATCCATATGATCACAATCTATATTACACCATCATATCCATAAGATCACAATCTATATTACACCATCATATCCATATGATCACAATCTATATTACACCATCATATCCATATGATCACAATCTATATTACACCATCATATCCATATGATCACAATCTATATTACACCATAATATCCATATGATCACAATCTATATTACACCATCATATCCATATGATCACAATCTATATTACACCATCATATCCATATGATCACAATCTATATTACACCATCATATCCATATGATCACAATCTATATTACACCATCATATCCATATGATCTCAATCTATATTACACCATCATATCCATATGATCACAATCTATATTACACCATCATATCCATATGATCACAATCTATATTACACCATCATATCCATATGATCACAATCTATATTACACCATCATATCCATATGATCACAATCTATATTACACCATCATATCCATATGATCACAATCTATATTACACCATCATATCCATATGATCACAATCTATATTACACCATCATATCCATATGATCACAATCTATATTACACCATCATATCCATATGATCACAATCTATACTACACCATCATATCCATATGATCACAATCTATATTACACCATCATATCCATATGATCACAATCTATATTACACCATCATATCCATATGATCACAATCTATATTACACCATCATATCCATATGATCACAATCTATATTACACCATCATATCCATATGATCACAATCTATATTACACCATCATATCCATATGATCACAATCTATATTACACCCTCATATCCATATGATCACAATCTATATTACACCATCATATCCAAATGATCACAATCTATATTACACCATCATATCCATATGATCACAATCTATATTACACCCTCATATCCATATGATCACAATCTATATTACACCATCATATCCATATGATCACAATCTATATTACACCATCATATACATATGATCACAATCTATATTACACCATCATATACATATGATCACAATCTATATTACACCATCATATACATATGATCACAATCTATATTACACCATCATATCCATATGATCACAATCTATATTACACCATCATATCCATATGATCACAATCTATATTACACCATCATATCCATATGATCACAATCTATATTACACCATCATATCCATATGATCACAATCTATATTACACCATCATAGACATATGATCACAATCTATATTACACCATCATATCCATATGATCACAATCTTTATTACACCATCATATCCATATGATCACAATCTTTATTACACCATCATATCCATATGATCACAATCTTTATTACACCATCATATCCATATGATCACAATCTATATTACACCATCATATCCATATGATCACAATCTATATTACACCATCATATCCATATGATCACAATCTATATTACACCATCATATCCATATGATCACAATCTATATTACACCATCATATCCATATGATCACAATCTATATTACACCATCATATCCATATGATCACAATCTATATTACACCATCATATCCATATGATCACAATCCATATTACACCATCATATCCATATGATCACAATCTATATAACACCCTCATATCCATATGATCACAATCTTTATAACACCATCATATCCATATGATCACAATCTATATTACACCATCATATCCATATGATCACAATCTATATTACACCATCATATCCATATGATCACAATCTATATCACACCATCATATCCATATGATCACAATCTATATTACACCATCATATCCATATGATCACAATCTATGTTACACCATCATATCCATATGATCACAATCTATATTACACCATCATATCCATATGATCACAATCTATATTACACCATCATATCCATATGATCACAATCTATATTACACCATCATATCCATATGATCACAATCTATATCACACCATCGTATCCATATGATCACAATCTATATTACACCATCATATCCATATGATCACAATCTATATTACACCATCATATACATATGATCACAATCTATATTACACCATCATATCCATATGATCACAATCTATATTACACCATCATATCCATATGATCACAATCTATATTACACCATCATATCCATATGATCACAATCTATATTACACCATCATATCCATATGATCACAATCTATATTACACCATCATATCCATATGATCACAATCTATATTACACCATCATATCCATATGATCACAATCTATATTACACCATCATATCCATATGATCACAATCTATATTACACCATCATATCCATATGATCACAATCTATATTACACCATCATATCCATATGATCACAATCTATACTACACCATCATATCCATATGATCACAATCTATATTACACCATCATATCCATATGATCACAATCTATATTACACCATCATATCCATATGATCACAATCTATATTACACCATCATATACATATGATCACAATCTATATTACACCATCATATCCATATGATCACAATCTATATTACACCATCATATCCATATGATCACAATCTATATTACACCATCATATACATAAGATCACAATCTATATTACACCATCATATCCATATGATCACAATCTATATCACACCAACATATACATATGATCACAATCTATATTACACCATCATATCCATATGATCACAATCTATATTACACCATCATATCCATGTGATCACAATCTATATTACACCATCATATCCATATGATCACAATCTATATTACACCATCATATCCATATGATCACAATCTATATTACACCATCATATCCATATGATCACAATCTATATTACACCATCATATACATATGATCACAATCCATATTACACCATCATATCCATATGATCACAATCTATATTACACCGTCATATCCATATGATCACAATCTATATTACACCATCATATCCATATGATCACAATCTATATTACACCATCATATCCATATGATCACAATCTATATTACACCATCATATCCATATGATCACAATCTATATTACACCATCATATCCATATGATCACAATCTATATTACACCATCATATCCATATGATCACAATCTATATTACAACATCATATCCATATGATCACAATCTATATTACACCATCATATCCATATGATCACAATCTATATTACACCATCATATCCATATGATCACAATCTATATTACACCATCATATCCATATGATCACAATCTATATTACACCATCATATCCATGTGATCACAATCTTTATTACACCATCATATCCATATGATCACAATCTATATTAAAGCATCATATCCATATGATCACAATCTATATTACACCATCATATCCATATGATCACAATCTATATTACACCATCATATCCATATGATCACAATCTATATTACACCATCATATCCATATGATCACAATCTATATTACACCATCATATCCATATGATCACAATCTATATTACACCATCATATCCATATGATCACAATCCATATTACACCATCATATCCATATGATCACAATCTATATTACACCATCATATCCATATGATCACAATCTATATTACCCCATCATATCAATATGATCACAATCTATATTACACCATCATATCCATATGATCACAATCTATATTACACCATCATATCCATATGATCACAATCTTTATTACACCATCATATCCATATGATCACAATCTATATTACACCATCATATACATATGATCACAATCTATATTACACCATCATATACATATGATCACAATCTATATTACACCATCATATCCATATGATCACAATCTATATTACACCATCATATCCATATGATCACAATCTATATTACACCATCATATCCATATGATCACAATCTATATTACACCATCATATCCATATGATCACAATCTATATTTCACCATCATATACATATGATCACAATCTATATTACACCATCATATCCATATGATCACAATCTATATTACACCATCATATCCATATGATCACAATCTATATTACACCATCATATACATATGATCACAATCTATATTACACCATCATATCCATATGATCACAATCTATATTACACCATCATATCCATATGATCACAATCTATATTACACCATCATATCCATATGATCACAATCTATATTACACCATCATATCCATATGATCACAATCTATATTACACCATCATATCCATATGATCACAATCTATATTACACCATCATATCCATATGATCACAATCTATATTACACCATCATATCCATATGATCACAATCTATATTACACCATCATATCCATATGATCACAATCTATATGACACCATCATATCCATATGATCACAATCTATATGACACCATCATATCCATATGATCACAATCTATATGACACCATCATATCCATATGATCACAATCTATATTACACCATCATATCCATATGATCACAATCTATATTACACCATCATATCCATATGATCACAATCTATATTACACCATCATATCCATATGATCACAATCTATATGACACCATCATATCCATATGATCACAATCTATATGACACCATCATATCCATATGATCACAATCTATATTACACCATCATATCCATATGATCACAATCTATATTACACCATCATATCCATATGATCACAATCTATACTACACCATCATATCCATATGATCACAATCTATATTACACCATCATATCCATATGATCACAATCTATATTACACCATCATATACATATGATCACAATCTATATTACACCATCATATCCAATGGATCACAATCTATATTACACCATCATATCCATATGATCACAATCTATATTACACCATCATATCCATATGATCACAATCTATATTACACCATCATATCCATATGATCACAATCTATATTACACCATCATATCCATATGATCACAATCTATATTACACCATTATATCCATATGATCACAATCTATATTACACCATCATATACATATGATCACAATCTATATTACACCATCATATCCATATGATCACAATCTATATTACACCATCATTTTCATATGATCACAATCTATATTACACCATCATATCCATATGATCACAATCTATATTACACCATCATATACATATGATCACAATCTATATTACACCATCATATACATATGATCACAATCTATATTACACCATCATATCCATATGATCACAATCTATATTACACCATCATATCCATATGATCACAATCTATATTACACCATCATATACATATGATCACAATCTATATTACACCATCATATCCATATGATCACAATCTATATTACACCATCATATCCATATGATCACAATCTATATTAAACCATCATATCCATATGATCACAATCTATATTACACCATCATATCCATATGATCACAATCTATATTACACCATCATATTCATATGATCACAATCTATATAACACCATCATATCCATATGATCACAATCTATATTACACCATCATATCCATATGATCACAATCTATATTACACCATCATATCCATATGATCACAATCTACATTACACCATCATATCCATATGATCACAATCTATATTACACCATCATATCCATATGATCACAATCTATATTACACCATCATATCCATATGATCACAATCTATATTACACCATCATATCCATATGATCACAATCTATATTACACCATCATATCCATATGATCACAATCTATATTACACCATCATATCCATATGATCACAATCTATATTACACCATCATATCCATATGATCACAATCTATATTACACCATCATATCCATATGATCACAATCTATATTACACCATCATATCCATATGATCACAATCTATATTACACCATCATATCCATGTGATCACAATCTTTATTACACCATCATATCCATATGATCACAATCTATATTACACCATCATATCCATATGATCACAATCTATATTACACCATCATATCCATATGATCACAATCTATATTACACCATCATATCCATATGATCAAAATCTATATTACACCATCATATCCATATGATCACAATCTATATTACACCATCATATCCATATGAACACAATCTATATTACACCATCATATCCATATGATCACAATCTATATTACACCATCATATCCATATGATCACAATCTATACTACACCATCATATCCATATGATCACAATCTATACTACACCATCATATCCATATGGTCACAATCTATATTACACCATCATATCCATATGATCACAATCTATACTACACCATCATATCCATATGATCACAATCTATATTACACCATCATATCCATATGATCACAATCTATATTACACCATCATATCCATATGATCACAATCTATATTACACCATCATATCCATATGATCACAATCTATATTACACCATCATATCCATATGATCACAATCTATATTACACCATCATATCCATATGATCACAATCTATATTACACCATCATATCCATATGATCACAATCTTTATTACACCATCATATCCATATGATCACAATCTATATTACACCATCATATCCATATGATCACAATCTATATTACACCATCATATCCATATGATCACAATCTATATTACACCATCATATCCATATGATCACAATCTATATTACACCATCATATCCATATGATCACAATCTATATTACACCATCATATCCATATGATCACAATCTATATTACACCATCATATCCATATGATCACAATCTATATTACACCATCATATCCATATGATCACAATCTATATTACACCATCATATCCATATGATCACAATCTATATTACACCATCATATCCATATGATCACAATCTATATTACACCATCATATCCATATGATCACAATCTATATTACACCATCATATCCATATGATCACAATCTATATTACACCATCATATCCATATGATCACAATCCATATTACACCATCATATCCATATGATCACAATCTATATTACACCATCGTATCCATATGATCACAATCTATATTACACCATCATATCCATATGATCACAATCCTTATTACACCATCATATACATATGATCACAATCTATATTACACCATCATATCCATATGATCACAATCTATATTACACCCTCATATCCATATGATCACAATTTATATTACACCATCATATACATATGATCACAATCTATATTACACCATCATATCCATATGATCACAATCTATATTACACCATCATATCCATATGATCACAATCTATATTACACCATCATATCCATATGATCACAATCTATATTACACCATCATATCCATATGATCACAATCTATATTACACCATCATATCCATATGATCACAATCTATATTACACCATCATATCCATATGATCACAATCTATATTACACCATCATATCCATATGATCACAATCTATATTACACCATCATATCCATATGATCACAATCTATATTACACCATCATATCCATATGATCACAATCTATATTACACCATCATATCCATATGATCACAATCTATATTACACCATCATATCCATATGATCACAATCTATATTACACCATCATATACATATGATCACAATCTATATTACACCATCATATACATATGATCACAATCTATATTACACCCTCATATCCATATGATCACAATCCATATTACACCATCATATCCATATGATCACAATCTATATTACACCATCATATCCATATGATCACAATCTATACTACACCATCATATCCATATGATCACAATCTATATTACACCATCATATCCATATGATCACAATCTATATTACACCATCATATCCATATGATCACAATCTATATTACACCATCATATCCATATGATCACAATCTATATTACACCATCATGTCCATATGATCACAATCTATATTACACCATCATATCCATATGATCACAATCTATATTACACCATCATATCCCTATGATCACAATCTATATTACACCATCATATCCATATGATCACAATCTTTATTACACCATCATATCCATACGATCACAATCCATATTACACCATCATATCCATATGATCACAATCTATATTACACCATCATATCCATATGATCACAATCTATATTACACCATCATATCCATATGATCACAATCTATATTACACCATCATATCCATATGATCACAATCTATACTACACCATCATATCCATATGATCACAATCTATACTACACCATCATATCCATATGATCACAATCTATATTACACCATCATATCCATATGATCACAATCTATATTACACCATCATATCCATATGATCACAATCTATATTACACCATCATATCCATATGATCACAATCTATATTACCCCATCATATCAATATGATCACAATCTATATTACACCATCATATCCATATGATCACAATCTATATTACACCATCATATCCATATGATCACAATCTTTATTACACCATCATATCCATATGATCACAATCTATATTACACCATCATATACATATGATCACAATCTATATTACACCATCATATACATATGATCACAATCTATATTACACCATCATATCCATATGATCACAATCTATATTACACCATCATATCCATATGATCACAATCTATATTACACCATCATATCCATATGATCACAATCTATATTACACCATCATATCCATATGATCACAATCTATATTTCACCATCATATACATATGATCACAATCTATATTACACCATCATATCCATATGATCACAATCTATATTACACCATCATATCCATATGATCACAATCTATATTACACCATCATATACATATGATCACAATCTATATTACACCATCATATCCATATGATCACAATCTATATTACACCATCATATCCATATGATCACAATCTATATTACACCATCATATCCATATGATCACAATCTATATTACACCATCATATCCATATGATCACAATCTATATTACACCATCATATCCATATGATCACAATCTATATTACACCATCATATCCATATGATCACAATCTATATTACACCATCATATCCATATGATCACAATCTATATTACACCATCATATCCATATGATCACAATCTATATGACACCATCATATCCATATGATCACAATCTATATGACACCATCATATCCATATGATCACAATCTATATGACACCATCATATCCATATGATCACAATCTATATTACACCATCATATCCATATGATCACAATCTATATTACACCATCATATCCATATGATCACAATCTATATTACACCATCATATCCATATGATCACAATCTATATGACACCATCATATCCATATGATCACAATCTATATGACACCATCATATCCATATGATCACAATCTATATTACACCATCATATCCATATGATCACAATCTATATTACACCATCATATCCATATGATCACAATCTATACTACACCATCATATCCATATGATCACAATCTATATTACACCATCATATCCATATGATCACAATCTATATTACACCATCATATACATATGATCACAATCTATATTACACCATCATATCCAATGGATCACAATCTATATTACACCATCATATCCATATGATCACAATCTATATTACACCATCATATCCATATGATCACAATCTATATTACACCATCATATCCATATGATCACAATCTATATTACACCATCATATCCATATGATCACAATCTATATTACACCATTATATCCATATGATCACAATCTATATTACACCATCATATACATATGATCACAATCTATATTACACCATCATATCCATATGATCACAATCTATATTACACCATCATTTTCATATGATCACAATCTATATTACACCATCATATCCATATGATCACAATCTATATTACACCATCATATACATATGATCACAATCTATATTACACCATCATATACATATGATCACAATCTATATTACACCATCATATCCATATGATCACAATCTATATTACACCATCATATCCATATGATCACAATCTATATTACACCATCATATACATATGATCACAATCTATATTACACCATCATATCCATATGATCACAATCTATATTACACCATCATATCCATATGATCACAATCTATATTAAACCATCATATCCATATGATCACAATCTATATTACACCATCATATCCATATGATCACAATCTATATTACACCATCATATTCATATGATCACAATCTATATAACACCATCATATCCATATGATCACAATCTATATTACACCATCATATCCATATGATCACAATCTATATTACACCATCATATCCATATGATCACAATCTACATTACACCATCATATCCATATGATCACAATCTATATTACACCATCATATCCATATGATCACAATCTATATTACACCATCATATCCATATGATCACAATCTATATTACACCATCATATCCATATGATCACAATCTATATTACACCATCATATCCATATGATCACAATCTATATTACACCATCATATCCATATGATCACAATCTATATTACACCATCATATCCATATGATCACAATCTATATTACACCATCATATCCATATGATCACAATCTATATTACACCATCATATCCATATGATCACAATCTATATTACACCATCATATCCATGTGATCACAATCTTTATTACACCATCATATCCATATGATCACAATCTATATTACACCATCATATCCATATGATCACAATCTATATTACACCATCATATCCATATGATCACAATCTATATTACACCATCATATCCATATGATCAAAATCTATATTACACCATCATATCCATATGATCACAATCTATATTACACCATCATATCCATATGAACACAATCTATATTACACCATCATATCCATATGATCACAATCTATATTACACCATCATATCCATATGATCACAATCTATACTACACCATCATATCCATATGATCACAATCTATACTACACCATCATATCCATATGGTCACAATCTATATTACACCATCATATCCATATGATCACAATCTATACTACACCATCATATCCATATGATCACAATCTATATTACACCATCATATCCATATGATCACAATCTATATTACACCATCATATCCATATGATCACAATCTATATTACACCATCATATCCATATGATCACAATCTATATTACACCATCATATCCATATGATCACAATCTATATTACACCATCATATCCATATGATCACAATCTATATTACACCATCATATCCATATGATCACAATCTTTATTACACCATCATATCCATATGATCACAATCTATATTACACCATCATATCCATATGATCACAATCTATATTACACCATCATATCCATATGATCACAATCTATATTACACCATCATATCCATATGATCACAATCTATATTACACCATCATATCCATATGATCACAATCTATATTACACCATCATATCCATATGATCACAATCTATATTACACCATCATATCCATATGATCACAATCTATATTACACCATCATATCCATATGATCACAATCTATATTACACCATCATATCCATATGATCACAATCTATATTACACCATCATATCCATATGATCACAATCTATATTACACCATCATATCCATATGATCACAATCTATATTACACCATCATATCCATATGATCACAATCTATATTACACCATCATATCCATATGATCACAATCCATATTACACCATCATATCCATATGATCACAATCTATATTACACCATCGTATCCATATGATCACAATCTATATTACACCATCATATCCATATGATCACAATCCTTATTACACCATCATATACATATGATCACAATCTATATTACACCATCATATCCATATGATCACAATCTATATTACACCCTCATATCCATATGATCACAATTTATATTACACCATCATATACATATGATCACAATCTATATTACACCATCATATCCATATGATCACAATCTATATTACACCATCATATCCATATGATCACAATCTATATTACACCATCATATCCATATGATCACAATCTATATTACACCATCATATCCATATGATCACAATCTATATTACACCATCATATCCATATGATCACAATCTATATTACACCATCATATCCATATGATCACAATCTATATTACACCATCATATCCATATGATCACAATCTATATTACACCATCATATCCATATGATCACAATCTATATTACACCATCATATCCATATGATCACAATCTATATTACACCATCATATCCATATGATCACAATCTATATTACACCATCATATCCATATGATCACAATCTATATTACACCATCATATACATATGATCACAATCTATATTACACCATCATATACATATGATCACAATCTATATTACACCCTCATATCCATATGATCACAATCCATATTACACCATCATATCCATATGATCACAATCTATATTACACCATCATATCCATATGATCACAATCTATACTACACCATCATATCCATATGATCACAATCTATATTACACCATCATATCCATATGATCACAATCTATATTACACCATCATATCCATATGATCACAATCTATATTACACCATCATATCCATATGATCACAATCTATATTACACCATCATGTCCATATGATCACAATCTATATTACACCATCATATCCATATGATCACAATCTATATTACACCATCATATCCCTATGATCACAATCTATATTACACCATCATATCCATATGATCACAATCTTTATTACACCATCATATCCATACGATCACAATCCATATTACACCATCATATCCATATGATCACAATCTATATTACACCATCATATCCATATGATCACAATCTATATTACACCATCATATCCATATGATCACAATCTATATTACACCATCATATCCATATGATCACAATCTATACTACACCATCATATCCATATGATCACAATCTATACTACACCATCATATCCATATGATCACAATCTATATTACACCATCATATCCATATGATCACAATCTATATTACACCATCATATCCATATGATCACAATCTATATTACACCATCATATCCATATGATCACAATCTATATTACACCATCATATCCATATGATCACAATCTATATTACACCATCATATCCATATGATCAGAATCTATATTACACCATCATATCCATATGATCACAATCTATATTACACCATCATATCCATATGATCACAATCTATATTACACCATCATATCCATATGATCACAATCTTTATTACACCATCATATCCATATGATCACAATCTATATTACACCATCATATCCATATGATCACAATCTATATTACACCATCATATCCATATGATCACAATCTATATTACACCATCATATCCATATGATCACAATCTATATTACACCATCATATCCATATGATCACAATCTATATTACACCATCATATCCATATGATCACAATCTATATTACACCATCATATCCATATGATCACAATCTATATCACACCATCATATCCATATGATCACAATCTATATTACACCATCATATCCATATGATCACAATCTATATTACACCATCATATCCATATGATCACAATCTATATTACACCATCATATCCATATGATCACAATCTATATTACACCATCATATCCATATGATCACAATCTATATTACACCATCATATCCATATGATCACAATCTATATTACACCATCATATCCATATGATCACAATCTATATTACACCATCGTATCCATATGATCACAATCTATATTACACCATCATATCCATATGATCACAATCCTTATAACACCATCATATACATATGATCACAATCTATTTTACACCATCATATCCATATGATCACAATCTATATTACACCCTCATATCCATATGATCACAATTCATATTACACCATCATATACATATGATCACAATCTATATTACACCATCATATCCATATGATCACAATCTATATTACACCATCATATCCATATGATCACAATCTATATTACACCATCATATCCATATGATCACAATCTATATTACACCATCATATCCATATGATCACAATCTATATTACACCATCATATCCATATGATCACAATCTATATTACACCATCATATCCATATGATCACAATCTATATTACACCATCATATCCATATGATCACAATCTATATTACACCATCATATCCATATGATCACAATCTATATTACACCATCATATCCATATGATCACAATCTATATTACACCATCATATCCATATGATCACAATCTATATTACACCATCATATCCATATGATCACAATCTATATTACACCATCATATACATATGATCACAATCTATATTACACCATCATATACATATGATCACAATCTATATTACACCCTCATATCCATATGATCACAATCCATATTACACCATCATATCCATATGATCACAATCTATATTACACCATCATATCCATATGATCACAATCTATACTACACCATCATATCCATATGATCACAATCTATATTACACCATCATATCCATATGATCACAATCTATATTACACCATCATATCCATATGATCACAATCTATATTACACCATCATATCCATATGATCACAATCTATATTACACCATCATGTCCATATGATCACAATCTATATTACACCATCATATCCATATGATCACAATCTATATTACACCATCATATCCATATGATCACAATCTATATTACACCATCATATCCATATGATCACAATCTATATTACACCATCATATCCATATGATCACAATCTATATTACACCATCATATCCATATGATCACAATCTATATTACACCATCATATCCATATGATCACAATCTATATTACACCATCATATCCATATGATCACAATCTATATTACACCATCATATCCATATGATCACAATCTATATTACACCGTCATATCCATATGATCACAATCTATATTACACCATCATATCCATATGATCACAATCTATATTACACCATCATATCCATATGATCACAATCTTTATTACACCCTCATATCCATATGATCACAATCTATATTACACCATCATATCCATATGATCACAATCTATATTACACCATCGTATACATATGATCACAATCTATATTACACCATCATATACATATGATCACAATCTATATTACACCATCGTATCCATATGATCACAATCTTTATTACACCATCATATACATATGATCACAATCTATATTACACCATCATATCCATATGATCACAATCTATATTACACCATCATATCCATATGATCACAATCTATATTACACCATCATATCCATATGATCACAATCTATATTACACCATCATATCCATATGATCACAATCTATATTACACCATCATATACATATGATCACAATCTATATTACACCATCATATCCATATGATCACAATCTATATTACACCATCATATCCATATGATCACAATCTATATTACACCATCATATCCATATGATCACAATCTATATTACACCATCATATCCATATGATCACAATCTATATTACACCATCATATCCATATGATCACAATCTATATTACACCATCATATACATATGATCACAATCTATATTACACCATCATATCCATATGATCACAATCTATATTACACCATCATATCCATATGATCACAATCTATATTACACCATCATATCCATATGATCACAATCTATATTACACCATCATATCCATATGATCACAATCTATATTACACCATCATATCCATATGATCACAATCTATATTACACCATCATATCCATATGATCACAATCTATATTACACCATCATATCCTTATGATCACAATCTATATTACACCATCATATCCATATGATCACAATCTATATTACACCATCATATCCATATGATCACAATCTATATTACACCATCATATCCATATGATTACAATCTATATTACACCATCATATCCATATGATCACAATCTATATTACACCATCATATCCATATGATCACAATCTATACTACACCATCATATCCATATGATCACAATCTATATTACACCATCATATCCATATGATCACAATCTATATCACACCATCATATCCATATGATCACAATCTATATTACACCATCATATCCATATGATCACAATCTATATTACACCATCATATCCATATGATCACAATCTATATTACACCATCATATCCATATGATCACAATCTATATTACACCCTCATATCCATATGATCACAATCTATATTACACCATCATATACATATGATCACAATCTATATTACACCATCATATCCATATGATCACAATCTATATTACACCCTCATATCCATATGATCACAATCTATATTACACCATCATATCCATATGATCACAATCTATATTACACCATCATATCCATATGATCACAATCTATATTACACCATCTTATCCATATGATCACAATCTATATTACACCATCATATCCATATGATCACAATCTATATTACACCATCATATCCATATGATCACAATCTATATTACACCATCATATCCATATGATCACAATCTATATTACATCATCATATCCATATGATCACAATCTATATTACACCCTCATATCCATATGATCGCAATCTATATTACACCATCATATCCATATGATCACAATCTATATTACACCATCATATACATATGATCACAATCTATATTACACCATCATATCCATATGATCACAATCTATATTACACCATCATATCCATATGATCACAATCTATATTACACCATCATATCCATATGATCACAATCTATATTACACCATCATATCCATATGATCACAATCTATATTACACCATCATTTACATATGATCACAATCTATATTACACCATCATATCCATATGATCACAATCTATATTACACCATCATATACATATGATCACAATCTATATTACACCATCATATACATATGATCACAATCTTTATTACACCATCATATCCATATGATCACAATCTTTATTACACCATCATATCCATATGATCACAATCTATATTACACCATCATATCCATATGATCACAATCTATATTACACCATCATATACATATGATCACAATCTATATTACACCATCATATCCATATGATCACAATCTTTATTACACCATCATATCCATATGATCACAATCTATATTACACCATCATATCCATATGATCACAATCTATATTACACCATCATATCCATATGATCACAATCTATATTACACCATCATATCCATATGATCACAATCTATATTACACCATCATATCCATATGATCACAATCTATATTACACCATCATATCCATATGATCACAATCTATATTACACCATCATATCCATATGATCACAATCTATATTACACCATCATATCCATATGATCACAATCTATATTACACCCTCATATCCATATGATCACAATCTTTATTACACCATCATATCCATATGATCACAATCTATATTACACCATCATATCCATATGATCACAATCTATATTACACCATCATATACATATGATCACAATCTATATTACACCATCATATCCATATGATCACAATCTATATTACACCATCATATCCATATGATCACTATCTATATTACACCATCATATACATATGATCACAATCTATATTACACCATCATATCCATATGATCACAATCTATATTACACCATCATATCCATATGATCACAATCTATATTACACCATCATATACATATGATCACAATCTATACTACACCATCATATTCATATTATCACAATCTATATTACATCATCATATCCATATGATCACAATCTATATTAACGATGACAATGCTACTTTGTTCCTAGAATCAGCGCAATAGTTTTGTATGAGCCAGACCTGGAACCTACTAGTTTTAGGAACCTTCTCAAATTCCCAGAATCAAATGCAGATTCAAGTCCTGAGTTTTTGTAAACGTCGTTTCACTATCTCTTCGAATATATAATTATGTCATCAACTGCTCATCGATACCCACAAATAACTTGGGTCTTAGTGGGGTCTTTCAGCAAATAATAACCATCGTTAGCCGAAGATATATAACCAACACTCAACTTCATAATGCAACACAGTTCCTCAATAAAGCTACAAACTACCAACGAGTTCACTCTCTATTTTCGATATTATTATGCTACTGAATTATATGTACAAAATTAATACATAATTTCCTATTCGAAATATGAATCCATCAATGTTCTCGAAGTAACTATTTCCACACATACCTGGTTATGCACTAAAACTGTTGCCAGAGGTTGGTTCGGAATACAAATTATCTTCATGTTAGATTTGGTTCATTACGTTGCTCAGATGAAATTGTGTAGTGCACAGCAACAATTCAATTCAATTTTCAATTTTTAAATCATTTTATTCATGTTTTGTACCTCTGAATTTGTAACACTTTCACATTTTCATATAATAAACCAAAACAAGAAGCCCGCGTAAGACAAAGTCTTGTGTGCGGGCTGTCCTATAAAAATATAATAAGAGTAAGTCGGTACAAAAACTATAACAAGACATAACAAAACAACTTAACAAGACAATCGCTCACATGGTATAGAACGTACACCTAGGTTTGGCTCTGGATGATGTTTTCCCGAAGCTAATCATAACATGTTATCATATAGGCCCACAATACAAAAAAACATACATACTACACAAAATTACAAATAAGAAAAACGTTGCGTTCTTATTTTTAGTGAAAGAATGATAAAAAAGAATGCAAAAAGAATAATGAAAAAACACACAGCGTGATCGCGTCAAGAAATAGACAACTTTTTTGAAACAATCATCCTATCAAACTTAGCGCCGCCATCAGTTCTTTTCCTCCCCCCCCCCCCCCCCCACACACACACACTTCCCCGATACGCCAAACACACCCATCAACACCCAACACCACCATCCTCTTCAATTTCTTTTTTCTTACTCTACTTAAACGTTGACGCCATTACTGCTTGTGCTACCCAAGTTGTAACCTCGTTCGAGGATGTGGGTGCGGGACAATTGAATTACCTACCGTGAGACGTGGCAAGTGTTGCTGGACGCTGGAACAGGAAGTGATGGGCTGTGAAGGGAGAGGGGGAAGATAAAGAGAGTTTGAAGCAAGGGACGAAGATTGGCAAATCGTCATAGGCGTCAAGTGACGTCACTCATTGTTAAAAAAAGACGGGCAACAAGGTCCACCATTCGATAACATAACTAATTGTAATCTTCGATGGTTCCTCAATTTTCTAAATTGCTATGGTAACGGTTGTTAGTCATTTTTTACTCGATGGAAGCTCATTTGGAACTGATACTTTCCTGTGACAGGCTTGTTATGATATCTCAATTCTTAGATCCCACTATTCATATCAATAAAAAGAACGATTTCAGTTTAGAGCCCAATGGGAGTCGCAATTAAGCATAATATGAATTTTTGGTGATAAATTCCGAACGTTATGAGTCATCAAAATTATGATGCTATCCAAGTAATTATCTTTTCAGAAAATACAAATTGAAATGCATCAGAATCCTTGTCCATGGATCTCATGATTTTGAAAGGGATACAGCTAAAGCATTGTCTTTAAAATGTGGAAACTACGATATAGATTGAACATATTATAATTCTTCCAAAGCCGAATGAAAGGTATCGAATTAATTTGTTTCTGTGATGACACGGTTGGACGTATTTTTCTGTCCCGGTTAGTTACCTGAACCGGTTAGAGACTTTCCGTAACAATTCTGACGGGTTCGCGTGATTCACCGGAAGGGACAGAACACATATAAGTGCAACATATTCTATTACCGTTTGTGAAACCGCGTTAGTATGAATCAGATTTTACAATTGCAATATATCGTATCGTTCGTAAGAAATCACAAAACAAATTATATTTCGCTCATCGGCTTCCATCATGCTTGCTCTCGTAAGCAAATATATTGTAATATAATATTTCAGTCTCCTCATTGATGAAATCAATATTCAAAAACGATAACACGTTTTCATATGCTGCCATGACAACCAAAAAAGTTGGGAGCAAACAAACTAAAATTGAAGTTTTGATTGTTGAACACAATTTTGAGGGACATTGTTGTTCACAACAATGTGTGTTGATTCCTCATGTTTCACAATTTGTACCATCAGAATGTAATCGTCGATTTTCTCTTCATGAATAGACTTTCGAAAAATACTGAGGTTTGATATCACTCATTACAATCATATAGTCCGTCTGTTAGTTTCTGTAAGAATTCGTATTAATCTTCCATTATGACAATTCTAGATGGTGACGTTTCGTGACGAATCAGTAACGTTTCTCTTATTCATAACTGATCACATGATACACGATTATTCGATACGACCTGGAGATAACTTCACGGCCACCCTCGGTAGCTCGGTCAGCTGAGACACCGCTTCATAAAGTGACGTCACCGTTAGACGTGAGTTTGAGTCCCGCATAAGGCATGGGTTCTCGTAAACGTCCTTTCACTTATCATCACTTCATCTTTTCATAATCACCTGCTCATTCTTACCCCCGTACTACCTAGCTGTTGGTGGGGTCGTTAAGCAAACAATAATCTCAATAATCAATAACATCACTCTGATAGGTCATAGACTATACGCTTGTTCAAGCAGAACTCAACTTATTCCGGATGCATGCACTATAATGAGCATCCAAATGAATTATAACCACAGTATCAGAAATTAAAGTATCTTTGCCTTCAAAAAAAAATTGAAAAATCTCCACCTCGATGAATGTAATTATTTTATGGATGCATTTCTTTGGATTATCACGCTAAGCAAAATATATATAATTACATATATTCATATTTTCATCTGACGTCACTCATTGTTGAAAGAGAGAGACAACAATGTGCACCAGTTGGAATTGACCAATCAGAATGTTTGGTAGTCCACCAGGTTCGCTGTATTGCTATAGTAACGATTGTTTGTCGTTTATAACGTGCGAACACTCTATTGCCGAGATCGCGGCATTCTAGACTCTAAAGATGCCAAATGGAGTATATATTTTTATATGAGTCAAGGTGTGTTGAGTTTCCGATTATACGTCATATGAATATCTTGCTCATAGTACAACGCATATGCTGCGTCCTGGTATGATATGTTATGCATAAGCATAAATTGTCGACAGGAGACGATGTATAATCAGTGTAATGTGTTCTGAGAGTTTATGTACATACAATGAAGCTTTTATTCGTAGAAGGTGGTGCATGTGTGTAATTATTTTTTGTCAAGCCATTCGGTTATTCACTGTTTATATTAATATAATAATAGTGTGCTTCATCATGCCTCCACTACAGTATTATTCACGTTATCATTTGACATAACATTATAGGGCTACGCATAGCTCACTATTATAGGCCTACTTAGTATGCACTGCAACATGCTATAGTTGTGTATTTGAATATTATAATAATTGAAAGTGCAATGGTCTGTGAGAGTGGAATGGAATGGTGTTGCTTCCAATGCGCCATCTCACATTTAGATACGACGTTTTATTGTTATTTCAGAATGAAAGTATGGAAATGAGTTAGATGTAAGTGAATACTGAATTATACACCTAATGGAAAAAGTGTTGTTATTTCTTGTGCATGCAGTCACGATAAGTGAAACTGAGAACGTCAACTTTTTCTGAAAGAGTCGAGAATATAGCGAAAATGAATTGAAAAATGTTACCACTATTTTGAAAATATGTGTAATTTGATGAATGAAGAGCGGGCCCGTGTTCGAGACGCATTCTATCGAATGCGAAGTCAGCTATGGGTCGTGATTTTGAAAGTTTATTTCATCAAAATTATGTGGATTGGTTCAAGATGGAATTTTGGTGGGAAAATAGGTGGAGTCACATTGATATTACTCGAAATAGTGTCGTGAGAGTTTATGATTTGAGAGCTGCATTTCATGTGATTCTAAAGCCGCAGTGATCAGGCAAATGATACGCACCAAATGTTCGATGCTTGTCGAAATATTTACCGAGCTCAAACTTTATAATTGACTCAGATCACTATTTCTTCAGAAACAAAATGAGATAATGAAAATTATTATTTCAAAATTCACGATCGTGTGAATTCCACGGCGTGAAAGTTGACACGCCCAGCAAACGTCTGCGACTTCTTAAATGATTAGGATGATATTTTTCGACTTTCAATTCAATACTTGACTAGTTTTCTAGAGGAATTTATCTGAATTTTTTGAACTTCATTGCTCTCACAACGACATATAGCGTTTTTTAATTTCAGTATATTGTTATTCATAGACTATTTCACATTGTTAGCAAGGTGCATTAAAGATCCGCATAATTATTAAATCAATATTTTAGATGAAACCTAATACCTTGGCTTGAATGTGCGCAGCGGTATCTGGCTTCCTGTAGCCATGTCAGAAACTATTTTAAGGCAACTCTAGTTCCCCGGATAGTCAAATCCTGATAACACTCTCTTCATTAAGAAAAAATGAAGAAATACACTTAAATACAATCACTTCCTCGCCATATTACTGATACTCGACTATTGGAAAGAATAATTGAGTGGCGCTGTGAGATGAATGTGTGAAAATGTGAAAATATAAAAATCACATTTCAAAATCATTTTCCTCCAAAACGGCAGAACAGGTCGATATGACACTTGACAAAAATATGGATACATTTCAGATATCCATGTGAATAATCAGAAATGTTATCATGTTATATTTCTTCATTTCCACATCCCTCAATAATGTACGTGTTTCTATAATGACTGTTCAAACTCACTCATCATTTTATTCCGAGTAGAATGATCGATTGCACAACATTTAATACGCCCACATGATCTATAATGCTCACTTGAGCTCTTTCAATAATCATCTGTAATCACGTAGAATCTATGCACACACAGGTGTGCAGGTGCTGAACATGGTGAACAGGTTTCCATGTTATTCCTGAATTTTCTTTGAAATCAATGTAATCAAAACATCGTTCGAATGGAAAATACATTTTTGTGAAATAAAAAAAAATGGAATGTGACATCAATCAAATATGCTCATGAACGAAGTGTATATATATATATATATATATATATATATATATATATATATATATATATATATATATATATATATATATATATATACATATATATTTATGTTAGAATCATGTCAGATGCGATTATTTGCCCTTGTATGGAAAATTTGCGTGGTTCTGAGAAGAATATCTTTTCTCGACGTTTCGGTGAACTTTGGTTCACCATCCTCAGGAGTCGTTCAGTGTCGGATGACGGTGATCAAATGGTAAGAGCGTCTTACCATTCGATCGCCGTCATCCGACACTGAACGACTCCTGAGGATGGTGAACCAAAGTTCACCGAAACGTCGAGAAAAGAGATTCTTTTCAGGACCACGCAAATTTTCCATTAAAGGGCATGCAAATAACCGCATCTGACATAATTCTTCTATCCACTGTCGGCCCTGAAAACCTTCGATCACACACACATATATATATATATATATATATATATATATATATATATATATATATATATATATATATATATATATATATATATATGTGTGTGTGTGTGTGTGTACTCACCCTTCTCCAATTTGACTTGAAAATCGAAGTTATGACAATATGTAGAATTGTTTTTGTAATGATATTATCACAACAAATAGGTAGTAGAATGCGAGTTGAAAGTGGTGAACATAAATACTAATTATGTATTCTCCAGCACGATCAATATCATATTATGATAATGATGTTGCATGGTCTCGTCATGATGTGGCAATATGCTAATATTAGTGCATTGCGATAAACATTTCCTTCCCGTTTGCAATAACACGACACTAGATTGAAAATGTTGCTAGTGATATACTGAAATCGTGAAATGGTACTGGGTCTAGTTATTATGTCACCTTCATACAAAGTCATGTGAAAATTATGAAAAGTGGTGACATACAAAGTGGTGACAATTGAGAATTGTGGAGAAATTGAATGATCTCTCAAGTATTTCAATTCAAATACTTGTAAGTTTTAGACCCTCTATATTTTCTATCATTCTGGCTCGTTCGTTTCACGGGAGAAATTGTAATGATAAGAACAATTTTTCTGTTCGATTCCGTGAAATGATTTGTTTCAGGGGGAGGGGGAGGGGGGGGATTCAATACACTTCTTGCCTCTGGATTGTAATTTCGGATTTTATTCTTTTTATTTCGTGATTTTTCACCTCAGATGTGGTCCAACGATTTTGCCTACAAAAATCATTCAGTATACCAAATTCAATCTCGATGATGGCATAATGTCAAGTGTCATCAGAATGTATTTCCTAATTTGCCCGGTGGATATAGAAACGTGAACAGAAGTGTAAAAATACCTGGAATTCACTTGTTTTTTTTTCAGTGAAAATGAGTCACATCGTTCAGCTTTTCTGTAATCAAAAGTATCGTTATTTTTAATCGAAACAATGAAACAATATTAGGTTTTGAATTGGACATTGTTATGATTGTGGACCGAATAAAATTTTGTGAAGCAATAATAAATCTTTCGGCCTCGTGTTATTCCATACGTGCTCTCTTCTCTCTCTCTCTCTCTCTCTCTCTCTCTTTATCTATCCCTCACTCTTCCCCACCTTTTTAATGAAATCGAATTATCTAACATCGTTTTCAACTCATATTTTTTTTCATGGAAGTGCCGAGTTTACGCACATTCGGCACCTCCACTAGAATTTCCGAATGTGAACATATTCCATCATTCTCACGAGTGTTTATTCAGAATCTTCATTCATCGCAACACTAATAATTAGCAATAAATACAAAATGTTTTATACGGTATTGTTTCGTACTCAATCATGCCGTAATTTGTCAGTGCTCCTAGAGGGGTTGATGATTGTAGACTATACGTAGTTTGTTACTGACTCTGACTATAGGCGATTGAATTATTTCAAATTTCAAATTTGTTATTCAGGAAACAAACCTAATTATAGCAGTTGATGGGCCTGCACAACTAGAGATAACAAATGTGTGACGTATTCGGTAATAAAGTACATTCTTTAATCTCAATCAACTTATTATTCAACATGTAATTTCGAAACACACTATAGTATGTATGGAGGGTGATCAACACGGACGATAAATCATCTGAGATTATTGTTGGTGAACATTTTGGTCAGTATATCTTCTGCGCCTAGTATTATCACATTCCATCTCTCTTGTATGGATGTGAAAAAGAATTATATATATATATATATATATATATATATATATATATATATATATATATATATATATTTATATATATATACATATTCATATGTTATATATATATATATATATATATATATATATATATATATATATATATATATATATACATATTGTATATATTGTATACATATTGTATATATATACATATTCATATGTTTATATATATATATTATATATATATATATATATATATATATATATATATGTATATATATATATATATATATATATATATATATATATATATATATATATATATATATATATATATATATATATATATGTTTTGTCCTCATGAATGTGTGAACTTCTGGGCTCATCGACTCGCTCCTTGAAGAATGATCATTTATTCAATGAACTTGACTTCATTCATTGATCAGTCATGATCAGATAGTATTGATTTGAGTACACAGCTTCGAAAATATACATTGGAATTGTTTCGATATTCAAAAGCACATTTCATTTTTTCTTATTATTCCAACCTCCAACCCTTCACTCAAAGATAATATTCCCCAATTTTTCCCAATGGTAGTGTAGGATCGATTGCACGTGACACCACGAAGATAATCTAACCACTTTATAATCATTCATTCAATTTGCCATCAATATATATGTTTTGCTTTAAATTGCCTTATTGATTACTACATTTCCACATTTTCTGATGTCGTGCGTATCTGTTAACCAGTACATGACGGTGTGACTGGGTTGATATGTTGGTCTGATGCACTGTAGCCACGCGGCTTCATCAAGATATCTTGCGCCCTTGGGCCCGAAATATTTTGACTTCCCCGCCTCCTCTCCTTGTCCCTCATGTATAGTAATCAATCCAGTATGTTGCGCCATCTCATAAATATGAGGAGTTCCATGTTTTTATTCAGCAACACATTTATTATTATTGTGTCTGGCTATTAGTATGTCAATTAATATTACTATGACCAATCAATGAGAAGGATCATTTTATCAACTTGTATCGTTACTAAATAACATGTTAAAATTGTAAAATTGAACATTTTCGAACGGTGAGACAAAAATATGAAATCATATTGACGAGACTATGTACACTAGGAGAGAACGGTAACAATACAGAGTATTGTTCTTGAAACTCCATATGTATCAGTCAATATCTGAGAACGTGAATATATCTTTTGGAAATATAAGATTTGTTCGAATATACCCACTCATTATCTCATCTCTGAGGGTCTGACGAACGCCCCTTGAAAATCTGCCGCTCCTTGATGATTTGACGACCCAGGCCCGCGGGCCTCGTGGGTCTAGCCTCTAGACCTCAATACGGCCCTGACTGGCGTCATTTTTACTATTAGCAGAAATTCTTCATTGGGGATTTTTACATCCCTTTGGAACCAAGGTATGAGTGTAGAGTGAAAAGAAATCACTATAGGGATGAAATTCAAGGCAAGTAGTTCCAAACACAATAATCAGTTGAATAAGAAATGACCGTCAAGTGCCCGGCCTGAATGTAGATGGAATCACTTAGACTACACATAATGATCGTTCGATCATTCTCAAAACATCTAACAGCGTATTCATAATATCCATCACGTGAAATAGTGATGAGCATCGAACCAATATCATGTTAGTTGAAGATTGAAATTCAGTATGGAATTACTGGATGTACATATATACATATATATATATATATATATATATATATATATATATATATATATATATATATATATATATATATATATATATATATATATGTATATATATATATATATATATATATATATATATATATATATATATATATATATATATATATATATATACATATATATATATATATATATATATATATATATATATATATATATATATATATATATATATATATATATATATATAAATACATATGGATATATCATTCTCTTATTTTTTTATTGAACATCTCTCAATATAACAAAACATTTGTTGAAACAATTACAAATGGTACCAATCTAAACATGCCAGATTCTTCAATTAGTACATTTAAATTCGAATGAAATGAGAGATATGAATGGAAATGATGAAAAATAATGATGAGTTATAGTTAGAATTGTATAACACTCTTTTCGAGTCATACGTTTTTTTTCGTAGAAGTGCCGGGTTTACGGACATACTTCACTAAAATTCCCGAATGTTGTGAACACATTCCGCAGCATTTGCATGAGTGTTTATTCAGAATCTTCATTCATCGCAACACTGATGATCAGCAATAAATACGAAATGTCTAATTCAGTATTGTTTCATCAGACGAATGAATATAAATATATATATATATATATATATATATATCAATTATCAAATCTTCATCAGAAAAAATCTTTATCAAATCTTTAAATCTTTATATAAAATTTTTAACAAAACACACACACATATGTATATATATATATATATATATATATATATATATATATATATATATATATATATATATATATATATATATATATATATGATGATGATTCAACTTCTTAGATACGATCCAATATCGAGGTATTTGGGATATTGTAGTCATGTCGAAAAAAATACGCATCTTTTTGAAAAGTATCTTTTTCGACATGACTATAATATCTGGTATGTATATATATATATATATATATATATATATATATATATATATATATATATATATATATATATATATATATATATATATACATATATATATATATATATATATATATATATATATATATATATATATATATAAATATATATATATATATATATAAATATATATATATATATATATATATATATATATATATATATATATATATATATATGTATATATGTATATATATAAATATATATATATATATATATATATATATATATATATATATATATATATAAATGTATATATATATATATATATATATATATATATATATATATATATATATATATATATATATATATATATATATATATATATAGTATATATATATATATATATATATATATATATATATATATATATATATATATATATATATACATGCAAACCCATAGTGTGAAACAACGTATCGGTATGTGCTTTTCATTGAGATTTGTTAACAGTTTATATCCAAAAAAAAAACATCCGATTTAACCAGATCGTAATCTGTATGACAGTGTGGGGAATTCATATTAAACATTCATTTATCATACATTATTGTATCTTCTTTCTATATTTATATCTGTGGCTCATCATCGCTACACTTGTATCAAGTCTGCGTTTTTTTTTTGCAGTGAGTTATATATTTACTGTTCAATACAAACCAAGTGTAATATAAATCACGCTATCCCACAAGGATTTGTATTATTGGAAGTTTTGACCATCCGATTGAACAAATAGAATAATAATTCAGATATGAAATGTAAGTACGGGTTTGCTACACTTATCTCTCATAGTTGAATAGACTGAGTCAATTCATCCAATCCATCCCGTTTTCAAATGAATCCATTCTGATAATTCTTTTTCACTTTTGTAGGCTGTTTATTCTGTGGTCGATTCCGCTATTGAAGTTTGCGTGAATATTCATTCTATGCAGCTTTACATCTATTTGTTTCAGTTACATGCATTGTTGACAGCAAATAAAAGGACGCTAGAGCCATTATATTGTTAATTATAATTAACTTCAAATAGTCAGGCTTCATCAGTCATTCAAATACCGTTCACAATTCAAAGAAATGCGTATGTGCCGAGTTCGATTACCATGAACTATTCAAATGCATGTTGATCATGTCATTACTACTGGGAAAACGCTATATATGCGTTGTTAGACGAGTGGATAGTTATAGTATGTCGATTTTTCTGCCAAACTTTTCCCTACATTCGCCAATTAGGTGACTTTAAGTTAAAAATGGGTAAAAATTGCTTCTAGTGGTATCAATTTGGCACATTTTCTGTTTTTCCTTCAAAATGGCTGACCCGATCAAGCTGAAAATTTCCAGAAATGTGTATCAAAATGTAATCCAACTTCATGCAAAATTTCATTTTTTCGGAAAATAAAGTATTTTCTTTTTTTCCGCTATGTTATTCTAATGGGTATTTTTGAAATTTCTAAAATTCATAAAAATAAAAGTGACCATTTGATAATGCCACAAAACTACACAGATCTAAGTTAGATGAGGAACCATGATGAAAAAAGTTTGAATTTGATAGCTGTAGCCGTTTGACCTGTGGAGAACCGACAAAAAAACATAAAAACGAACACCAATTTTTTTCAGTATGTCAAATTGAATCCTCGCTGAAGCTCGTCTAACAACAGGAGTGATCGACTCATTAGTTGGGACTGGATTCAGTAAATATTTGATCCGATGAATATTCATATGCAATTATTCATTTTCGAGAATCATTCATTCATTATTTTCTTCCAATCATCAAGGATTATTACGAAATATCATCATTATTAACAGCACGATGAAGTGATACCAACCCATTTCATCATAATATTATAAAGGGCGTGCTCCAACCTCACATACTGATAACATAGAAGGTATTTGTGGTATCTTGCGATCATTCCAGATCCGAAGGTTCCGATTACATGTCGCGGTTTAGCGGATTTCCTCGTGAACTAGATGTAGGCCTATAGATAAGAGTGGCTACGGTGCCATTGGCTTTGTTGAACTTACAAAATCATTCATTTTGGTAAAATAATCAAATATAACTTCTAACATTATAATTCTACTGAGCCGTGTATGGCATTGTTAAGTATTGTTGTTTTATATAATTCGATATAGAAGCGATAGTTGCGCTACAGGCAATCGAGACCCGTACTCGGGAGCTGACCTCGGAAATATTTCATTTTCTAGAACTGATTTCAAGGATCCTCTGAATAATATGATAGAATAGATTGGTATCACTATACATCGTGCTACAATATGAAGAATTACAATGTAATGAATATTCTTTGTCGTTTCAAGTTGGCTCGTTTGGAATCGTCTGGACATCGAAACGGTTTACCAGTTGGAAGTCCAATGTGATGAACTTAGAAACGTATATCGTCATTTTTTTCAATCTGTGGGGGATTCATATCAAAAACTTTGAGCCCATGTTTTATATGTTGACCAGCTCACCATGATTCACATGTTATTGCAACATTATACGTGAAGAATCTTAAATAATTCGATGTGATTTTCTTCAATTTTGCGTTTCGATATAAACGCAGTAAACGTGAAAAAAAACATACACACACACATGCACACATTGTAAAATTTAATGCAAACATACGCACAATCAAACACAGTTTGTATTGGTTTGTGTGATGATATCGCGGCATTATGTATATATTGTATATTATTTTCGAAGGTTTTTCGAGTTCGATTTCAAGCACCGGATCCACACCGTGTAGAGTCCTGAATCTTTTATTGAGTTTCAGCCGGCGAACAGGCAGGCTTCGATCAGCGTTTATACCCGTCCATGTATAAACGCATAAAGAATTCCATCTCATAAAACCAACAGCCATCTCTCTACTGACAAAACAGTACGATACGCTTACCTCGTTGCTCTTTATCATAGAATATTGATTCATTCATGTTACCTTCCGACACATACACTGCAAAAAGCATGTGGCATTATTTAAATTCTAATAACCGTTACACTGAAGTATACATTGTCAATGTTTAACCCGCATTTTCGACATTACGGAGTGTTTTTGTCAATACAATTCTTTTGTATAGACCTACATAATATCTGAAGATTGGCAGATACGTGATGACTCGTGTATTCATGTACCGAAGATGAAGTAAAGCCCCTTGAAAATGATCATGATTGTACGAAGGGATGGGAGATGATTAAATGAATATAAATCTCAATTAAAATATTACTACAACATGGAATCAGAAATTATGATTGATGAATTGTTTGATAAATGAAGTATATTATAATTGCAATTACTCCGCCAACGAACACTATTTAATCCATTTTATATGTGAGGGGATATTTCAAATCAAACAAGTATTTTGTAACACTGTATGTGATATCGGCATATTCCATGTAAAAAAATGGCTGTCCGATTCCATATTCAAATGATAGATTATTGTCAATATTCTTCAGATTAATGTTTTTGAGTTGTTCAGAATGATTGTTCACTTCGAAATATTTGAAAGATTCCAGAGATTTATTGATGAGCGTAGCAAAGTCTCCATCCCACTCTTATAGGGCTTTGTCTGTGTGTTTTTTTTTTTTTTTTTTTTTTGTAAGCACTCCACAGGTCGCAAGGGTTGACTGATCAACATGAAACTTTTTTTGTACACGCAAACTCATCCAACTTAGAACTGTATAGTTTTTGGGATGAATCGGTCGGACCGATTTTGAGAATCATCATCTCAAAGTTTCTAAAAACCCCATAAGATTTGGCTGGGCGGAAAATGTTGAAAAATAAAATCTCTCCAAATGGAATGAAATTTTCTCTAAATGTGTATACATGGATTTTACACATTATTGCGATTTTTTTAGCAATTCTGATCAGTCGTTTTGAAGAAAAAAAATAAAATGACTGATAATATTCATAAAATATATCATAAAGATTGTGACAGAATTAAGTTGTCAAGATTCACTGCTTTCTAGATTCAAGAGTTGACCAACAATGAAGTATTTTTTATATGCGTCAAGGTGTGTAGAATACCAGAGTCAATGAAGTGGCAAGAGTAGAACTACTTTAACGACTTTAATAGCTTATTCAGATATCAAGGTGTGTAGAATACCAGAGTCGATAAAGTAGCAAGGGTAGAACTACTTCAAGGACTTTCATACCTTATTCAGATATCTCGCTCATCTTACAAAGCATATTTCGCGTTTGACTAGTATTTTGAACGTATAATTTCATTGATGAGCGTGGCGAAGTCTCCATCCCACTCTTATAGGGCTTTGTCTGTGTGTTTTTTTGTTGTTTGTTTGTTTGTATGCACTCCACAGGTCGCAAGGGTGGACTGATCAACATGAAACTTTTTTTGTTCACGCAAACTCATCCAACTTGGAACTGTATAGTTTTGGGGATAAATCGGTCGGACCGATTTTGAGAATCATCATCTCAAAATCTCTAAAAACCCCATAAGATTTGGCTGGGCGGAAAATGTAGAAAAATAAAATCTCTCCAAATGGAATGAAATTCTCTCTAAATGTGTATACATGGATTTTACACATTATTACGATTTTTTGAGCAGTTCTGATCAGTCGTTGTGAAGAAAAAAAATAAAATGACTGATAATATTCATAAAATATATCATAAAAATTGTGACAGAATTAAGTTGTCGAGATTCACTGCTTTCTAGATTCAAGAGTTGACCAACAATGAATTATTTTGTATATGCGTCAAGGTGTGTAGAATACCAGAGTCAATGAAGTGGCAAGAGTAGAACTACTTTAACGACTTTTATAGCTTATTCAGATATCAAGGTGTGTAGAATACCAGAGTCGATAAAGTAGCAAGGGTAGAACTACTTCAAGGACTTTTATACCTTATTCAGATATCTCGCTCATCTTACAACGCATATTTCGCGTTTGACTAGTATATATATATATATCAACGATAACTTCAATCAAATTGTTAAAATAAGACTTCGGAGAAAAAAACAAGAGAATAAACTGTTGATAGATGGTTCCGAATTTATCAATTATGAGTTTTTAACGGATGTATATACCGTTCAAAATTAATATACTCTGGTGGAAATGATTCTTGAGACCGAGGCGCGTGGCCGAGTGGTAACACACTGAACCGTCGATTGGGAAACCGGGGTTCGATT
>OZ023326.1:66878374-66905874 GCA_964007535.1 Brachyptera risi
ATTATGCCGACTTCTATATCCGACTTCTATATTCTATATGCCGACTTCTATGAATTTCTATATTTCAAGTCGTAATTTCGAAATATTTGATTCACTCGATGATTTGTGTCTCTGTATTTCACATATTAAATATTTATATTTATGACAATAATGTGGTGGCTACTTTTTTCGAGTCGGTAACCATAAAAGAGAAATATTTGTTTTGATAGGGAGCATGTTGCATCTCTACTCGTAAAGAACTGGGTTAACTGGAGTTTGGAAAAAACTTGAGAACCAATATGTTGTCTAACGGAAAGATTTCCAAGCTGCTCAAAAACGTGACACCAACTGATATTAAAGTTGGATCAAAGATGGCTTCCCTCTTGTACAACACGAGTTTGTAATAAGTGTAACCTATAACTGATTGGAAACAACTCAATTCATGTCACGGTATTTCTAGTTGATCGGAACAGAGTTTAATGTGATTGTATTGAATTGCTGTCATAAATATAAATATCCAAGATAGAATATCAAGTCATGTTCTACTTATATTCAATCGATACAAGTGTCCAAGTTGCTGACTATCATTGTTTTTAATCATACTCATATCACCATTTTATTATGTATTTCTATAATAAGGCGTGACCGTCTGAATGAGTTGATGAAAAATTTAAGTATTTCAAGGGAAAAGTAAATAGTGCAACTGATGGAGATATTATTGTGTGAACAAATTACCGTGCGTATTCTGTTGTTCAGGACCGTATCAAGATATGTTGCGCCCCCGGGCCCGAATCTTTATTGACGCGGCCCCCCTTCCCTCCTCCTCTCCCTCACGTATTGATTCAGCATTGCATCATCCTTTATTCAGATCAGAAGTACATTTATAATTATTGTGTAAGGCTATTACTATGAACTATCAATGAAAAGAATCATTTCAAATACCCTGATCTTCCACTGAATAATATGTTGAAATAATAATTTAGAAATTTGCAAGACCAAAATATGAAACTATATTTGCAAGACTATGTTGTACACTAGAAGAAAACTGTTGCATACAAAAAAAATGTTTGTAATGCTCTCCACGCATTAGTTGGCACCTCGAAACGTGAATATATAATATATGAAAATATACGATATTCAAAAATATATTCACTTATATCATTCGATTTTTGAGGAGCTGATGCCCTTCGATAATTTGCCGCCCCAAGTCCGGGTCTCGTGGGCCTAGGTCTCGATACGGCTCTATCCTGAAGTCGAGCTCGTGTCACTAGTGCCATTAGTGTCACTCATATAGTAGCTGAAGAGAATAAGCATATTTAATGTCGACAATTGAAGTGATATTAGTGGAATCCAGTGACCGGTATTAAATCAACCTAAATATGATACATTTAATATAGTTTCAGAGAAAATTATCATAAAATGTATCAACAGTTCGTATTGTAGCTATATTTGTATTTGTCAGTAGTATGATATTATATTAATCCACGAGAGTGAACTATGTCAATAGAATAGGATTTGATGAGAATTGATATAAATGGCAACAAGAGAGAAAGTATTTATTCAGACGGCTGTCCGCAAAGCGAGATCCAAAATGGTGCAGCGTAATGAATCAGTACAAACATGTATAATGGTTAGAATCTTATGAAAATTTAAATGGGTTAAAATTACGAGATAAAATCAAGAATAACAATATGAAACTAATTTAACTAAATATAACTGAACAATAGAGAAAATATTTATTATGAATATTATTTCCGTGTCAACAGTTACCATATTCACATCCTTCATTTTTACCAATATCATTCAATAATCAGCTATTTGATGAAGATAGGCCTTTAATCACAAGCAATGTGACAAGCAATACAACCGTTTTGAGACAGTTTGTGAGATCTCTAGAGACTAGACTTCACTGTCTGTGTTGTGTTTGGTGGATGGTTCAAATGACGATATTGTTACCACATGGTTGTATTGTTCAATTGAATAGAGACTGTTAACATGGAGGTAGGATGAATACAGCCAATAGGAATAGATCATGAATTAATTATGTGTCTTGCAATACCGATCACATGTACTCAATTATTTAATCTACGATTACCCTCTTCTTATTCACAAGTGAATCAGTTCGTACGGATGTCACTATCTAACGCATCTCAGTCACACGTCTTCACTGTACATAGTTTGTTGATGTGGTAGGATGAAGTTGAATGAAGCATTACGGTGGTAAATTGCAAAAATAAACTTTCGAATGAATATTATTCATACTATTCATCCATTTGCTCCTGTTATTTTGCTATTCACCTGACGATATTTTGAAGAATTCATGATAAAATTAGATAAAATTGACTCATTCGTCACACATATATGATAATCTTGTCAACATTTTTCTCTTTCAATTTGATTATTTGGTGAATCTACTCATTTTTGTCCATGATTATTGTCAAACATACTTCCTTCTACCGTTCTAATTTCATCATCCACTGTGAAATTATGATCCAACTGATTTAAGATTTGCTTTATTGCACAACATGTTCTGTTTTGCTACATTAATTGTTATACACATTCAAATCAACCCCATTCCTATAATCTAGACTTTTTTTCATGACACATGTTCACTAAATCAGTTTGTGTTTTTGTGATTACAGTTACGATATACGCGGTAAACACTCGGAAGCAGCAAGTCATTGGAAAGATAAGGAAATTCTGGAAGATCGCAGTTACTTCAGGACTATAACAGAACCTGCAACACTCTCCCTGGACAATGTTGAGGAGAGAGATGAAGGGGAATACAGATGTCGAGTCGACTTTCTGAAATCGCCTACACGGAACTCAAAAGTGAAGCTCTCAGTTATCGGTGAGTTACAATTTATTCAAGTAGATGAAAGACTCAGAGCATTGTTTCAGAAAGCCCAAGATGTAAAAACCAATATTTAAACATTTGTTATGAATATAATATAGTGTTTCTAGTGACATTGACACTAGTGCAACTAGTGAAAGTGAAAACTAGCTGCATTATGGCGTCAAGGTTGATTTGTATTGAATAGACAAATAAGAGTTGATATTTCATACAATAATAGGACTCAATAACATTTTTTAATGTTCTGAGTTTTAATGTTCTGTGATTTCATTGCAGATATTGACTAAAACGTGACTTTTTTTATGTATATTCATGATTATTCTCAAAGTGATTTTTCGATCACTCGGACAGGCCTGATGATTCCTTTTCCCGTTAAAATATTTCTTACTGATCTAGAGAAAAGTGAAACAATGATATTGGATCAAATTTCGATACTGATGGCTTGATGAAAAAATCACATTTCTGTCAAAATACTCCATACCATTGAATGAATTAATGAGAATACCAGTGTCTAAAATTCAAGTTCAAGTTCAATCTACAGGATAGATTGATTCTATAAAATTTAATCAACATTGATAAAAATATGATTATGGTTGTATAAATTGGGTTGTATGTACCTGAATCTGTTGCAAGAGCATGCACACCCGAGCGTATTAATTGTATGTTCTTATTATCATACACTCAGAATGTGAATTCCAATTTATTCATTTAACTCATAATTACAGGCATTTTTATTGTGTGATCAATTTCCAATTTATTCTCGATATTTTGAGTCGAGTTTTGAATTCTATATTTTTTCAGCAATTTCACACAAATAACTCGTGTGAGACAAATTAGTAGTTGAAAGCAAATATCGGCATGAAAGTGACGAGAATTATTAAAATATGACAAGTAATATCAACAACATGAACATGACAACATGAAGTATCGATAAGCTTCAGTCCTATTTGAAGTGTAAAACATTCAAGACCTCACATTCTGAATTGTTACGAGATCAATTCCATAAATAATTATGGTAAGATCCTGAAAATGAGTTCAGTATTTGAGTTGTTGGCATTTAAGTGGTCATATCATAATTGGCGTACTTGCCGTTCTCATATACGGGTGTACTCGCGTTTGGAGACCAAGAATTAACCTCGTCGAGGGTCTTCTGTTCTCAGTTTTTGCTACCGATATCGATCGATATTCAATGAGTAACATTTGAAAATGAACTTGTTCATTCATCATTCTGAGTATAGAAATTTTGCATGGTCATTTTGACTCATTTCACTTATGAATAACGTTTTGAAATTGATATTCCAGTCAAATAATATCGAATATAAGTTGAACTTGAATACACACATGTAAGAAAATGTATATAATATATATATATATATATATATATATATATATAAATATATATATATATATATATATATATATATATATATATATATGAATATATATATACATATATATATATATATATATAAATATATATATATATATATATATATATATATAAATATATATATATATATATATATATATATATATATATATATGAATATATATGAACGTTTTTGTCAAATCATAAAAATGTGATCATTCTGGGACTTGAACCCAGGACCTCTTGGTTTGTACCCAAAGCTATAACCAACTGAGCTGAATAGCCACTGAGATTCAAGGCGAATAATCGACACATTTAAATGACAAGACAAATTTGAGAAACGACTCTCATGGGCTGTGTCTTTACAGATCAACAGGTTCCAGGGTGTAACGATCGCACGCTACCACAGGTCCTTGTGTTTCTCTTTCAACCATTACCTAGGCTCAGGATTTGTATTGTACAATTTTTTGCTTTGTAACAATTTATGGTCACATTTTTATGATTTGACAAAACCGTTCATGCATATCGTTAATGGATCGCATTCATGAAGAAATGTACATATATATATATATATATATATATATATATATATATATATATATATATATATAAATATATATATATATATATATATATATATATATATATATATATATTTATATATAAATCTATATATATATATATATATATATATATATATATATATATATATATTATATTTATATATATATATATATATATATATATATATAATATATATATATATATATATATATATATACATATATATATATATATATATATATATATATATATAGTATATATGTATATATATATATATATATATATATATATATATATATATATACATGTATATATATATATATATATGTATATATATATATATATATATATATATATATATATATATATATATATATATATTTATATATGAATATATATATATATATATATATATATATATATATATATGTATATATATATTTATATATATATATATATATATATATATATATATATATATATATATATATATATATATATATATAATATATATATATATATATATATATATATATATATATATATATATATATATATATATATATATATATATATAATATATATATATATATATATATATATATATATATATATATATATATATATATATATATATATATATATATATGTACATTTCTTCATGAATGCGATCCATTAACGATATGCATGAACGTTTTTGTCAAATCATAAAAATGTGACCATAAATTGTAACAAAGCAAAAAATCGCTATATATATATATATATATATATATATATATATATATATATATATATATATATATATATATTTATATATATATATATATATATATATATATATATATATACATATATATATATATATATATATATATATATATATATATATATATATATATATATATATATATTTATATATATACTCATCAAATTTTCCAATTGAGAATCAACAATTAGATGTCTCCACAATTCAATGTGAAAAAAAAAAAAAAAAAAGAATCTGCAATTTGATGATTGCACAGCATCAAGTTGCTATGACAATAAAATGAAAGAACACTGATCGTTCGTGAATTGAAAAAATGAATATATAATAATAGCGTATGTCTCTATCTGAAATATTGGAATTCGATAGAGTTTACGTAAGCAAAAATCCCGCACCTGCAGTCGCAATCCAAAGCTCTCACTTTTTTCGTGTCAATAAAATAAAAGTGAAACGTATTGAAGTCGAGTAAGTGTTTGCGCCATTCGTAAGAATGTCTAGCCTGCTTGTCAAATGCAACTACTGGAAATTGAACTTGAGTTCTCTGGAAAGATATTCGTTTCCAGTGATATGCTTATAACGAGTGAATTCCTATACGTGAAAATGTTGAATTTACATTTCTGTTTTGAATATGAATTTCTCGTAAAAACCAATCTTGATCCGCGCCTATTTTTTGTTCATAATAATATAATTCATTATGTTGTATAACCATTGTATAATCGTATCCTCAGAATGAAGGAGAAGGTGATCTATCAATATACCAACTACAAATATCACAGTCATATTTGTATATTGTGGTAGTTTGAGGTGTAATGATTTTTGTTCAAGTCGAGATTGGAGAAATGCATTTAAACCTTTCAAAAATCTCCAAAATTTTCTACTTCAATTCATCATTTAATTCATTCAACTATTCAATTGATGGCAGACCGTTTTATTCCGTGGTTACAAGTATAATAATTATAAATGAAAAGCATGGTTCTGTTCACATGAGTGGAGGTGCCGGGTTTTCAACCTTTCGTGTTAACAACATATTATTTGAAAACATTGAACAAGAAAGTTGCAAGTGAGCTGTTGGTAGTGAACAAGAGTTACAAAATGAAGTTGAAATTTCAAAATGGAATTCATCAAAAATGTTAGGCCTACATTGTTGACAGTTTTTTGTTTGTATACTTCCGTCGGTCATTGCGTAGCGCTGATTCTTTCTTATCTGACCTTGGATGTTTTCCGTATTCAGAATTACAGTTATGTATATTTCACACACAGTTCTCTGAATAACGTAGCATTCATTCTCCATGAATATACTTCAAAAACTGATACTAACAAGATATACTTAGATGATATATACTTTCAACCGCTTCTTAAAAATATTTTTTACTGAGTGCTTTACAAAAACCTCTGAATACAGATTTTTCTCAACTGGCTGAACTACAATGAACCAACACGTCATAAGATGACGAAATTCATTCGCGTAACTTAACCAATCATGAGCCATTTGATAAACATCTCATTCTAGCACAACGATGAATCAAACCCATTGCATTCAACATTTTAAAACATGAATATATTTTCATAAAACCATGTTCTTACAGTATTCTCGTATCACAGTTCGTAGTTTTGATGAGGAATTTCCAAGTATGAAATGAAGAATTATGTCATTGAGAAATTGATATATCAAACAATCATGTAATGTCATTATTCAGTCGAATTTTCGTTATGATTATTCATATAACACAAATAATATCATTATTAATATGCAATTAGTATTATCGTTATCATTTATATACATATATATACATATATATATATATATATATATATATATATATATATATATATATATATATATATATATATATATATATATATATATATATATATTCATATATATATATATATATATATATATATATATATATATATATATATTCATATATATATATATTATTATTATTATTATCTTCAATTATTATCAATGCTTGTATAAGAGGGATATGATATACTTTTGTAATCATTTAGTATACGTATATCCCGATACCGGTAACACAAATAATTGTATTTTCATCTTTTATATTTCATTCCATATCACCGGATGTGACACCTACATGTTATTAATGGAAACATCCCAGTTTTGAGTGTCATGCCGAAAGTATCACTCTACGCATCATCAATGATGAGCTCATTCGATCGATGTCGACCCACATTATTTGACTCAACAGTAAGCCTATTAGCCACACAATAACCGAAATTGAATTCAAGATTCCAAATGCGGTGACTTATTCCATAGAATGGAGAATATAATAACAGAAAGATTACATTTTAATTGGATGATAATTCTGTTTTACAAATTAACTACGAAAAAGTATGAAAGTTGTATATATACACAATGTGTATGAATCTGTGTATCATACAAGACCACTGAAACCATAAACCATGAAACAAAAACGATGGACTATTATATATAGAATTTATAAGCTCAATATCAAATGGCTGATGACATACGTTATGAATATCTATCTATTTTTCATTTTCGTTCAAGTGGATTTCAATATAAAATGGAACATTTTTGAGTGAATCATACGGATAGGCCTAGTCAAGGATAAAGTTCAGGTCAAGAAGATCAAGAAATCAAGATCAACAATCACTCACAATATACAAACAAGAAAATATACATGAATTGATATGAATAGTAGATGCTATTTTTTTATAAATACCCAGCATCTACAAAGTCAAGTATCGGAATTAAAAACAAGTATAAAAATCAAGCCACTATAAAAAGTACATTACAATATCAAAATCAAAAGGTCATAGGCCCAATTGAGGATAAAAATTGAAAATCGAAAATTAAAAGTTGAAAGGCAATGGTCACAAGATATACTTAATATGTCCATATGATTCACTCAAAAATATTCCATTTTTCATTGTAATTTCACTTGAACAAAAATGTAAATGAATATGAATTGATTAATTAATTGATTAAAAGTTAAAAAACGCTTTATAGAGTATAATCTATCTGAAGTTGACTTTGCAAAGCAATATGGACGCTTTTATTGTAGGCGCTATACTGAAGATATGGTCAATGGAATTTACACATTTATTCCACCCACAGCCTTCTTTATTCAAATCATTCATTTCTTATACTGCCCTTTCACTCGGGCTATTTGGACGGGTTCGCGCATATTTGCTCGCGCAGGCAAAAATGACGTCATGGTCTGGTATGTACTGCACCCTGGTATCTAAAGTTCCAACTTCGAACAATTGTCATTCTTTTCAACTGTCATTCTTGTCACAATATTCTGTCAATCTCTTGCGACGTTATTGAGGTTATGTCATATCTACATTTTGGCGAGGGTCTATAGGCTCACCCAGATTTAGACGTGAACGATATTTATGTTGACCCAAGCAATAAACATCATTCAAGAACTTGTCCCGGTGATATTCCGGATTCATTATATTATTGAATAAAATCTTTCATATCATTTATTATCATAAACAAAGTTACTAGTTGGTGAACTCGCGAAGTCACGGCCTAATAGAATGCGTGCGTAATTTAAATTATCCTACGGAAATTCCCAAAGTTATTGGTATCTTCGCAGATATGACACTTCAAACAAACCGATTTACTTGAACATCTTTGGAAAGTGACGTCATGGTCTGGAAACAACGGCACCATCGGCGATTTTGTGAACTAAAATAATTGGACATCGGTTAACATGGGAAGCATACCCCGAGTGAAAGGGCAGTATCAGAGAAGAATTATCTGAATAAAGAAGGCTGTGATTCCACCTATCGGCCGAGTCGATATTAAGTTAGACTGACAATTAAATGCCAAGTTATTTATTTCGTGTCAATTCAATACAAACAAGTTGGATACGTCTGTAAAGCATGTTTTCTCTTACGTCATGAATTCCTGAGCGAGTAGTATTTGAACTCACTTTTAATTTTCTCTATGGAATATCTTGACGTATTTATACCTTGAGGCCAATACAGTAAAGCAATTTTGATTTGGCGCGTGATTGTCCACACATAATCTATCGATTCCTTAACATTTGGGTTCCTCATTCGTATTATTAGTCCGGGAATGAAAGCACTCATTAACTTAGTTTTCGAAATATATATTCGGTTTTCATCTTAATTTGTTACTACAAAGTAAGTCAAGTTGACAACATTAGATAATTTTGATGGATCGAGTCACCGTCTTCTCTATGCAAGTACTTCATTTCTGGAAGATTTTCATAATAATCTGTCCACGATGTAGTGATACCAACCTATTCTATCATAATATAAAGAAGGTGACACAACTCGGGTCTTGAAAGTGAAATATTTCAGGGGTCAGAATCTGAGTCCATCGTCCCAATTAACTGTAGCGCAACTAATGCTTTTATATCGAACTATTTATAACAACAATGCCAATGCCAAACACGGCCCGGTAGATTACAAGAATTGAATAATTTGTTGGTTCAACAATGCCACCGGTACCGTAGCCACTCCTATTTGCATCCAGTTCACAAGGGGATCCGCTAAATCGTGACAGGCAATCGGGACGGTTGGCTCTGAAATGACCGCAAGAAACCACAACTGCCTTCCATGTTATCAGTATGGGAGTTGGAGCACCTTCTTCATATTATGATAAAATAGGTTGGTATCACTACATCGTGATCTGTCTGAGACTGGCCTCACAATGTGATACTGACATTTTCAATCAAGGAGGCTGTGGATAAAATTCACATTCTGAACTCGCCGCGCTTATCTGCGTGAACGGTAGAGTCCGTCTCGAATGCGATTCTTGCCGTTACGGATTGTCAAATGGGCCAATCAGAAGCTGGCTGCTCCTACCGCGTGGCAAGGCAAGGAGATTATTATATTATTTAACTCTAGCCGCGGTGATAAGGTAGAAAATACACCGCGTAGCTCAAACTACAATTGATGAAAATGATTCTACGAGTCGTCATCACAATTACATTTGGTTATCTCTCAACCCCTTTTACTAAAATATATGTCAATTTTTTCCACTAAAACCTGAGGGATTTTTGTATACATAGCCACAGGCTACATTTATAATTTTATTATTTGAAGCGTAAAACATTACCGTCCGTTTAGTTCAAACAACGGCGATTCTGCTTTGAAATTTTAAGCCAGACAGGCGCGGGCTAGACAAGTTTTTTATAAAACGACCTTCAACCTATCATCACTGCGTCGTTTCATTATCACACCCTCATTTTTAGCTGTATAGGTAATTGAACACGTTACGTCGTTGATAATCAGTAGGAAAAACTATATGCGCAATTTAATATGATAATACCATCATACGGAAGTAGTATGTTCCGTATTGCTTTGTTATCAACTGTAAATGTACCAATATTGCAAATACTGTGACCGAAATGGAAACCTGAGCGTTATTGATAAACCCTTAGGCTGTTGATCTGAATTAATTTCCGTGGTGCAATTAACGATCGCTACAGTGGAATATAATACAGTAGAATCGAGCAACGTACATTTCACTGTGCGAATATAAATGTGCATATCATTCAAAAGCATGATTTTCACGTGGATATGTATGCAGTGCACATTATACACGGTACTGTGTGTTTATTATAAACAAACAGATTAATACATTCATGGTTTCAATATATGAGCTTCCGAAAGCTGACATATTATAAGTCCTCCAGTCCTATGATTTTCACATGTGTATAGCCATGATAATTAGTCGTTTTTTCAGCTGTTCTGATAGGGTACAAATTAAACATTTCCAGATCATTTTCAACCGTAACGTGCTAATTAATTTCTTTCATGTAAAGTCATTCAAAATGTGTATTTTGTTGATTTTTTTCACAATCACACATTATGTCACAATTTTCATCAACTGGTTCAAAACCAATCACGGTAATTATTTCGACAATTAATTAAAATGGAAACACGTTTTTTCATTCCCAATACCCATGAGAACAATTACCATTGAATCTGGGGTAGTTTTTCATCAAATAGGGCAGTCTTCTGTGAACCTGGCCACTTCTTGTTTTTAGTAGATTTGTGCTGTTATTCCCCTCATCTTCGAATCTATTTTCCTCAATATACTGATATGTCGCTCAATGTTCGATGACTATGGAATTTTCTAGTTGTAATTAGGTGTTGAGAATAGTTTTTTCGAACATTGAAATTTCTCAGTTCCACATTGATACACTTACACGATTCATAATTAAAAACACTTGTTTATTTTCTATGATTGCCATCATCAAAGAATACACTAGGTGCACGATTTGTGATCTTCAGACTAAGAAGATTCTCATGCAGACGTGACGGCTGAATTTAACTCATTCAGTTTGTTATCATCATTTTTTCAAATAACAAATTGAATTTGGGTAATGCTCACTTCAGTAATATATATAGGGGCTATTGTAATCATAAGCCACCAATGTCCATTATGCACAAAGCAAATGTAATTTCGTTGTTTTCGTATATTTGGTTTTATATACGTACAGAACATTTCTTCCTATCACCTTTATTTATTTTTTGTTTCACATGTTGTTTGATATATCATAGTTGTTTGATGTATCATTTAATGTTTTGTGCTATGCTATGACTTTGTTGGCCCGCATACAGAATAGTATGACTGAAATGCGGGTTTCTGACTCTTTCACAATTTTTTTTATTTTATATTCGTATTTATTCTCCAAAGACGGAGAAAAAAAATGAAAAAAGAGTCGAAATTTAATCATATTGAATATAAGTAAAAGTTCAATGGCTCGGATGAATCTTCTGAATTCAATACATTTTGCAATTTTGCATGCGCACACGTTTGTTTTGGGTCTTTTGTGGAAATCGCTTTGTCACAGTGACGACTTGGAAATATTGATGAGAGTGCATTGCAAGATACTACACCACCCTGATTCAATACGTTTTCATTGTCACACATTGTTATAATCTGAATGAAGTTTATCGAGGAATTCATATCATAATGCCTTCTCACACACCTTACAAAGATGTAGATGACTTGGCTGCAGGCCCATCATCTCCATTGCTTTAATTTGTCACTAACGAGATATCAAGAATATATACATAATCAAATATTGGATATTGAGTATTATTATATTGTACTGTATTATATATCATTTGTATTGAACTGTATTTATTAAACTGTAATTGAACTGTAATTGTTTATTGAACTGTATATATACCATTCCAGTATAGCATCGATACCATCGGAATGATTCGTTTGATATTAGTTCTTACCACCCCAAAGAATATCTCAACATCTTACCACCTTGAAAAGTAATGAAATTGAGATGACTCATCCAACAAACAATCAATCCTGAAGTAATGATTTCAGGGATGGAGAACAATTATTATGATACCGTATATCAGTATAAAATACAATCATTTCAAACTAATACGGACAACTACACAATCTCCTCGAATTAAGTAAAACAACACTAAATCAACGCAACAACCAAATTTCGACATTTTTTTCCAACAATTACACAAAAATCTTTCCACCACGCGCGCGTGTTTTGGTTCGTACCATCCGCATAGCGTGGTTGCGATTCATTAAAGATGCGCTGATGTGAGGTCCATTACCGGTCGAGCCACCGGACGTGCATGTGCTATGGAATATAACTCGCTCGGAGACGGACGGACGAGTGGAGAGAAGACAGCTGGGATAGGCTAGCTGACTAGACACGTGAATCGAACGTTGGTACGTCACGAAGGATGGAGAACATTTTCTCTGTTCTAGAGAGTGAAACAAAGAATCAAGTGAGGAACGAAGTCGCTTCGTAATAATATAAATGAGGTGGTGCTGTAAACGCTTTTTAGAAAAGTAGCATGCTATATTGCTACTCATGCATAGTCTACATCTGCACTAGTATTCTGATTTATATACAAGTGTTTTGTTGTAACAGAGGAAGGGGCGGCGGGGGAGGGGGAGGGGGGAGGGTGGGGGGTGGACTGCCGTTCGAGACGAACTGAATCGTTCGTGTGGTTACTCGCGTACCGACTCCAGTACACGAATATTTGATCGAAATTCTGTATTGGTGAAAATCAATCTGTTTTCACTACTAACAACATTTCTTTAAATGTGGTAGTTCACGGCATGAAAGCTTACAATCCCATCTGAGGCATGTGGCCTCAAACTAAGGGTATACTACAGTTGGAGTTGTTACAATACAAATATGTTATACAAATGCGATGTACAGGTAACGTTGTGATCACATGAAATAGTTTTTCCAAACAATTCACACATACTCCGTTACTTTTTCCGCAGACTTTTCGTAAAATAAGTGTTTGATACGTTGCCTGTTAGTTTCAGTACGTTTAATGGTCGTATACATTGTCCTCTTCATGCATTTTAATGTGGCCAGCAACTACGAGTGTGGGTATTAGATATTTTTCAGGAGTACGGTGATATGATCAATAGAATGGAAGACTTACAGATTGTTATCCCTGAATAGTTCAGATGTTGCATATTAGTTGAATATTTTCTCTTATTCGCTAAATTTTATTCAAAATGATCCACTAATTACTGTCCGATTAACTGACTGATATTCCGTGAGACCAACCCTGAACATGAAAGAAAACTGTGATTTGTAGTACAAAATTCCAGTGAAATAAGACGAATTTCTATTCAAATCAACTTCCCAAAACCGTGTGCTGCCTCGTAAATCACCGGACACGTCCCCGCTCACCTCACTTTGAAGGCTTATCGAAATGCGTCAATATATACAGTGTGCTATCTGCAGTTAAGCAGGTGCTACCAGCTACTTTACTCTAGTCGGGTGTGGGGTTAAGGTGGACACGCATGCAGCTATACTCGTCGCGAATTCCACCCCAGATGCCGCTTAACTGTTACACGTAGTGCATCGTTGGGTCACCGGTAGCGCTGCTGGTACCATATGGTATTCTAGCATGAGCATATTGAAGATTCCAGTACGGTCCAGAAGATATTGATAACCAATATGAGAGAGAGAAACAGAGAGAGAGAGAGAGAAGGAGAGAGAGAGAGAGATAGAGAGAGAGAGAGAGAGAGTAGAATGATAGAAAGAGAAAGAGTTGGAGAATAATGCGATAGAAGAGGTATTAGTACTTTCAGTGGGAAATTGGAAAACGTAATAGCGAAACGAAAATAGAATTGCTTTTTCAAGGGATTTTTACCTCTTGGAGAGAATACACGGGACACTTATGTTCAATAATATATTTTATAATATTCTTCTCGCTAATTCAATCAATATAGTCATCATTCATTGATACAGTGAAACTTATTTTTTCCAGGATGTTTCGTTGTGATGATGAGAAGTTTGATGAACTTTTAAAAGTTGTATGAATATTAATATGAATATATATATATATATATATATATATATATATATATATATATATATATATATATATATATATATATATATATATATATATATATATATATATTTATATATATATATATATATATATATATATATATATATATATATATTTATATACTGACATATCATCATCATAAACATACATCTACATATATATATATATATATATATATATATATATATATATATATATATATATATATATATATATATATATATATATATATATATATATATATATATATATATATATATATATTGATTTTTTTGTTTCAAATCTGAAGAATTAGTCAAGTGCTGACTGCGATAATTGGGGTGCGGAAATGGTATTGAAAAAAGCATCAATAGACAGGACATATCACTTTTTTGCAGGTAAATTCTTGTATAGAAAATTATTCTCAACGATTTTCCTGCATAATACTTGATATATTCTGATTTATTAATATTGTTCTATGATTTGTGGTAAAAATCATTCATATTTCCATATTGAAGGCCTATTTAGATGAATGAATGAATTAATTAATTAATTAATGAATTGATGAATGAATGAATGAATTAATTAATTAATGAATGCATATGGGTTTATCCATAACAAAGACATCAAGTACTGGATTAATGATGAATATACTAGATTTTCAAGTTATTCAAGTAGTTCAAGTCTTTCAGAGGACCCGAATATGAGATATTAAATATGGGTGATTACGCCGCGAATTTGTGCCATACGTCAACAATACAATTGATTTGTATCGTTAAGTCGAGTCTCAAGTGCTTTGTGGTTGCAGTATTATTCATTATATTTTCATATTTCATATATTTTCAAATAAACTTTGAATAATTCATACTATGAATAATCGGATGATTAGATGAGCGTTATCGAAGATGCCATCCCACTCTTATGGGGCTTTGTCTGTTTTTTTTTTTTGGGGGGGGGCACTCCAAAGGTCGCAAGGTTTGAGTGATCGACATGAAACTATTTTGAACACGCAAACTCATCCAACTTAGAACTGTACAGTTTTTGGAATGAATCTGTCGGACCGATTTTGAGGAATATTATCTCAAAGTTTCAAAAAAAAAACGTAAGACTGACTGAGCAAGAAAATCTGAAAAATAAACCTTTCTAAATGAGATGAAATTTTCTGTGAATGTGTACACATGAATGATACACATTATCTCCATTCTGAATGCAATTCGAATCAGCCGCTTTGAAGAAAAAAATCAAATTAACTGTTTTTATTTATAAAATATTATAATAGAAATTGAAGCAGATTTAATATATATATATATAATATATTGAATATATATATATATATATATATATATATATATTAAATATGAATGTATTAAATTATAATAAATATAAATTCAATATATATAATATATATAAATGGAATATATTAAATTAATATAAATATATTAAATACATAATATATTAAATAGCTATAATAGATAGCGTAGCTATGCTATATATACTGTGTTTATGTTGCCGAGATTCACTGCTTTCTAGATTCAGTATTTGCCCAACAATGAAGGGTTTTGTTTATACGTCAAGGTATGCAGAATACCAGAGTTGATAAAGTAGCAAGGGTAGAGCTACTTTAACGACTTCCACACCTTATTCAGATGTCTCGCTCACCTTACAACGCATATGCTGCGTTTGACCAGTCTAAGTATAGAACATGGTTCATAGCTCTGGGTATAGTAATTAAGTTATACTCGTCATATTGATGCCTGTAATTTGTTCTTAGATGCGTTTCCCATAAAAACGAATGAAAATCGAATGATTTAGAATGTTGTATCACAGGAGCATATCTTCGTGGTCAGTTCTTCTGAAGTATGTTGCTCTTTGTGGCATTTTATTAAGATCATCCCAAGCAGATTTACCAGAGATTACTCTGTGAATAAAGTGCTCGTACTACAACTCTTCTGTCGTCTTACGTGTAGTTGGCTCGTATTTTAGACGCTCCATTACATGGTCTGTTGAGACCTGGGGTCGTATTCGTTCTACTCCATTCCTTGTAGTTATTGACGAGATATATTTTACTACCTTTCGCTGGACGTTGTCGTCCATTTTTAATAATGTAATTGTTGTGCTTCTCGCACTCCACATCCAATAGCGGTATGTTTAGGCATTGAAAGACATACTCTTTGGGCCTCGGCAGGCTTCCCTTCAAATTTCTCACGATATAATGAAGATTTCTCTTTGTTTGGCTCACCAATTTTGATACTCAATGTTTATGGCTCAAGCTGGACTCGAAGACATTTACAAGAGTCTGATTTTTCAAAGGCTTTTCCGTGTTGACTGAGATGTATTTCAATAACTATCTCACTTTATGAAACTTACAACGTCAATATATTTAACATATTGCATTGAAAAACTCATCTTTCTAACAACAATTTCCTGAATAATATGCACTCTTCATATTGCTATTCAATTTTTTTCTTCCTTCTCCATCATTATGATACATTCTAATGAGTATATCATGAATTGATAATTTTATGTCTGCCGTTTTTAAGACCAGCCAAGTCTTCTTAGTTAACTCCCAACATTCAGCAAGAAAAACTAAGATAACTTTCATCACATTGGACTTTATTACTTAGAATGAATAGTTTAAAATATTCGAATGTATTATTCTTAGCATGCCAATCAAGATGTACAGTAAGTTATTACATAAGTTATTCATTCGACCTGGTTTAAGCTGAGTGCTTTTCCATGAACGAGAATTGCAATTACAGAAACTTCGTGAGCATATCATATTTTGTGCTGATTTCCGTGATGGTTATTCACAGATATCGATATATAACTCATATATAGATACTTTTCTCAAGTATTTTTTTCAATTTTTAAAGTAGTTATGGAGTTGATACTTCATATGAAGTTTACGATAACATTTCCGAGTTGGAAAATTATGTAATCACGATTTTTTTCAAATATGAAGTTGGTTATACGAGTTTCTATACTGTCCTCTCCTCTGGCTCAGTCGGGGATGTAATCATCTCAAACAGCGAAGTCTATTCGTGTGTGGGTTCGATTCCCGCATAGGCATAGGGCATATTTTTTTCACTAAAATCATCTGCGGGGATATTTTTCATTGCCAAACATCCTAACTTTCGATGGATTTGTTGAGAAAGTGATAACAATCTCTCTTATAATTTCTTGTTGTTCACATAAACGGTCTGCTCTCCGTTGCCCCTGTCTCGGATGCCCCTGTACCTGATTTTGTCTTCGATTGCCCTGTAGATGGCAGGCCAGGTTACACTAGCTTCACAGGGCTATCGAAGACCGTTGAATAGAAGGGTTTACACTAATTTATGCGGACACTTAATCGTCTCCGATGGCCCTGTCTTGGATGCCCCTGGCCCTCTGTTTATATACCTCACCCTCACCCTCACCGGCGTTGCTACACGATGTAGAGTATCCAATATTAGCGCGAAAATTTCGAATGTTCTGTACTAGACAATAATTTTAAATACCGGTATATTTGAGTAACAATTTGGATAACTCATGTCTATTGAATCACCGCCACAAATACGTGTTGTTGTGATATAAATTAAATTATATACTTAAATTAGCTCATTAACAAGAAATTAGTTATTTAAAATTTTACTAATAATTATTTGCTTGTTATTAACAATAATTAGGCTATTATTTAAACTTTTTCACTTATTTAATTTTATTTACTTTCATGACTTGATGATTGATCAGTATACCAATAATTCATATTACAACAAAATGTATTTGTCTCGTTTATTTGATAGAAATCAGTTACAGTTAGTTTACAGTACAAACATTCTAAATTTTTGCACCATTATTCTGTAGCAACATCGTGTAGCAAGGTGTTTGACTGGACCTGTGATGGGAGAGGGGGGGATCGGGGACGACTTATAGTTAATCCTTCTATTCAATGACCAACACTCTAGCCCGCACCTTTCACGGTGTCTTATATACCCCTGTGAAGCTAGTGTAACCCGGCCTGCCATCTGCAGGGGCATCGAAGACGTCACCACATAAACAATCATTGACAATATTGACCATTTGTTCTTAGTATGAAAACACAAGTTATTTATAGTATGGGATCAGTAGATATAGATCTAATTAATGTACCTGTATCACATAAAAGCAAATTCTATGCTAAAGGTAGAATTATATAATCATGTCATCATAAGGCCCAAAAGTCTTCTCATTCTGAAAATTAAAAATATAGATTTGAAGGATCACTTATCATGAAAGAAGATGTGATATTCATATTGAATGTGTCACCGACTTCTCCTGAGATATATGGAGATGACACTCATCGTATATTATATATCAATACAATTTTCTTCACTCTAATTCTTCTGCATAACTTTTACGAAAAATAATGAGAAAGTAAACGCTTCATCAGCTGATAAATTGTATGTAAGCCATGTGAATCGAATGTTATCCTCGTAGTACGTAACTTCTGGCTGTTCAAATGTTATCATCAAGAATAATAATTCAACTCCATTATTCATCTATAAACGCTACATAATATACGTTACCATGTTGTATAGATACCTATACGGTTTTTCTTGTGATTAATTGAGCACGAAGCTAACCTTGTCGATGTAATATGATTTTACAACCTCCTTCACGTTGTGACGTTGAAAGGAAAAACGTGTTTTTTCTTATTATATAAAAACAGATTTTTACTACTATGGAGGAAAATGACATAGCATATTGACGTGTTTTCCTCACTTTTCATATTTCTGCCTTCAGCAATCTATTTTTATCCGACGTCAGACTAATTTCGTTTATTGATACTAATTGTAACGATAATACCGAGTAAATAATCACGTGGAGTAAAAACTCATGTACGTCAACAACTCGAGATATCAAGAGAGCTCATAATCGGGTCATTTATTTTTACTCTTTCTGTCTTTCAACAACGTAGATCGACAGCAGTATGAAATCTTCATATCATGAAATATAAGGAATCAATTATTCACGTCTGAATTGTATTCATTATTAATCACAGAAGACAATTTGATATAATTATTGTCAAATGGATGTTGTACATTTGAAGGTGAGAAGGTGATGTCGTTCGGTTTTTGGTCCAGTGAGTATAGGAAATAGTCTAGTAGTAGTACCTGTTATCCAAGAAACATTAATTTATTTACTTGATGAAGTGAGGAAAATATGTTTTTTTAATAACATCGAAACTTGATACAAAATCATTGTTCCCCATTCAAGGCTATGGATGAAATGTATGATCAAACTCAAGGAAAAACACGAAAATCCCACTCAGGATAGTCGATCATGGTGGGAATCCAAACCTGGCCACTTGAAGAATGGTAGGAGAGTACTGGCTGATCCACCCATGTCAGTTTTATCTATATATTAATGCAGATTCAACCAAGTACTGTTTCACGCGATTGAGTTTTTTCTTGTATTTTTTGATTATCAATTATTATCCAGTTTAACCAAAACTGTCAGTTTGTCAGTTTCAATATTAAAAAATCATTAATCAAATTTAAACATCATCTTATTATCTTTTGTGCTTGTAATTACAATAACGAGTTTTCAAAGAAGTCATTGTGCATGACTTTTTTGTATACCTGTCGAAAAATAGATAGATGTTTGCAAGAAGAATTAATTCGTTTAACCGTGAAACAATACATTGCTCTCTCTCTCTCTCTCTCTCTCTCTCTCTCTCTCTCTCTCTCTCTCTCTCTCTCTCTCTCTCTCTCTCTCTCTTCTTTCTCTCTACGAAAGACCACCTGAAGTTATTCAGTGAGAAATTACTAGGTAATCACTTCATCTTGTTTCCCCATTGTAGCTGTCACCCAGATACACACTAATTCATTATAAACTGTCTGATAATTCGTTTGAGTACGCTGGTCTACGTGGAAGATGTCTGTAACATTGTATTATTTAGCGATCATCAACTAAAATATAATTCCAAAATTATTGTTCAGGTAACTAATTGTAACATGTGGCTAGCCATTATTTACCGTTCAACACTTGAATTAAAAATGTCAATCTTCGATAAATCATGAGTATGGAATGAGTAATTAGTTATTTGTCATCATAACTGATTGAAAACAAATGTGTGGTTATAAATCAATGAAACTTTGCATGACGGATTGATTTTTAATTGGATCGCAACGTGTGATTATTCTCCCTTCATTCGTTATTGTAAGAAGCGGAAGAAAGAAAATGAAAAGATTAATATACCTGTTCTATGTAGGATTTCTCAAAGAACTTTTATTTTCTACTCCACAATGGGCGAAATCACTATTTTAATTAGTAATTACCTTTGAAACGTTATGGTACCAACAGTGCTCACACCAATGAAAACTGGATTATTTTCTCATACTACCTCAATGCGTTCTGAAAGAAATAAAACAGTTCTTGAATCGAACATGAAAGAGATAGTTAAAGGTATGGAAAAAATTATCTTCAGTTCTGGTTGTACTTTTAATCGAACCTCAGTTAGCTGGATATTATAGACAATATACTGAAATAACGAGAGGAACCGAGCGCGACAAATAACAAGAAATTCCGCTGATTATAATTATTTCTTGACTGGCTGCCCATCAGCTTCTTCTGCACCCGGAACTTTCACCTACATATTTCATTTGTATAAGATTTTGAATGTGTATTTTGAGAACATCCTGACTTCGCAATTCATAAAGTATTCGATGCAAATATTAATGATACAATTACAATAAATACAATTATCACGAACAGTTTAATATATCATGAATCTGTAATTATATATTCTGGATTCGTCCGAATCTTGGAATGAACGTTCATGCATATCTGTCAATTGATCGTTTGGAACGCGTCTTGGAAAATTGAACACAATTAAAGTGAATTCTCCCAGAGTTGCATTAAGTTATAAGTTACTTCATCCAATCAGATAATAAAAAATTAATGTAAGAACTTGTTGATCACATGATGAACCCACGATATATAGGAACCCTTGATATTCATATTTGCTATTCCGAACATTTCGAAAGTAAAATAGTTAAAATAGGTCATAGATTATTTCATCAAGGGCAGGTTGTACCAACTGATGTTCAGTGAGAATGCAATGATTAGCGAACCAACTTTTTCATGCTTGGTTGCATATTATGTTTTTCACTCTCTAACAAATAATCGACTGATCAATACTTGACCAGTTGGTACAACCAGCTTGAAATGAAATGTTGTTTTTCGTAGTTAATGTAAAATGATAGTGCATGATGATATGGTATACATGTATACAGCACTTTTTTCATATTAAAGAGTCAGAGAGAGTTGGAGAGAGTTTGGTTTTATATTCTGAACCTCTCTTGGATAATAAGTCATCATAGAAAACTTGACACAAACTCATTGAACTATAAATAGATGAACTTTACAATTCCTCAATCAAGGCTAAGAATTACAAGGTAGGGTCGATCAGATGGGACAGCTTAGAGTTTTAAAATTAATTATAGCAATGAACAAAATATACTTTCATGAATAATTACCATACAACCATTTGTTTTCGAGAAGAAAGCAATCGTCGATCTTTCTATTGATTAGTATTATTCACTTTCGTCGATTCTCTTTCGACTCCTTTCAAAATTACATATTCAGCATCATCTTTTGAACTTTCAATAACTTTCGAACATTTTGAACATGCAGTTAATTTTATCTTGTTAATTGCTCCAAGCATTTATTTCTCATCCCATATTTCTCGATTGAGGTGGCTCACCCAGTTTATTGTCATACAAGAACATGTATGTTTGCATGATCAAAAGTTGGCATTATGTGAAAGATTAACTATACCGTACAACGTGCACACAATTAATCTATCCATATTATACATTTCATCATCTACTTCTATCATACAATGAAATTTAACTTCCAAACAATTAATAAGTCGTGAAATTCTTTTCCAAGATGTAGATAAATTTGATGTTATGATTCAAATATATATGAACAAATTGTTCCAGCTGAAAATGAGCCGAGAAGCAAATATATTTAGATTGAACGGAAGGTTTTTATTTTGATTATAGAAGTAAATAATCGCTGTATATTTTCCCCTTATTGTGAATGATCGTATTGAAATATGTGTTAGAGATTATATTAAGTTCATATAAGATCTGGCATTTTTTAATTTACTTGAATTTCTATTGAGAACATTGCATGTACATAATTTCTCAAAATAACGAGTCACTCGATCTGTGATAGTTAAAATATGAACATATTTGATGTTTTTTTCATGTGACATTGTAGGCCCATCATATTTGATTACTTTCAAAGTAGTACAGTATGGTATATAACTGGAAAACTTATAAAGTATTGGAAAATAATTGGTGTCTGTGGAATAAATGAATGGAATTGATGAACAATGTATCATTGTTGGCCTTTTTCTTACTACATTTCGCCATACATATTGCATGCAACTTTGCGTTCTGTTATTAATCTTAAGCTGTTATTACACTTCATCTAGTAAACCCACGGTCTAACCCTGGGGATTTAACCCCGGATTTTGACCTTGGTCTGTACCACGGTTCAGCAGGAAGATTGTTAAAACATTCAAATTTCCACTGCTTGTTTGAAGGACGTTCCTGGTATCAAATAGCAGTGTACCAACACTTTGAAACACTTTGTATGTCAAGTTGTCAACCTTGCCCGTGTGACTAATATTTTGTCAGCTGTGCCTAGATCCAACTCATACGTTTGTTCAATTGACCATTGTAGATCGTCCGCCCTCGTGATGTCACAACATATAAAAACCAATCGAGTGGACAGTGAAGCAGGGGAAAATAGGGAAATGACCAATTAAGGTATCTACAATTTTCCCTGCTTCGTATAACTTACGCCCATCTACATTGGTCAATTGACACACACATTTGACGTTTTCTTCTACACGGAGTGGTATGTATTGATTCCATGTGTATTGCAGATAATTGTTCAGCAAATATCAGTCTCCATTCGTGATCTCTTCGGTTAGAATATACCTTGAAACTTAACGCGAATGAGAGAAAAGTGAACTATCAGTCCGTGGGCAATTATCGCTCGCGGGTTCAACCCTACCCTGCCCTGGGGTTTAAGCTCCTGCGTGCTCAACTGTGGGGTGTGCGCTGTGTGAACACAACGATGTTTTTAACCGCGGGTCAAACCGCAGTTTGAACCAAAACACGTAGTGTAAAAACAGCTTTGCAGGCGAGTATAATAAGAATCTTGACGGTAAAGTGCATGCTAACCACGCAATAAGCCTCGATCAACTAAATGACGGTTCAATGCGCTATAACCACTGATCCACTTGTCTTTGTAATGATCAATATAGTTATGTTCCGCATCAAAAGCATCCCGACATTAATAACTCTGCTCTTAAAAACATGTGTTTAGTAAGTCAAGTAATGGTGCACTGATATACATTACCGACACGTACTTCACCTCACTACATGCTCAAATGATGACAACCAATCAGGGTGTACTAGCTATAAGGGTGACGTCATCATGCCGGTAGAACACGCACGAGATTATGGCAGGACGTGGATATGGCGCGCTACGTGCAAATGAAGACAAGGGAAGGGTGGAGATGTGATAGGTACAGAAGTGGAGAAAGGGGGCTAACTATATACAAAAGGGTGAAGTAAAGGAGTATTACTCTTGATGTGCATTTAGACGGAATGGATGGTTAAGTGAAGTGATAGGGAGGAAATGATAAAGAGGGCTGAAGAGAGTTCATATGGGATTATTTAGGGGAACAACGAATAGTTAATACGAAGTAAGATATAGCTGAGTATATAATTAATTTCTACCGTAGAATTCATGGAATAATTGATTTTATGAATCATGAAATGAACAGACAATACATGATTTTATGAATATATCCTTTGAGAAAATGTGTTTAATATTTATCTCCGCCTGAAATGTTCTCATTAAATTTGTATTAATACTTTGAGGGATATATTGGGTGATTAAAGAAATATCAGTTACGAGCTTGAGGAATAAAATTATTCCCCAGTAATGATCGTACAAGTGGAATGACAGAGCGGGATCGATTGAGACAAGAAGAGAACATTTATGGAGAAAGGATAGAGAGTGTATGAGAAAAAATAGATGGAGTGAGAGAGACAACTTAAGATTCTGAGAGAGAGAAAAAGAGAGAGAGAGAGAGAGAGAGAGAGAGAGAAAGAGAGAGGGAGAGAGAGAGAGAGAGGGAGAGAGAGAGAAAGAGAGAGAGAGAGAGAAAGAGAAAGAGAGACAGAGAGAAAGAAAGAGAGAGAGAAAGAGAGAGAGAAAGAAAGAGAGAGAGGGACAGAGACAAAGAGAGAGAGAGAGAGAGACAGAGAAAGAGAGAGAGAGAGAGAGAGAGAGAGAGAGAGAGAGAGAGAGAGTATATGACTAGGGTAGCAAGTGAAACAGAGTGTGTGGGGAGATGAGGCGAGAGAAAGAGAGAAAGAGAGAGTGAGAGAGATGGGAAAAGACTTGATGATTACCACTCACTCCAACGTTTTACCTCAACGCTACTCGACGACGTAGATATATATATTTAACTATCTATCCATGGTATATACGGCAATACTTAGTACTAATTAACTCATCCCAGATAATTGGCCTCTCGTGAAATTAGTTGTATTCAGTAGCTCATACAAGTTAATATACTTGTATTCACGAGAGATGAAGGCACGAACAAGCCGTGACGTGTGGTGTGAGATAGGAGAGGCGGTCGATCGGAACCTTCATCTATCGTACATCTAGCTATGTTTGAGTGACGTACCAGAATTGTTCTGTCAGAATGTGTTTATATGCTCACAGTTAAGCTCACCATAGCCTACAACAAATTCAGAATAATTGCGTCTCTATACTCGACGAATAGTTGTAACACACGTACGTCGTAGTAAAATGTTCTGGAATAATTGGATGAGCGAAGCGAGGACTCAATTCTAACGTACTAGACCAAAAAAAAATGACACATTTCTTTTTTTTTCTTTTTTTTCTTTTTTTTTTCGCGCTCCACAGGTTGAACGAAAGAGATTTTTTAAATTCTATTCAACCTGGCAATTGCATCATAGGGCTTATAACTCGATACTGTATAGTTTTGAAGCGCAATCGGTTGAACCATCTATCGAGAAGAAGAATTCTAAGATTCTTTGAAAGCGTAAGAATAACCCAGGAGGGAAAAAGAGATGAAACGATTCTCCGGTTAAATTCAAATTTCTATGAAATTTAGGTAAACGCATTGTACACATGATACCAAAGTTCTACATAAATCGTATGAGCCGTATTGAAGATGTTTTAAAAATATTATTCACATCAGTAGAGTTATCAAGAGAATCAAATCGATCAAGAAAGTGAAATCAAAAAGATCATAAGGAACGATTGAAATATCAATAAAAATGTCTGCTCACCCAAATTTGTTGATATTTATGGTTAATATTTTATTCCGATGAACATTTCGAATCTGTATTCGGAAAGTCTGAAAGTGAATATGATGTTTCTTGATTCACAATATGATTCTTATCCCGGTGCATTTGGTATAAAGTTACTCATTATTTTATTCTTTGATCTTTTATTATTTCATAGTTCCATTTTATCATTATTTTATATTATTCTCACGTATGATAATGGATTACAATGCAAATCACAAATGGCATGATATTTGGAAGAGCAATCAATATATTGACTGGAGTGAATCATACATTTTGAGTGATCTCTAATTAAATAGTGATCTGAATCTGAGAACCACCAATACCCAAATCGGAGTTTTAACTGAAATCAACTTCTTATTCAGCCATCTAAAATGTCGGTATCGATATTTGGTTATAAGTTACATCTTCACAACATATTCACTGATAATTACTTTCGAACAAAATTTCCTTAATATTTTCTACGTCATTCGATTCTTTGATTCTTATTAAACAAATATGTGATATGAAGATTGTTTAGAAATCGTTGGCATTATATTATGAAAACTGAAGTATCATCAATGTGTAATTATAAACGTGCCAGGTTGTACCTGCATCAATATCAAAAGTATTCCTCTTTGGTTACCATTATTTATTCGTGTAACATCAAAGGTATATACATTTGAAACGAGTAGACTCGAACGTGAAATAAAGGCGAGGTATTATTATTAGAAAGCAGTTCTGAGAAGTATATTTTTTCATTCATCACTTAAATATACTTTTTTTCTTAGAATGAGAAAAAAATATCATTATATGAATATTCATAGTTATACGATTTTTTGAACTACGCATTCTGTTGTTATTGAATTATAAAGATGAATGAATTAAATATTGAATATTTGATGTATAATCATATATATATATATATATATATATATATATATATATATATATATATATATATAAATATATATATATATATATATATATATATATATATATATATTTATATATATATATATATATATATATATATATATATATATATATATATATACATATATACATATATATACATATATTTGTATATATAAATATATAAATATATATATATATATATATATATATATATATATATATATATATATATATATATATATATATATGTGTGTGTGTGTGTGTGTGTATATATGTATATATTTGAATATATATGCAATAATGAATACATGTTCATTGGAGGGAGAACATTGCAATACGTTGTGTGGTTGTCAG
>OZ023326.1:66910874-66953374 GCA_964007535.1 Brachyptera risi
CCCGTTGGGCTGAGATACTTTGTGTTTACACTTTATCCCCTATCCATTCCAACTAGTGTGAAGTTTTCAAATGAATATTTAAGAACAAACCGTCAATATGGAGCCAATAAATATCACATTGTACATAATACAACCGATTATGTTCTGAAAGCCGATTTCATTCATTAAATTTTGGAAAATGTATCTGTGATTCCCATTCGTCACCAAGTATTTGTTTCTAGACTCAATTCTGAATCAACTACGTATATAACTTCATATTCTACTATAATCTATTCTCTGAAACCTGTACACAGAGGTCTATTAAGATACGTGATAATAGTAATTCTATTACATCCTATTGCCTAATGCCAATCTTGAAGTAAATTCATTCTCTCCTCACTTCTTCTTTGACATCTTGAAATATTCTCTCCCGTGACTCTTGGTCGTACGTCGTCGGCGCGTCTCAGTTGGTCGCACTTCGAGGTAGGCAAGGTAGGTAGCTAGTAGAACTAGAACCTGCAGTGGATTACGTAGTGAAAAGCTCTCCTAGTGGGTGTTACTGGTGGTTTTGGTGCTCATAAAACAACCTTAAAGACATGCCCCAGCTGTAAGATATAGGAAGAAGAGTTGGCTCGAAGCCTACCGGCCGGAAGTCATCCACTAGTATAAACCTCCCCTTTTCCTCGTCTATTCTCTCTTTCTCTCTCTCTCTCACACTCTCTCTTTCGTGGGGAGAAGCTCTAGTGCATTGCGTTACGTTGTCAAACAAAGTTTTATAGGGGTTGGATTTCCTTTCCAATTCACAATGTGAAGCTTTACCGAAGAACATTAGATTTTATATATATATATATATATATATATATATATATATATATATATATATATATATATATATATATATATATATATATATATACATATATATATATATATATATATATATATATATATATATATATATATATATATATATATATATATATATATATATTATTATGTAAAATTATATTTTGTTTGAAACTTTCACGAATTATAATTGATGAATCCATTATAGTTTTAGGTTATAATCGTGTTAAATTGAGTTTAATGTGATTGTCTTATGGAATAGACATCTCTTGAAAAAGACGGTGATAAGACCGTCGAAACGTGTCGAGTAGAAAATAAAAAAAGTATCTAACATCTATACTTTGTACTCAATTTAATACGAATATACCCTAAAACTATAATGAATTCATATAAATATGTGTATATATATATGTATATATATATATATATATATATATATATATATATATATATATATATATATATATATATATATATATATATATATATATACATATATATATACATATATATATATATATATATATATATATATATATATATATATATATATATATATATATATATACATATATATATATGTATATATATATATATATATATATGTATATATATATATATATGTATATATATATATATATATATATATATATATATATATATATATGTATATGTATTAATATGGATATATAGGCCTATAGATATAGATATATATACGATATGGTTGCAGTGGCTTCTATGCCATCGGATCATACGATGACAACAATAAAATGACGTTTTTTTGGAAACATCATCTCAAAAGTCGGGTGATTCTTCGGAAATATTCACTTCTGAACTGTGTACAATATTTCCAACTTCTCGATTAAACATTCCGTGTCACATACTGGTAGAAGTTGAAGTTGTTTTCAGGGAATGCTTTTTGTTTTTCTTATATAGATTCAAGAGAGAAGACAATCTGCTTGATACATCCTAACAATTTCCTCATGTCTCAACTTTGATGGCAAGATTTCAATAGAAAGAGAGAAAATAGTTAAATTAGAATCATTGCTGGGAAAACAATTTGTATGATTCATAGTGAAAATGAATAATAATACAAATACGAAATATATTATATTCACCAGGGACAGTTGGATGAGACTGAGCAAAGATTTAATTTCACACATTCACACAAGCTCCACGTTCCTATATTGTTGTAGTTTTTGTTTATGCTTTTTTGTTAGACCTCCATAGTCCAAAGGGAAGAGCAAATTAACTCAATATTCTTGATTGATACCAGAGCAGATTCCGCTCATCTGAATCTTTCTATACTCAATTCAATTCAATACTTTATTTGTCAATTTGATTTTCACATTCTAAAAATAGGTTATGATAAAATATGCGGCACATCAAAAATATTATGAAAATAAATATAATATAAACTAAAACTGAACTGTATTCATGAGATATACATATATTCAGAAAAACAAGAAAAACACATTCATACACAAAAATATACTTCACGTTCATACATTTACTCTCCACATTCATTCATACATTTGATGTTATTTTTATATTCGTCATTTTCTAAACTGTCAAACTTCTCAATTCTCAACTGCTCAGTTCACAGTCGTCATTCCAGTAACCCACATTCTAAGCTAATCAATTTGTGGTTGCAATAATTTTATGGAAGAATTGTACAGTTATCTTTCTCACGAACATTTCTTAGATATTTCTGTATATTTGTTCTTCCGTTCATTCAATTTCTTCAAAAGCCATGATACTTCTGCTTCGATAATTCTCATTCGAATCAGAATTAAATTGGGCCCTCAATTCGATTCCACTGACTCTTGGTAAAGAAGTATAAAAAGTTCTTTCAATCCGTTTCTTAATCAGATCAAAAGTTCAAACAGGGAGTCATAAGCCTATATATACTACACTGAATTTAAGAAATGTACATAAGGTCAACTATATATCTTGGTTGTGAATTGATGTACATTTTTTTCCAATTCGATGTGTTATATGTTATTTATTTTCCGACTCACCGTCAAAACTCTCCTGCCAGCCCCACAACACGATAAAAAGACGAACTAAACATCTATCATAATTAGGTCCGGTTTTACCAATCGGCTCGGTTTTACCAACCTGGGAGTAGCTGCAACTGGCAGATAAAAGTTGCTATCACCATGGTTATCTGTGACATTTGTTTTCACCAACTCTCAGATAACTGCAAACTGGAATTGGTAATACCGGGCCTTAGGGTACTTATCCACTAACTATTAATTAAAGGTACGAAAATAACATCTAACCAATGGCGATAATAAGTTGATCCACTAACTATCGCTTAATCCAATTTCGTAAAACCAGGCCTTATTCAAATATCAAAGTGATGACAAATATAATAATTAATATCCGAATGAGGTTTCTATTTGCCGTTTTTTTTATTATATCAATTAAAGTCTTTTCACTCCTGTGATCACTCCTTTCAGATGAATATTGTATGTTCATCTAATATTATCAACCATTTTACTTGATATCATTAAAAAAAAAATGTGACCATGACCGTGATTGTGACTGACCATTCATTATTACTATAACAATTAATGTTTACTACATCATGTACATTGGACCTATACCAGTGTTACTCTTTTCCCAGTATATATAAAATTGATCTACTGATTATCTGTTGAGCACCTAAATGTTAACAGTGAAACTATAAAAATAGTTCCTCTATAGATAGAAAGACCATAGATTTTACATAAACTTTACATCTGCTGTTTAATGGAAAGAAGTGATCATTGTCCAAGGGACTTACTTCAAAGTGGAAGATATCAACATTCGTGTGTTTTTTGTCCGGATACATATTCCAGAAACAGTCATAATGTGTTCCGGACGTTCGTAAAGTGAAAGACTTTTATCTAATCGAAATGAGATCGCCCTTGTGGTGCCCTGTCCAAACGATCTCATCTTTCATCCATAGCCTTAATTGGGGAACAATGATTTTGTATCAAGTTTCGATGTTATGAAAAAAAAAAAAAAAAAAAACACAGATAGATAGATGGTTTATTTTATTTTTTCACATTCTTTCACATAGAGCAAATTCATCAAAAACTAACGACATAGGATAATAAAGATAGTACAGTGATATATTATATTGAGAAAACAGAACATGAATTGAAAATTATAAAAAAACTCACCAGTAATGAGATCTCGTTGTATTCAACCATAGACGAAAGATATACTATATATATATATATATATATTGTCTATTGCTTTGCTTTCAAATTTTCTGATTCTTTATTTCAATATGTCATACTGAATATAGACTCACTATGCAAACGCTGTGGCTTATACTTGACGAGTTGATGCATGCACGACGTGTCAATTTAAACATTATAACTCATTCTAATAATTGTTTGTTAACAGTTATGAAATAATCTCACTGATTCATCCCAAGCCTGAATATTGGAAACAATTATTGTGCATCAAAATTTCGATGTCAATAAGAAATCAATATAATAATAAAACAGTATATTTTAATCGTCCTTTCGGAACTCATGTATGTCTTGAATACCCCAATAATTATGCGTACTACTCAAGCGTAGCACATGCGTTGCTGGATTAGATTTAAATTTAGTATGAAATGTAATCAAAATCTGAACACATTGCATGCTTTTTGAGCTCACTCAATTGTCATCAATTTTTCAGAAGTATACATCGTTTCCAGCATCTCAAAATCAAATTTGTGCGGATAACAATATCTCAGACTTTTCGTCATATCATTGTTATGAAAACTCAAACTTTTGATCATTAAATTTCAAAAATCTTCCAGACGATTGTTAACTGAAACTATACGGGTCTATAAATAAGATTATTAGTCCTTCCTGAAGAGGTTCCATGCAGATCAGGTTTCTCGCAACAGAACAATGAAAAATAACAGAAAAAACTTGATTTGAACCAAATGTTTATAGTCTTTGCTCGCTACCATCCAATGGATTGTGACATGAAACCGTCACACACATTTTATAACATAATCCCCTTATTCCACGAATTACCAACGTGGTAGTATCTCCAATTGTCAGTCACCCTCGGTAGCTCGGTCATCTGCGGCGCCGCTTCAGAAACTGAAGTCACTGTTGGGCGTGGGTTCGAGTCCCGCATAAGGCATGGAGTTTTTGTAAACGTCCTTACACTCATCATCACTTCATGATTTCATAATCACCTGCTCATTCTTACCCCCGTATTACCTAGCTGTTGGTGGGGTCGTTGAGCAATCAATAATAATCATAATCATTAATCATCTCTAACTGTCAGATTTGAGGTTCTTATCTCCATGGTTACCCATACTATTTGTTTTCACTAACTCTCAGATAAAAGCTAACTAGACATGATGATACCGGGCGTTGGTCAACTACTCGTTAATTTTAATATTTCTCAAAGTACAATTTTGCATACATGTTTTCGCGAACAGAAACCGAAATAATGATGTACAGTTTTTAAAATGCATCGATTTTGTATTATTAAATTTCACCGAATCGAATCAACTAGAATTCTAGTGGTATCCATCAAACAGATGGTATAGGAACTGAAATCAACATTAAGTTATGTCGTCCGTCACACGGAGCATTCTTCATGGCTCTCGTTACCTATCAGCATATTGAGCATTTTCAACGTCACCCGGGAATTTGCAATATGTAAATACCACTCTCTCATAATAATAATAATGATATTGATGATAATAATCATTATTATCATCATTATTATTATTATTATTATTACATGTTATATTCTAACTTCATCTCATAACATTCCTATAACTCAACCCCAATTAATTATCTCGCACAGTCTACACCACAGTAATATCCGGACACAATGCCGTGTTGTTTTGTGGGGTATGTTGGAAGTAGGCTATAGAACAGTGACAAGTTTAATTAAAAAATATGATAACGTGTAACTATATGATATACATTTCATAATTAAAATTAATATGAAAAAAGTTTTTCCGCATTCAGAAACAAGAATTGAGTATCACAATTGTGTATAAAACGATGATACAACTAGCGCGTATATAAAATGTGTTCAGGTTTTAGGGTTAATGCTCAGAATCTGTTTCATTTGAACTCAAAAGCTGCACTTTCCCCTTCAATTATGAAATGGAACTGAGACGTTTGGCCGAGTGATTGATACACTGAACCGTCATTCGGGAGACCGTGTTCGATTACCGCTATGGTCGACCATCCTGACTGGATTTTCTCGTGGTTTCCCTCTGTCGTCCAGGTCAATACTGGAATGGTTCCCTAACAATATGCCACAACCGACTCCTCCTCGCTATCCAAAAAACTTATAATAAAATAATCGTGTATGTCATCATCCCACCATCTCATATATCATTCACCGACGCCAATAGATCGTAGTCATCAGTAGAGTGCGTCGTTAAACCCAAAATAAATGAACTAATAATGAAATATGGGTGATATTATCACTACCAGACGTACACTGAAATATTCTTCTTGCACGCAAAACGGCAAAAGTAAACTTCATCAGTGTATCTCAATTCCGATTCTGGAATGAGATACATAATCATATAAACATATTTTTCTGATCATAATTGTATTCCTTATGAATAACAGTTGGAAAATGAAAGATGAATTTCAACATCGTGAGCTCATGTTGATACGGTGTTTTTTTCTCAAATTTATACAAAGATTATCATTGATAATGATAGAAATGATGAGAAGGTATTTATTGAGTATTGCCTTCTTTCTGAAATTGTATTGAAATATATTTTTGTGAATATTCTATTATTGAGTGAACTATGAATTGATAAAATGAAATATTGTATGAATAACATGAAGTCATCACTAAATGGTTCAATTATATCACATGAACAAAAATTAGAGCAATTGAGATATGTAGATAATAATTTCTGATTAGAATGAAATAAAATAATGCAGTCTATGTTCAGAGACATGATCGTGGGGTCAATGTGAATACGCTCAATTATGATTCAGTCTTGATTCAGCATGTGTACTCTGTTTGGGTTGTATCTTATCGCAATGCAAAATTTGCTTCATTTGCATTTGTAGCGAAATGTTAATTCAACATGGCGCTCTCGGAGAATTCAGAATTTCAGGTATTGTTTGCAACCCACATGGCTTTACAAGCACCAAAATTTCCAAAGACATTGCTTGTTACATGTTTATAGTGTCTCACCACTCTATAGAGTAAGTGTCGGAGATCTTTGTAGTTTGCTCATCTATTGTCCGGCGAATAGGTAGGTATATAAAAATGTCAATCATCTCTACAGACTTCATCGGACTCATACAGTGTTGCATTTTACTCAAATTATATTGAAAAAACACTTTCACTGTTTTACAATACATAGTATCGTCTTCAATAAGATTTCTGAAGCGATGTAGCAACGTTGCACACAACCCTCACCTGGTCACAAACTTGTCCTCAAAATGCACGTGAGAAGAGTTCCTTTGTTACTGTTGGAGTTATGATTGACATGTTTACCTATTCGGCATTTAAATTGTAGATGAGATAGCAACAGTTACTCTAGAGTGGTGAGACAGACTATAACAAACTTTACGAACGATATTTGAATACTGCTGTGACGATCATGAAATATTAGCTTTATCGTTTTCACCTGATACGACGGTTCATGAGAAAAATCACAGTCAATATATCATCAAAATTATCAGTAGAATACTTACTGTGAGTTATTTGGAAATATGTTTAGGATGTTTGATGAAACTTCTTCCCATTCAAGTCTTTACTAACGTTTCACGGTAAGTACGGAAGATAATCAAAATTCAAACACTTGACTGAGAATGCTGTACTAGAAATTTTTTGGGAAGATGTTTCCTTGAAATAATGTTTTCCATCATTGCCACGCTGAGAAAAGACTTTTCGATATTTGAGAACTCATGGTTCCACCTTAAGTGCACATGCACGGCTTTACGTGGAATATATTGAAAATATCATGTTGAAATATCATGTTCTGAGTTTATTTATATTGGGTTCAACGACGCACTGTAATGATGACTACGATCTGTTGGCGTCGGTGGATGATATATGATATGAGAGGATGGTGAGATGGAAGGTTATTTCATCAGGTGTTTTCAAGTAGTGGGAAGGACTTGGTATAGTTCCCTGTTGTTAAGATTGACCTTAACGATGGAGGGAAACCACGAAAAAACCCTGTCAATATGGTCAACCATGTGAGAACCGAACCCCGGTCTCTTGAATGACGTTTCATTGTACTAACCACTCGGTCACTCGTGTCAATTTTCCGAGTTGAACCGACCATTATGTCATATTGCGGATCAGAACTCACTATACGCTGATGACAAACTTTTGTGCCGATCACGTGACAGTCAGATTGCTAGGCTGGCAGCTGATATCGATTTATGGACAAATGCACGTCAATATTCATCAATTAGGAATCAATATGGTATTTGTAACATAGTCTCCAGAACATAGTTATCCATGGTGTTGAGTGGATGTATGAATGACATCTTGACAGCCTCTATGAATTTGGAAAATGTGTGAATATGCGTGAAGTATGTTTTAAAAATACAAAATGAAATACAAAATAAGTCACTTTAACATAGTTAGCTTCTCGTTCACGATAGAAACCATTTTCTCTGATGGATTCGAATAAACACTGTTCGTTTATACCATGACTCATTCTCTAACAATGATTATTTCCAAAATCTTATTCCGAATCTAAAAGACTGCACTGGTTCTCACATTCAGAAATCCGCGCAATAGAGTTCAATTATCGATACTGATCTATTAAACCACTCTCACCATTTCAACTACTGTTGACCTTCAATAACAAAGTAACAAGCGCAATTTAGAAAAGTAATGAATGATTCCCAACAGAAAAAAGCGATGTTGGATCAATGATAGTGGAGACATCGATCTATTGGGTCCAAACCGTTTCTTCTAATATTTGAAAAACAGAGAGAAGTGAAACTCTTTCTAGGAATTACTTATCCTCCAGATTGTAGCTGCACGGTCTTGGTAACAATTGGTCTGGTATATATAGTGGAATCGATTATTAAAATTTCGAAAATACCCGTGAAAATGGCATGACGAAAAAAAGGAAATGTTTCTCTCGAAGAGAAAATAATTTCATTGTATATTGTATGAACAGTAATGACAGGCATATTTGACGAGTTGTATGAGAATCGGAAATGCGGTTCGAAAGCCAACATGCAGCCGTTATAGCGTAATAATAGCCTATATAACCAATATTTCATTCCCATATCGTTATTTCGATCATTTCATTAATGGAGTAAAACCCACCGATAGAATATGAAAAAAGGAGTTTACAGTTTTTTTCACAATACTTGTCATTCCTCCCAATCTATTTCACCACTCAAATAATAATTGGTTGTTCATTACGCCCATCGTGATTGACCAATTGATTGACCGATGAGAATCAGGTCAAGATCCAAACTTCCTCCAAGAAAGCTCTCAACTTATAATTGGTTGTGATTGGTCCATCGCTCGAGATTCTTATCAAGAGATTGAGGTGTTTTCGTACGGATCCAATGTCTTTCTGTATTGACTCTCTAAGCAACAGTTCTCAAGCAGTTAGCGCGCGTTTCATCCCCCCCCCCCCACCACCATCACCCCTTCCCACCAAACTTTTTCCAAGCGACATAGTTAAAGTGACGTCACGACGAATCATGTGACCGAGCCACCTCTTCTATGTCGCTCCACTTTCATCCGACTCTCTGAAGCACCATTAAAAAGCACGAGTCCAAAGGAGTAGAAAACATTGTCAAGTAGTCCCTATCATGCCATCATGAGTTTTCCGGACACATACCATCTAATCTCGTCATTATCTCTCCAACACTTTCTACAAACATCTTTCGTTTGGAACTCTTATGTATATTCCTCAACTTTTTCTTCAACTTCAAGTTGGATGGAGTGCTCTATTAAGTATTCTATTCAGTCGTTTCTATAAGAAAATGAATGGACGGAAATGAAGATGTAATATGCACGTACGCTATAATTCTTCACATCAATTTTAATTTTGAATGTGTTATACTCCACCATTACCCCCCCCCACCCCCCCACCCTCCACCACCCTTTCTTCTTCTTTCCTCTATCTGATGTATACACCCGATGTATGTTGTCGGTAGGCCTACATTTATATCAATACTCTTCCATCTAGAATACAGATTTAGAATGACAGATAATAATGCTGAAGACTGTAAAAAAGTTCTCATGATGAATTATAATGACTATTTTTTCGATTATGCTATAAACGTTCATGCTATTAGCCTAAATGTGATTTATGATCTTGGAGATATTATACCTTGAAAATTGTTGAAGCACGTAGTAGAAAATATTCAAGAAAATGTGGGTTTTAATTGATATAAGTTTGAAATATTTCAACAAATTTAAAGAAATCTAATAATTATTGAGCATCCATATTTATTTGGATGAAACACCTATTTTCATACTGATTCACGAACCACAACTGAAATTGGTGTCAAATATCTTGAATACCTCAGTAATATTCAGACTCAAATTCAATAACATTGAAATTGAACAGCAGAATAAGACTTGGTGGAAGTGCCGGGTTGATAATTGCCCAGAAACATTCTCGGGCGATTTGTTCGAAATAGTCTGCAAATCCTGGAGAATTAACATACACTCTAACAGCATTCCATTCGGTGGAAGTGCCATGTAAAATACTCGCTGCAACATTCATCATACGTCGGTGTTTGATATTGGTCATGTTATTATTTTGGTTGTGTTGAAACTGCTTTTGAATTCCTAGAAAACCGAAACTATTCTTCGGAAATGGTGGAAGTGTCGAGTTATCAAATCTTCACATCATCAACAAAATTTTCGTTCTCTGGCGTCCATCAATTCTCTTCACACATTATTTAATATAACCACATGGTTGTGAGAATGTATACATGTACACATCAATTCTTATATAAATGTAGGCCTACATAAATATTCATGAATCAAGATTTTTTGTCAAGTTTGATTCGTTCTTTCGTTCATTCAAGGCTTCTACGTGTATACTTCATCATTTATTTCACAATTTTGTGATAACCCAGAACAGTTAGACATGCCCACTTTATCATTCCAAATTTCAAAGTTGATAGAACAAACATAACAATGTTTATGAAGAAACAGCTGTATGTTTTGTATGGGAAATATAATTTTCAATTCTGATCAATTTCTTAAATCCTATCTCAAATGAAAAAATCGGAATTTGTCATATTTTCAATATATTCATTTTCGAAGTATGCGGAAGTTTTCATATTTCACATCATTATATCATATAATTATACTGGCATTTTATCTAGTTCGACTATTTTTTCGAAATTGAGTAATCAAATGGAGTACAGGCCTTTCCTAAAAATTTATTCTCGAGGTGAAGAGCCACATTATCCAATTAGAAGTAACGCCCCTCACACATTTGGTCTCTTAAAGTGACAGCACGGGGTTCAAGTGAAATCACGTTCCAGCAACACGTTTACTCGTCTACAATTACACTTCTTTCCTTCCTAATTATGGTTTCACCATTGACGACAACAATTCAATCGTGTATTACGTCTTTCTTCACCACAAGTTGTTGTTCAAGTGACATCTTGAAACAACCCCTTGGATATCATCTTACCTACCAACTGAAGTTAACTTCTTGCCAACTCCTGTCACCCCAACATCTGGTCTGACCCAACCAATTAGCTGACGCCATTTTATATTGAATTATTATTATACTTTCTTGCAGCTAATATTATAGCCAACGATATTCTATGATTATTGGCGCTTTTGTACTAGATTTGATTGAGCAGGATATGTGTGAAGATAAGGTTCATTGAGGGTTACGTTGGTTTGCCGCCTCTTTAACCATCAAACACAACCCTCAATGCATCTCGGCGTGAAATTAAATCTAGGCTTCAGACCGGGTGCATAACTTGAAAACTAAGTTTTGAGAAATATTGAAATTTTGATATGTAATATTCGTAAACCAGTATTTGCTGTCAGACAACAATTTCATACTTCGACAATAGCAATATGATAAGCGAGGAATTCACGAAGTGTAATGCCACATATAAACGAGGCAATGTGATATTACAAAGACTGAAATGAATGTTTGGACAAGCTAGTGTAGGCAAAGATTCCATTCGGTCAGAATCAAATCAATCACCGTTCGTTTAACTGGTCATTGTTTGACTTAATTGTCGACCTGATCCACATGAACTTTTTCCAGGAATCATACTTATCTTCCAAATCATAACTGTATATTATAAGTGATCATGAATGATTTCATGGTGAACATTTTAATCCAAAACAATACTAGCCAAAGTTAAGGAATATTTTGTCCAGAAAATTTTAAATTTTGAGTTGTTATTTGAGAGCAAAAATCATGGGCATCTTCAACATATTTCATGAAAAGGTGGTGAGAGTTTGAGACCAATTTATGAAGGTGTCCATAGCATTATGCGATATAATCATCAAACTAATCTTGAAACGCATGATACTGAACTTGCTCGTTAGATGAAATGATAAATGTGTAAATCAATCTTGCATACTAGTAATGCCATGTTTGAAATCATTGATTGATTGAATGTATCGGATTTCAAATTGTCATTACGATTCAATGAACGTTTCTCAAACATTCGTGAGGAATATTGGTTATATTGATGTTGGTTTGATTGATTTGGTGATTATAATGATATTGGTGGTTCTTTCACGTTTTTGAAATTCTCTCACGAAACATTAGATTCAATTTTTTTCTTCAAGATTGGAATTTTCTAATTGCAAATCTTCAAAGTTACTGTTCCAAAACCTCACCACATGATCAATATTTCATTCATACATCAACACGTCTGTGCCTCATAACTTTGTGTGTTGAGTTGTGAATACTATCTCGTATGCATCTTTATTAGAAAATTTGGAATATTTTTTTAGATTCCAGAACAGTATAAGATTTCCTCAGCCTAGATTTCCTTTCTTTGTTCGTGACTTGAGTTTTATTTACCAACGTATACTTTCAACTCAGTTTTAAACCTTTGCCTTTCTTACTTCGAACTGTTTTAGAGTCTTCAGGGGTTTTCTCCTCTTGATATTCCAAAGTTTTTCACTTGCCACTCGTTCCATATTCGTAAGGAAATCGTGATCCTGTTTATTTCTCTTCGTTGCAGCTTAATATATTCTTGTTTTACCGAGAGACAGACATGGTCGGATTCCAATTTGTGGGGGTAAATGTTTCTTTTCTTCCTCCCGTGTCATTCTATTTCATCTTTGTCTTCTATCCACTTTTGTTTAGTTTTTTCTTCTCTTCTTCACTTTGAAGATGTTCATCCTTGTTACAGAATTGTGAAACTCACTTTCTTTTTTTCACGTATCTCCACCCCCTACCCCTTCCCTCCTCAAGTAACTCTAACCCTTCTGTACCTCCCCCAACCCTCCTCCTCTTTCCCCTCAACAAGCAACACTTGATGTCTTATAGGATCAATTTTCCGGCTAGTTTCCTACTTTTCTTCTTCCTCCGTGCCCGGTCAGTGAACATTCCAACTTGAGACAACACCACAGGCTTTTTGTCTTCGCCCCAAGGATAGAAGGGGTGGTTTGAAATGTGGGAAGTCCTTATTGGCATGTCAATTGGTTCTTAAACGAGTTGCAAATCTTAGCTGTCTCGTGGAGCAAGTATATATATATATATATATATATATATATATATATATATATATATATATATATATGTGTGTGTGTGTGTGTGTGTGTGTGTGTGTGTGTGTGTGACGACTTCGAATGAGAGATATTTCATGATATGGAATCAGTCCATGAGGATGTGGGTTCACGATTGATATAAGAATTGTATTGTAAGACGATAAATATGAATTGTTTGAAACTAGAAATGATCATGAAGTCCTTCAACTGGAGCAGTTTTATAACATTTGATTTCCAGCTTGAGAATCTTTCACTATCTGTTCATTTCATAATTAAATATTTTCAATATTCACATAACCTGCTAATATATTCGATGTCAGTAGAAATCGTTCTTTTCTTCACCGAATACCGCAACCGAAGAAATATTTCACGGCATACATTTCGACTCTCTATTCATATTCTACTTTTCATCATCTCTCATACTTTATGATACGGTCACACGGAATCTTTGCAGCAGTGTGCTTGAAAACTCTCACGAACCTCATGTTCGGGTCGCGAGATCCAAATAAATAAACTTGCCTGTGATCCGAATCCGCTCAGGTCGCAAGTGATGAACATCTTCTTGATTTTAGTCGAAATTGCTTCTCTCGCTTCTACCGAGATTCTTCTTCGTCTCTCTATACGTTTATGTCTCTATATATATAGCTTCCGTGTGGCATCTCGCGTCTTCGGGGAACGCGCAATGAGTTAATCTTGCGGTACCCCGTGATGAAGCTATCTTAAGCTACCTTCCTGTCTACCTTCCTATACAAGCCTGACTCCTTCTCTATAAGGTGGTCTTTATCTTTTGGTGCGCTGAGTGTTACTGGCATTAAACTTTCTCCTAAGCCAACGTTTACATTCAGTTTGACTGAGCACGACGTGGATGGAATACTAACGTGGAAAAAAAGGAAAACATTTGCGTTTAAGGATCTGAAATTGAATTGTGGTGACTATTTTTGCAGGCCAGAATGATCAAAATACCGAGTGAAGAAAGAAAACTTGACGGTCAACAATAGTTTGTCCAATATTTAAAAAATTCGTGTTAGTGTGGTACACATGTACACATGAATTCACAATACACACGCTTATAAACATATATATATATATATATATATATATATATATATATATATATATATATATATATATATATATATATATATATATATATATACATATATATATATATATATATATATATATATATATATATATATATATATATATATATATAAATAAATATGATTATCAATATATATTTATATACATATTATTTGAATGGATACATGAATTTAACGGTGGAATAGTTGTATAATAATCACGGATTGAGAATTGCTTACACCAAATAATTATCAGAAATCAACCATCCATACGATTTGACTTATATTCCATGTATAGCAGTTGAAACATCAATACCTGTACTGGATACATTTTTGATCACGTATCTTAAGCACGAAAATAAATACCAAATTATATGTGTTCTCCTCGCATTCCATAAAACATCGGCATAAAAATATTTTATTACATTCACCAAGAATTAAAAGCAACATCATTTACTTTCTTTCAACCACCGTATAGTGCCACATGACTGCATCCACAATGTGGGCATTTCGGATTAATGCAACAGCGTGATCATATTCTAATCCATCTTACATCCGTTGAGCACCACCGAACTGACGTCTCTTGCACACGTCACTACACTCGACGCGGGAGACAAATGGATCTCCAAATGACTGTCTATATCAATTCTAGAGTAATTTGTTATCATGTCACAAATAGGAAATGTCAGGTGTGAATTGACCTGATTCATTTATCGATTCGATCGTTTTCTACACCTTTATACGTACATACATACATCGATGTGTTTGTGTATGTATATATATATATATATATATATATATATATATATATATATATATATATATATATATATATATATATATATATATATTCATATATATATATATATATATATATATATATATATATATTTATTTATATATATATATATATATATATATATATATATATATATATATATATATATGTATATATATATATATATATATATATATATGATAAAGATAAAATTTCCGGTTGATCAAGTAAGGGCTTTATTTATTTTAAAATTAAATAAAATAATAAAGAAGCCTAACGTTTCGATGTGTTCGCACACACCCTGGTCACAGGCACAAAATGAACTGCAAAATTCATATATAAGTTCATTTTGTGCCTGTGACCAGGGTGTGTGCGAACACATCGAAACGTTAGGCTTCTTTATTATTTTATTTAATTTTAAAATAAATAAAGCCCTTACTTGATCAACCGGAAATTTTATCTTTATCATAATTATGGATCAAGGAATCAACTTCAATCATACCATATATATATATATATATATATATATATATATATATATATATATATATATATATATATATATATATATATATATATATATATATGGGGAGAGAGAGAGAGAGAGAGAGAGAGAGAGAGAGAGAAAGAGATATTTAATTCTCTGCAAGTGGCAGCTAGCCACTTTGCATTGTTTTATTACATTTCGTTATATGTTCCGTACATGTTCATAGACAAATTAATATTCTGATTGTATCCACGGAAAAAAGTCGACCACCAACTAAATGAGTGAAATAATTGTGAAGAAAATTATTCCAAGTTCAGATCTGGTTTGTTTTTGGAAGTTATAGTGTTTTTGAGCGTACATTTTTTCCGGAATAACCACCGACCATCAAAATACAACAGTCGAACTATTATTACGGTTTCATTTGTTTGTGTTTTCATGTTGGTGGACAACCTTTGTCTTCTATATAGATATTATATATGTGTATACATAATTTGATAGATTCCATATAATATATTTTGTATATAGATATTGTATATACATGGGCCCTATTCATATATATATATATATATATATATATATATATATATATATATATATATATATATATATATACATATATATATATATATATATATATATATATATGTATATATATATATATATATATATATATATATATATATATATATATATATATATATATACTGGGTTTTAATGACGCACTATACTGATGGCTGCGATCTATTGGCGTCGGTGGATGATGTATGAGATGATGGGATGAAAAGTTATTTTATTAGGTGTTTCAAATTGTGGGAAGGAGTCGGTCGTGACCTGTTTTCAAGGAACCATCCCAGAATCGACTTGAACGACAGAAGGAAACCACGAAAAACCTCTGTCAGGATGGTTGACCATGGCGGGAATCTCCCGAATGACGGTTCAGTGTGTTACCACTCGGCCAGGCGTCTCGGTATCCATATATATATATAAATATATATATATATATATATATATATATATATATATATATATATATATATATATACATATTTATATATATATGTATAAATATGTATTTATATTTATATATACTATCTCTTTCTCGTACCTTTCTCTAAGTATGTGTTTGTGTGTACATGTGTGTGTGTGTGTGTGTGTGAGTGTCTCTCATTGTTTATTTCTCTCTTTTATCCTTCTCGCTGCAGTTGAAATATGGCTCACGTCCCATTACATTTGGTGTACGTTCTGCTTTTTAATCCTCCGGGTCGTTTCCGCCGTCAGGAAATGCTTCGAGTTTTCAAACTAGACGCGCGCACTTGCAAAGTAATTTCTCTTTCTTAAGCCGGGAAAAATGAGACTTTTTTTTCCTTCTTGTAAAATATATAGTTAACCCAAGCATGATATTCTTTGGTTAATATTTTCTGCGACTAGGTTCTAAGCTTGAGTGATTCTTTTTGCATGTGTTTGTTTCTAGATTCAGGTATAATGAAAACGAATAATTATGTATATAGCAGGCCACGCTTATAGTAGCATTATTTTTTTATATGAACTCACACATGCATGATTCATAAAATATAATCAAAATCATTCATTACAACTTCTGTAAACTTTGCTCGGCGGGTGTTCCACTACTACCTGATGGAAATTGAAAATAAAAGCAATTAGAGTTCAAAATGTTAATTTGGAAAAACTTCATCATTACTTCATATTCTCAAGTTTATGAGATCAGTGTGTTTGCCCGTTACTGTGTGCATAACATATTCATGAGATACATACAATTTTTTTTTTGTTCCTAAAAAACAGTTATTCAACAAGATAGAAGGTAATTACAAGAAATCCTCGCGTATCTCCATGTTAATACAACATAAGGTATCATGTATGCACTTTTCTGAACACCCAAGGCATATTTACTTTTATTTAGTTCATCTAGTACGTTGTGGTGATAAAGTAAAAAGCTTCACCGTGTTGGGAAGTTTTATATCTCCATTTTAAATATTCTCTCTGAATATCTACATCACTTCAAAGTTGATCCTTTTGTATATTACCCTTATTAATAAAAAAAGTTGAATCAACTTTATAGCAGAGGTTGTCTATATAAATTATATTGTAAATAATCACTCTCTCTATTAGACCTTTCGAATGACCACTTAATTCCAAAAACTTGAATTTTGTCTGAACCCAAAGCTGGGTGAGTAATTTGATATATTGGAGTGTATAGGTACTCTTTTCTGTTCGTGTCATTCCGTATATCCGAGCGTTTCCGAGCTTGCGTGACGTCAACTGGTGCATATGTCGACCACTGACTAATTGACTGTTGCTATAGAAGTCTTACATATTATAGTGTTGTGATCTCCATTTGATTTGTTTTAGACACAATGAGCTCGAATTCTCGCCATTTACAGTCTTACTTTACTTACTTTAACTTCACTCTACTCACTCAAATATAAACGTCCCCTAACCTGATCGAGACTACCGACTAATAAATGAGTCTTAATCCCGAGTGAAAAAAGATGCTGTTTATCTCATAGCACCAGGTATTCAATATTCTTGTATCTACGAGTCTCAATATATTTTTGAATTCAGATTCAACCTCTTGAAAGAATATTTGTTCATTACTTTGTATAAGTTGTAGACAGATGGTAGACAGTTTCTGAAACATTTCGGTATCAAATGTTGGGTCAGTTTGGTTTATGGGTGTAGAGTGATATGTATGAAAGGTGAACGGTACATATATGTAGGTTTATCTGTTGTCAGTTTAAGTTTGTTGAGTTTGGATGAGGGGTAGACTAGCTGGGGGAAGGTGCACGCTTGATGAAAATTGGTTGGCGATCTAAAAATAAATCCGTTGTTTTTTGAGACTTGTGTATATATATATATATATATATATATATATATATATATATATATATATATATATATATATATATATATATATATATATATATATATATATATATTTATATATATATATATATATATATATATATATATATATATATATATATATATATATATACACGATTACCATATTCTGAACAGCATCAACATCATCCTCGCATCCTACTACAGTGATACTAAATTAATAATAACACGAGAAATTATGTTCTGATTGACCTCACTTGACCTATGATCACGGCCAATAAACCAACCTTCGCCTCATTACCAAATTCCAGTAGCTGTCCACTGACGTGTGTATCGTATCAGACATAGATTATATGCGCTCAACCGAACTAATAGACTTAGAAGGATATTCAACGCTCGGCGGTATCATTGCCCGAACATATTCGCAAGACTTCAACGGGAAATTAATATGACACTTTAACACCATGGGCGATTTGATGAGAGTTACTGTCAACTAATTACAGGGAAAACGCGATGTGTTTGTAGCGTTGGTGATTGAGTGATTTGAGATGACAGTTATCCATTGTATTTATTTACTGAAATTATCTCTAATTGATTTAATGAATTTAGTACAAATTGTGGAATGATACATTGAAAAGAATGGTATGTGGTCACCAAAGCAACTCCTGATTACAGAACACAATTTTGAGGATATTGTTGTCCACTCTTATTACAACAATGTGTGACAGTATTATTAAAGGATCTAAGTGAGTGTGTTATTGATCTTGACAGTGCGCGTGACCCATTCTAATGCTATCTTTTTTTGTGCAGTGTATCAATATTTTCAAAAAGCTTGAGATGATACTTCACCTAACATAGTTATCTAGATTACAATCGAGTTAACAAAAGAATGAGTAAGTTATTGCATATCAACCGGTTAAATCCATAACAATCCATCAAAAGTGTGAATATCATTCTGTTACTTTTTCGAGAACATCAAAAAATGAATTAGGATATGAATATCATTATTTCAGAAGTCAATCAAAAGCGCATGATTTCATTTCTCAAATTATTGAGCATATAACAAATCATTATCATTTTACTTCACAAAAACATACTTTATGCAAATATTTTTCCTATACATATCATCATATATTGTAGCATACTGTTGCCCAGGACATGGTAGATTCACATGGAGTACGCTATAGCCTGTCACCACTCTCACGCTGAAAAACATCGAGGACTGAACAAGGATATTTGAAATAACGGCAAGGATTTCGGTAATTATTTTGAGAAGGTGAATGTTTCTTTCAATAATGAACCACCGCGATTTCCAGCTATAACCCGCATGTTTTATTGAGAAAGATCAAACAAAACCTACATTCTGAAGAGAGGCGGGTTGGAGCTGTCCGAAATCTTCAAACCCGAACGTCAGTATTCTGAGAATGTCACACTTAAGTCGGAGCAGCAAGTGACGCCGAGTCTGGGGTGCCCGAGAGTTTCCAACACCTCTGTTCTGGAAGAATTGGCATGTGCCAATATAGGGTAGGACCTAGTAGCCTAATTCGTATGGATGGGCTGGTGACTTGATTGGTCAAATCTGTCAACTATATCGTTACACACATTATGGTATTTTGAAGCCTTGACCTACTCCTACAACAAAGTTAGTTGAGTCAGAATTCAGAAATACAGTACCCGGCAAAATCAGAATAACAATTCGAAGTGAAATTAATGAGATACACGATTAAAAGTTGAAAAAAAGACTCCATCGGACCTAAAACATAATGTTATCATGAAATAAATCGAATCTCATGATAATATATGGAATATTTCATTATTCGTCCTCATTTTGCATTCGATGAATCTGCATAGTAATTTTCAGAAATGGCTATGTAAATGCACTGTATTTCATTTTCTCATTGATAGGTTGATTCAGAATATTATCTGAAATCAAGCATACAAAACAAGAATATAATACTCACATTTCAACCGATTGTTATGTTATAATTGAATCTCTCATTTTCATGGCATTTGGTGTGATTCATGCGGCCTATAATACGCTTTAAATGAATTGAAAAACGTCTATATGGTAGCTTCTATAAGCTTAAATGTTGTTGGGATTTAATTATACGGTGATCACAATCGTTATTGTCGTGTCATATAATATCCTCATAATTTCATTCCTACGTGAGACATGCATTTGTTTGAAATACATCATTACAGAAACGATTTATCAGTGTTTTCTTTTTCTGTGTTTTCTGTGTAAAAGGGTGAGGCAAACATTCAGTCGTATTGTTGATGAGAAAAAGGGAGCCTTGTAATATCAAATATCATTTAGTATATGAAATATATATTGGGTATTACACTTCATTTTTTTTTTAATAATTATCTTCCGAAACATCACTCTTTATTTAGTTCCATATATGGTTCCGTCCGAACGATCTTACCTCCCATATATAGCCTCAAGGAGGGACAACACTGAAAATATGTCCATTTGTCAGAATTTACGTTTTTTTTTGTTTATGAACAATTTATTCAATATCTCCTCTTTGGGCTACCGAAGAAATAATGTGAATCAATCCACAGGAATATTTTATATTGAACTATTGGCCATATAGTATCGAACCAGATTAGCTTCAGAACAGAATACAGTTGAATGTTTGATGACTGTTTTCTCGTCATCTTTTTTCCCAACGTATTTTGGGATGGGGAAGTATATGAAATATATTCTACTGGATAGATTCGCACAATTTCTTGTATATCTCATGAACCAGATAATAAACAAAGTTATGTATTATCAACAGTATATCATGCAAAAAAATTGAATGACAAGAAAAAATGAAAAACTTTGAAATAAAAAAAGTGTGAAATGGATAAATTTGTCATTCCTACAAAAAAAAATGGAAGTGACACCAATACATAACTTTGTCGAATGCACTTTCGAGAGGACCACGAAATTTTCAAAACCACTTATCTCAAACCGTTTTCTAGAAAAAAGTGTCTCCGTGACAATTGAAAATATTTAGGTAATAATTTGAAAAAAAAATGGTATTTTGAATGTTTTATTTTTTTGTTGGTGATGTGAGATCACAGTAAAAAAATCAACTCGATCGGGTGTGAAACGTAGAATTTGGTATTTTCAGTGTTGTCCCCCCTTAATGGGACAACAATGATTCTGTATCAAGTTTCGATGATATTGGAAAAAAAATAAGTATGTAAATTGATGAAAAAGCTGCTGATGCGTCCTGAACCGACATTTCAAAAAATGAGTTTCCATTCGCGCTGGTTGTGGATTTTCATTGATATTATCGTGTTCAATATAGTCTTTAATATTGATATTAGAATCATCCCCTACCATCAGGACACTACCGAATTGTTCTCAGCAGCAAGATCTGATCAAATGGAACTGTGCATTCATTCCCAAAAATCAAGATCGAAAAAAAAGGCATCATATATTCTATAATGTGAAATGCTGGATGTGCTGTACGTGAAAAGAAAATCAGGCCCTTCCACCAAAATTGGTATCTTGAATCTTTTGTGGGACAAAGTCGATCCACTCCAATGAGACGCTTATGAGTCACTGTAATTACATTTTCTATGAATATTAGAGCATATGGTAATAGTTCATTGAGCGTACGGCAGATTATTTCATGGGAATGATGTACAATATCTTGATCGTTTGTATGCAGTATAACATTTTCTTGAACATATGAATATATGAAAGATAATATAATATATGAATATCTTGAACGTATATATATATATATATATATATATATATATATATATATATATATATATATATATATATATATATATTATATATATGCTCAAGGTGCATCAGATGGTAATTGAGTTCTTAAATAGGTAGGACATATCTCTACCCCTCAACTTACATCTGTACCATTACTCACACATTAATATCGCTGGAAGATACCCGCCTCGTTGGCTCAGATGGTTAAGAGCAGTTGCGTATCAAGTAAAAGGTCCGGGGTTCGGTTCCCCGACGAGGTGGTAATTTTCAATGATAATAATATCCATCATTTATATATACATATATATATATATATATATATATATATATATATATATATATATATATATATATATATATATATATATATATATATATATAGTTATTCTGATTCCGAAGAGTTGGTTATGAAACTGTTCAATCACATGTTCCTCAGAATGGTGATGGTCTACATCCACACTGAAAAATAGAACATCTCCATTAAAATATTCATAATGAATTATAACATTTATTATTCTAGCAGAAATATTTCTAGCACATTTCCGGGTATAAATTAGAAGAAAAAAGTGACAAGAGCTCTCGTTTCGAAATTGAACAATACATCATCGAGAATTTAATCACGTGATATAAAAATAATATATTTCGTAAAATCTGCAATATATCTGTGAACTAGATTAACGATGAGAAATACTCACGGTAGTATTTATTGGCTGGATGATCGAGGAAAAATGTGATGACGCGTGCATTTTCTCATTTCACTCCATCATTTCCAAACATATGCAATAACACATATTAGTTATATGATAACTATATCAGGAGATGCGCTACCTGAAATAGTTTCATATCATTCTATCAATCGGAAATAAGAATATGAACTTTCTCAACTTCAATTTCAACTGGTTTTCAACTTCATTCGTTCATTCATCTATTCATTGATTCGTTCCAACTTTATAGACATTCTTCCGAAGTGAATCAGAAAATGAAATCCTTCTTGTTCGCGATACCCGAGACAGAACAAATAAACAGTGTTTCTCGTTGAATGTCTTCGACGTTTGGTTCCTGAATATATAATTATATCATATTTCTTAACGATCATAGTATAATAATAACATGGAAGAATTCGAATTTCATAGTATAACCTATAACATCACAGTTACATTCTTCGGAAGAGATACTTAGGGAGTTTTCAGTACTGGAAAATTGAATCGTATATGTGTTGTAAGATGAACGATATTTTATATGAAATGTTCTGTAAGAATTGTAGAGAATATGGGTACATATCATCGTTTTGAATATATATATTAACTCACTATCATCTTGATTCACGTATTTATAATTCAAATTCTAAAGCTGGCCTTCCATGAACGCGATTTGCGTTTCGCTTTTGCAAGGCGGTGGAGTTGGGGCGAGCTCAACAATCAGAAATCGAGTAGCTCTCGTCTCTGATGGGTCGTTCTATCATCATGGTGGCTTGAAAAACTGCTTGGCTAATAACGCTTTCATGGTAATCCAGCTTCATTCGATCTAATTGTGATCTACCTGTTGATTATCTTTTGATAGCTCTCTTGATATGAACTGGAAGAACGCAGCATGCGTTGTAGAATGTACGATATAGGCGTATAAATATATATATATATATATATATATATATATATATATATATATATATATATATATATATATATATATATATGTATATATGTATATATATATATATATATATATATATATATATATATATATATATATATATATATATATATATATATATATATATATATATGTATATATATATAGATGTATATATATATATATATGTATATATATATATATATATATATATATATATATATATATATATATATATATATATATATATATATATATATATATATATATATATATATAATGAAGAGCACACACCTTGTTTTGGTGAAACTATGAACTCACGGCCTTCCTTTTATACTTTTTGCTTATTTTTAGCCGTTTCACGAATTGGGTTCATCTTTTCACATTCTCAATAGCTTTTTCAACTAATCTGAAACAACTACATTCCAATTACTCTCTTCAATACGGTTGATCCGATTCACGTTGACCTTCGCAATAATGTGTATCATTCATATTTTTGAATCATGGGATGATTTGAATTCATTCCGAGAGAATATTCAATCCAATTCAGTCCATTTGGGTTATTCTCATCTAAATGTTCGAAATTTATGAAAAGTTTTTTTCCCAGAAGTTGTACAACTGATTGCGTTTCAAAACAGCACATTATCGAGATACATGTCATATATGGGTGACAAGTTCCATTAAAATGTGTGCTCACCTTCCACCTGTGGAGACTTCCCCCCTCAAAAAAGTATGGTTTCTTTTAAGTACGGTACGATGGAATTCATTCTTCGCTTCACTCATGCAATTTTTGTTTAAATCTTTAAAACGGCTTACTTTTTGTATCTATAGAACTTGGGAATTATGTGTATCATTCGCGTGATTGAATTCCATGGAAGTTTGAATCTATTCTGCTCAAATATTTTCTCCACATCTTCCTCTCTGATTGTCATTCTTATGGGGGATTATTGAACTTTCGAGATTATTTCTCTCAAAAATAAATTGCACCGATTGTGATTGCAGTGAAAAGAGCGAGTGCGCCTCAAAACTGTACAGTTTCGAGTTATATGATATCATATTTGTATGCCAACTTCCATCAAAACTATTGCTTCACCTCAACCTGTGAAAACCAAAAAATGCAGATCCTTTTTTTTCTCAAGTAACATAAAATTGAGTGCTCACTTCGCTCATTCGAATAAAAGGTATGATTGCAGAAAAATACAGTTTGAGACGGTGTTTATAAAATGAGAAATGCGCATAGACAAACAAGCCAGATGATTGATACATTATTTATACATCATTAAAAAACGACCAATCTATGAATTGATTACCATTTTTGTCCGTTACATCTAATATTTTGGATAACATTAAACATCAAATATTTTATATCTTCAATTCAATTTCGATGTTCATAGACGGGGAAATTTTCATATTCCGTCTCATTACATATTACGGATAACACATTTCAGAAACATAACTGAAGCATAAAAATATACTCGAAAAAGTGCCTCACTATACATACTTCAGGTTTAGAAACTGCTAAATCAATTAGGCCTATATGGTGTTAACTGAACGCATGCAGTTCAATTGAAATAACTCGTTCTAATTTTGTTCACAGGTCGTCCAATGCCACGAGTGCGATGGTGGCGCGACGAAATGCTACTGGAGTCGAAAGACATGTTGACGTCGTTCCCAAACGTCAAACAGAATCAGATGATTGTGGTGCGCCTGGAGAGGAGTGATTTGCATGCCAAGTACACCTGTCAGGCTTCTAATAACAACATCAGCCAGCCCGTAGCGGCGACCGTCTCAATCGAAATGCACTGTGAGTAAACAAACAAGACATATCAGAAGCAAAATGTAGATATTTTAGATTAAATTTAGCCTCAATAGGCTTCTGTCAAGTTTCAAATGACAAATAATCGTTACCATAGCAATACAGCGAACTGATGGACTACCAAATATTTTGGTTGGTCAATTCCAACTGGTGGAGATTGTTGTCCGTCAATTTCAACAATGAGTGACGTCACTTGACAAAAGCCTATCGAGAAACAATGATTTTGTATACCAAGCTTCGATGTTATTAGAAAAAAGACCGCATGGAAGTAGAAGCAATGATATCTTTTGAGAGATTCAATAACATATTATATATATTTTTTTTAATCAATATCGAGAACATGACATGAAGTAATTGTTTCCTATCAAGGCTTTACAAATCGGGATTTGGAATAAGCACTCAGCTGGAACCTCACCTCAACTGCCACTTAAAATAACGTCCCAGACCTAGCTAGCTCAGAGATTAGGACTTTGATTGGACAATGTTCACTAGGAGAGCTAGGCACCATAGCAACAATGTCCAGTATTAGTGTATTCCCATTGTTGTGAACACATAATTCTACCCCCGCTTTTGAGGTGGGTTAAAAATAGGCAACATTTGTGTGTTCTAAGAGACCGTGAATCTGTTATTATCTCATATTGGCATGGTATTTAGCTTCTCTCGAGAACATTATCCAATCTAAGTCCTAGTCTCTTGGAGCTAGCTAGGTCTAGGACGTTATTTCAAGTGGCAGTCGCGGTAAGGATCCCAGGAAGAACAAAATTGAGATCGTTTCAACGACAAGGGTGATTGCACCACACCAATAATATGTACTCTGAACAATCAAATTGTTTTGATGATTGTTAAGAAACCTAATGTAGTTTTCAAATGTGAATAGCTTTGAAACTTGATATACGTGTTTCTTATCGTAAGTCTTTCCTGGAATATCACTGACCTCAGATTATCACGACTATACAACTTCAGATATAATTGCTGTTCGTGTTGTATTTAGACGACCTTATTCTTTCGAGGATGCAAGTATAAAAGCAGATACACTTTAAAATAAGAGAGGCGTGGAATGGCAATTGAAAATATAAAGTTGATTTACCACCTTTTGATTAGATTGAAAGACTTGCTTTCAAGACAATTGGTAACAATTGTCACGGTGTCAAAGGTGAGGCAGGAAAACGATAATGACATGGATAATGACGTATTATAAAGTAGTATACGATTTTATGCACATCATGTCACGGAAATGTTGAAATAGGTCAAGTCATGAAGGATTTTTTTTAAGAATGAAATTTCCCACTGAATTAAAAATTCATCCGTATTTATCGAGTTCCAGTTGCTAAGATAATTGAATTGAATGAATAAGATAGTGCATGTGTGTTGCTCATTCTAGAAGCTATAGTATATGGTTTTCCAGGGCATTCGAATTTCTCTATACCCTGACCTGTGAACTTCATGATTTCATATTTTTCTCGTATTGTTCTTCACAAATGTTTGAGGCAATGCATAAGAGAATGAAGACAGGTCAGGCGTGGGTTCAACCACAAGGTTGTGTAACTTTACGTCACTTCGCCCGCCTATCATAACTTCATCTTCTGTTATCACCCTGCCGTTTGTAAACATAGCGTAAACGGTTAAACCCAGCTTAAACTTCACTGAAATAATTTGCTCATTCAATTACATCAAAGTCTCAAGTTTGATTAGAGAATCTTGATGATGGAATTGAATAACTGATGTAAGAAAAATTGAATGTTTTATCGGTATTTTGAGAGTTTGTTTTCGAATAATCAATACGTTTCCACTTCAAATGCATTACACATTGTATTACTTTCAATTTCCATTGAATTAATTAAACAAAATCTAATGATAACGTAATAATCTTCAGATTATCATCGATCACGAACATAAATCATTTTATCCGATATCGTTATTTTTCATCAGAAGAAAAATCCCTTCCTGTGCCACCATCCTCGGTAGCTCGGTCAGCTGAGGCACCGCTACCGAAACTGAAGTCACCGTTGAACGTAGGTTCGAGTCCCGCATAAGGCATGGGTTTTTGTTAACGTCCTTTCCCTTGTCATCACTTTATCGTTACACATTCATCTGCTCATTCGTACCCCCGTATAACCTAGCTGTTGGTGGGATCGTTAAGCAAACAATAACCAATAAATATAAATACAATAAACCTTCCTGCGCCATTAATGTTTCTATATGACCATGATAGTTGAATCCCTATTTAAGCATCCGCGATTTAATCACACCGAGATCATTCATATCCGCGTTGCGCCGAAACATCAGGTTGTCACGAATTAAAACTTTGAAAACATTCACAAAAAAAAAAAAACGTACATTAAATTTGCTGTAAAATACTAATTTAATAATCTCAGTGATGTTGTTTTATACTTGAACATTTTTTTTCTGTTTTACTTCTGTAGAAATTGTATTCAGGCAAAAGCACGATTAAAAAGAATAATGGCTGGCCCCATCCATAATGCAGGGCATATTGTGTGCCGTTTGCACTATCCTCCACACACATACACATACACATCCTCATGTATTATGGTATACGAGCTGGTTTGCTTTATTCTCAGATGATATTTTTATTTTGTTCTCGTAAAATATCCGCGGCGAATTTTTCTGAAATATTACATCACATTCTCGGGTGTTGAACTACGCCTTGTCCGGTGCAGAACCTGAACTATAGTTATTTATAAAAATGGAGACAAAGCTTTATTTCTCTGGTGCATAATGTGCACTTTGCGCTTGGACTTTATCATATGAGAGGGTCAGTCGTTTGGAGATAATTTCTGAACGTTATGACATATCAAATTCTAATACGCGGAAACACATATTTTTGTAAACCTCCAAGATAACAATTCTTTAAATTCAATTCGATGTTTTGAAGTCACAATTATTCAACTTAAATTGTATAATTGTCAAGCGAATGTATTCACTCTGTGTTATACAGTTGACAATTATGCAATAATGTAAGTTGAATATTTCTTATATCATCTTGAAGGTGTTGAAAATATTGGTGTTTTACTCGTTTCAGGAATTCTATATATCTTATAGTTCGAACGCAATCACCAGAAAAATGATATTTCGCCAAGTCGACTCTCAATTGACACTCATAATGACATCACCGAACTATTTCATAGTCGTATTATTCAACTTATTGCATTCAAATATGTTCAAATAGCGACATTTTATGACGTTTGTGTTTGTTCTCAAAACTTTGGGACTAAGATGATAGTTTGTACTTTAATAGTTTATCATTATCATGTCTTGGGTCTTGTTGCGATGAAATTGTGGTAATAAGGTATAATTATATTTACGAATAATGATGTACTAATGAATGAATAATTATGTTAAATTGATTAACATTTAATTGGCATTATGATTAGCATTAAACATTATGTAAATTGAAATTTGTTAATATTACATGAAACATTAAATTCGTAATTGAAACGCGTGTTTATCACTACCAATTATGATGGGTAATGTATTTCCACCTCTATACTACTTGGTTTCATATGATAGAGTCGAGTACTAAGCGAATGCAGAATGAAAGCGTTGTATGATGACCGAGATGTTTGCATGAACTGTGATCGAAATCTATTCAAATTGGTTTCAAACCAGATTCCAAATTGAATTAAAACTTTTCAACATGTTCGTCATTATTGTCGTTACATTATCATGAAGATTGAATGTTCATGCGATGGACTGATTATGATTTTCTCAAATTTTCACTATAATTTAAAAATATAGTCGACCATTTTTTTTTCGTCACTTTATTCTCAAGAGTTCATTCAGAATTGAAATAATCGAATCATTAAAATCTGTCCCACCTGTCGTTACTCCAAACTATGCAGTTTGGAGCTGGAATAAATATTGCCAGAAAAAATTGTATGTCATTAGGTTTTGCCTTGTGATCGACCTAGGGAGCGCACAAACAAAGTGTAACAGGGCTCAGACCGAACCAAATACGCATACTTACACATAGATGTGAATGTACGTACATAAATGTCAACATGCCAACAACAAACGAACGGATAGATTGAACCATTTTGAGAAATTCTAAACAATTTGATGTATTCATGTGAGAACAATTAATTTATGATCGGGTAATAATATAACATTTTGCTTTGCTAGTGCATTGTCCCACTATAGTACAATAGAATTGCATTGCGTATGCGTGATTCTTTAAATTTAGAAGTCGACCGTTACATATACTATACGTACCCTTAGGCCAGCTTCACCAAGTTCAGTTGATCTTGGTCTGTATTAATACAAACAAATAGCGAGGCCATGTGAAAACAACACTAAACTGCCATTGGATCCTAGTGTAGTGATTCCGGCACTACACGAACCGATCACTAGATCATAAATATATCGACTGAGAAATAAGCTAATATATCATTTTTTCAATGTAACTCAATTTATCTGAATCAGTGACATAGATGTAAAAATACACACACATATGTATATATATATATATATATATATATATATATATATATATATATATATATATATATATATATATATATATATATATATTTAATAAATACATATATAATACATATATAATAAATACATATAAGCTATGACAAAACACAATATAGAACATAAAGTCAATAATCTTTGCCCAAATCAATTTCAAATGAAAAATGAGAACTATTTGACATTTTAATCTCTATATTCTATAGCTCAGGCTGGAAAAGAGAATATAGACGTCAATAGAAGTCCAGGAATATCGACTGGAAATTCCTGAAATACTACCCCATAATCACCCAACAATTTCGACGTCCGTTTCATTTTTCATTCAGTTTTTTAGCTCACAATAGATAGATGGTTCTTATACAGAATCTATCAGGCTGGTATACCTATATTTATCAATTGGAAGTTCATTTGCGGGCGATTTTCAAATTGATAAACTGTGAGATCTGGGAAATATTCCATCTATCCAGTTCATATCTTCAGAGTAAAGATATAGATATTTCAAAATATACATATAGTATATCTTCTAGTATATCTTCTTTTGAAGCTCAATGATTATTCAACAATATATACATTTATTCATTTCGATCAATTTTATTTCAATAACCGTTGGCTTGAATTACATATCAACAAATTAATGCAAATGTCAGTAGTTTGTTTTCAAGTTGTTCAGTATACAGCCAGTGAAATAATTTTCCATGAAAGTTATAAGGTGTATATTTTTGAATTGTAGAAGTATTGCACTGAATCTAGTTTGATACAGAATCAGTCATGCTTTGTCGTCAAAACATGTACGTATTTTCATGAACTTTCATCGCCTACCCCATCTGAACAAGCAGCTCCAACCTGAATTTGGAAATGAAAAATTCACCCTAATTTTGTAAATATATCCTTTGAAAAAACATCGTCAAGAGAAATTGGGGCTACGCGTGAAGAACGGTGAAAAGTTCATCCCGAAAAAAATCTCTTATTCGTGTAAAACGCACCAAGGTGTAAATAATGCAAATATACTGTATGTCATTTGTTTTCATTGTGCGCGTCAGATAGGGATTATCTGGATCACCTTTAATGGTTCCCGGTTTTAAGACAAATTGTGAACGATTATATTCTAGAACCATGTCGAGGGGGAGAAGGGTAAGCGAAAGAGAAATATAGTATGGCTCTATCCCCGAAGACCACAAATAAATATTTTTGAGGTATCTGATTCTTGGTTGAGAAGAAACGTTTCTGAAATTCTATAAGCTTTGAAGAGATGTATGGCATCTGAACCGAACATACTTAAAATCCAGAGTGAGCACAAATCATTTGCATGTCACTGATTTATGTGATTTTACATGTACTCGGTCTGTGCAATTGTCATTATGAAATATGCATTTCATGCTTGGTAATTATTGCGTAGCAGGTTTTATATTTGCATTTGAAAAAAAAAAACACATTGCACGTATTGGTATGGAATAGATTGAAGCGGGTGACAGTGATGCAATTTTTAAATTATTTCCAATTGCATACTCATCCGTACAATTTACATTCTTATACTTGATTAAATGTAGATCTACACATCTGATTTAACGAGAAATATTGATGCTATCAATTTGGTACAAAATTGGTTCTTTATCTTTTTCATACCATCCAGAGAGTGCAAGGCAGTGAGCTATAATTCACGTGAAACTGTTCTCAATTTAATGTACCACTTATTTTCTAGCCAGGTTACATTCAGTCAGATATATTTTAAGAAATTTGATGGTTGAGATTTTCAATATGCTCATCAGAAAATTGGGAAAATGAAGAGTCAAAATTGTTTTTACCTTTGCATTATCCATTATCCCTGAATTATTTGTAAATTTTGAACTCTCACCGCGACTGTTACCTTAATAAAGGCCTGGGCCTAGCTAGTTCCAAAGGACTAAGGAATTTGTTTGGTTGATATGTTGATGAGGTCATATGTTGATATGCAGAGATGTTTTGAGAACACCAATGATCATGTCTCAATGATTTGAAAGATTTATGAAATTTCAATGAATTATTATGAAATTGTGTAGATTTGTATTAATGAACACTTCAGATAAATATCTCGGACATACATTCTAACGCACACGTCACGTTTTTCTAGAAACAAAAACTGAATTTTCATTTCGATCTATCACGATAGATATAAACACGATTGATTTCTATTCCTCCATTTAATATTGTTCAACTCTGTTTTTCTTTATCGTGGTCGGTGTCGCTATTGAAATAACGTTTCAAAAACTTCAATTTCACTCTTCGTTTCAACATCGTTGTGGATTGACTAAGAAAATGTTTGCTTATGCGTTCGGATTCCCACTTAGTTTTCAACCCCTACGTTTTCCTAACATTGGATTTCTATCGGAAAAGTGTAGCAGAGCGTATAGGATAGTCACACGATTGATCCTATAGCTAAGATAATGGCAGTATATCGAAGTAGTTTGATATATAAAACGAGTGAATAAAGAGGTAGAAGATCTGTATACAGCCAACTCACTTCCAATGATTACGTTCTATCTGGAGAAGTGCAATCGTATTCCTAAGCATTAGAAACGTTTCAGAGACTCTTCTGAACTGCTCAATTATTGTCTGAATCGTATTTTAAGTTTTTTTTTTTATTTTTAATTCTTCAGTTAAAAGTCTACTGGCAGTTCAAATGTGAATGACAGACCTGATCAAGTTTGTTCAAACATCTTTCTCATGAAACATTTGTATTATTTCCATTGATTTATTAAATTAAGTGGACGTGAAAATACGAATATCAATGGTGGATATTAGTTGGTAGTGAGTAATGAGTACATATTAAAACTTTACACTATATTACTGTTCATTTCATTTGATTTTTTACATTTGACTTCCATAATACCGGTATGCAAGTATGTGTATGTGCAATAATATGCCTTATTTTATGTGAAAATATCTTACAGTTGTGAAAGCTACGATGAGTTTTTTTACACCAACTCAACCTTCGAATTCTAGTATCAGGACAATGTAGCTATTTTCAGAAATAATAACTCGAAAAAATGACAAAATACTTGTCAAGTTTTGACTGTCAGTCATTGAGTGAAACAATATCAAATGTACAATCAAATGATCAAATGATCTCAAGTTTTATTTAACGTAGACATTGGAGGCATCGTTAACACTTCAATTCAGAAACAGGCTCCACAATAACAGCTGTACTCAAGCCTATACGTAATATAGGCAAAAGATTTCATTCCAAGTTTGATAAATTATATCATTTTTTCATCATATTTGTTGCTCTCATATTATTTTTCAATTGTGATTAATACCATAGACTTTCATTAAAATTTTTTGCTTCCTTATATTGAGTTGATCAAATGGCCAAATACATCAGTTTTTGCTTTACGATTCTGAAATGGTATTTCAAGTTTATTTTATTCCTTCAAGAATTACCTGTATGTTAATGTATTTACCAGTATTTATCCAGTTTCTGTATACATTTCATATTTTATACAATTTGGGGGGGTTTTGTTTCATTTGTTCATCAAGGTTGTTTCATCAAGGTTTCAATGCCCCGTTTTTTGTTTCATGTTTCATATTTTTACTGTGTTTTACCGTCTCGGCAGTCTTTTCGCAGGAAAAATATTCAATCATGCGTATCATGTTCTCTAAAATGAATCTGACACTTCTTCGAAAATGGATGAAACCAAGATACAAGAATAATGAGAAATGTAACTCACCTAGATGATTAAAAGAATCGTCAGCTTATTCATAGATAGAGCTGTTGATATAAAAAAAAGTTCATCGTGAAGATCCTGCATATCCAAATAAATTGAAGATTTTCAATACCTGGGAGTAGAAGTAATAAGTAATAATTGTGCAAAATGAAAACCTCACAAATAGTGCACAAATACACGAATAATATGATTTACTGCGAACGGATTTTCACAGTGAGTTATCAAATTATAGGGTGATTATTTGGTCATTAGTGAGTTCCAATGTGTTGCCAATATGATGAGATTTGGATTATGAAGTGAACACAATTTATCCAATCAAAGGTAGGGTATCAATTCCATTAACAATTGATTTTGGGAGCTCTCTTTTGAAAATATCACCAAATATATGTACATTTTCGTTGCAATGAGTGTACACATTTACACCTTTCAGTTAATTAGAAAATGATGCGTGATGCAGGTTGATCGCCACAGCGCATCGAGTGAAGATTACAGTGAAAAGAGTTTCATGAAAACTTCAAAGATCTAATGTTTATTAGTCGACTGACTGGCAAATACACGCAGCCACGCACTGAGAACTAGAACTAATTAGCGGTGGTAAAAAGAAACACAAACTGATGAGTGAAACATGGCTCAAAAGAACTCAGTTCCTTTCAAAGAACCATTTTTTCCGTCATCGTTTATATATCAAGGAATCTATACTGAAGAGAGCTCTCTTGCCCAATTATAATCTGAGGGAAAATTAAAATGTGAGATAAATATCTCATTTGTGCACCATTAATTACATCCAAGTAACATTTTATTTCACTGCAGTTTTAATTTTGATACAATAAGGAACATTTTTCAAGTCATAATGGATGAAATGATCGAGAGATAATCACATAAGATCATTTGTTCTTGTAGAGAGGTCTTGGAAAATAATTGATGATATAAATGGATAATTTATAAAAATGCAATGAGGGGCGTGTAAAATTGAATCATCTTAATTAAATCACTTTAACTGTACTTGATATGACAATCGATACTGTAAAGACTACGTATATCAATAACGAAAGTTCATACCCCAATAACGAATACAGTGACTTGTTAATGAATATTTGTACTCATTTTCAGCCAAGAAACAAATGAATATATCTGTATAACTTGTCTCAAACCTGCCAAAATTTTGGTGAAGAGAAAAAAGATACAAGCTCTTTGTAGCTCTATTTTCATCTGGAAGGGTCGGTGATAAATACTAATTTCGAACCTTTACACGATCCCTAACCACATACACGCGTTCAGTGATTTCTCACCCTGAATCCGATCCGACGCCTCGTTTTAACAATCATACAACGTCGTCTAGCAGGACGTCGACGTCGTATAAATAGTGCGTTAATGTGATCACGTACTAGTTCAAGTGTTAGTGTTACTGAAATGGAAGGTTCAAACGGACTTAGAAGGGTTTTCAAACCTCTTAGAGGCGCTAGTTTAATATCGTCGGATATTGCCTTCAATCTTGCAGCTTTTCTTCTAGTACCTCCCCTCTCCTCACGCGCTCTCGCTCGTCAAAGAACGTATAACTACTACTGATGCTTTCTGTGCTCCCGATATATTCCCTATGCGGAATACTGTCAAGTTGACAGAATGACATTGACATGACTTTTCAACACGAACCAATGCATGTGTGTGTGTGTGTGTATGTGTGCGTGTGCAAAGATCTTAGCGAGATGTGTGTGAATATCTTGGACAGTTGGCGATGAAAGCGAGTTTTGAAATTCTTTCTTTTTCGACTTATACGGGTTTGGCAATCTGTGTGCGCCGCGCTGCCGACAAGCTGGATTCTTTTCCTTTTTTTTCTCGTATTTTCTCTTCCTATCACACTTTTACATTCTACTGCGCCCGCTCAATTCTAATCACATTCTCTACACCCTACACACCATCCCAAACATTTATCTATTTCGCTTTACCTACTCACTCAATAAAAATTTCAATTTTAAAAAGAATCTTTTATCATGTAAATCACATACGAGAGTAAAAATTCAGTAACTGAAACCAGCTGTAAATTTCTTTCATCTTCGTTGAAAATATTTCCCAGATCTTTTCTCAAAGAAAGTAGAGAGTATTTTTTCATGGAAAATGGATTTTTTTTTTACGAAATCAGAAGTCTTGAAAGATATAAATATATCCAGCTGATGAAATGAAAAACCACACAGAAGTAATTGCCAATCACTCTAATTATTTCCCAGTGATTGGATATGATTCAATTTAACAGCTGTTTGTTACATATTCTAGTTTCAGTTAATAACTAGTAGCTTGATTACATTGTGATGGGAGTGATTATATATCTCAGTTAAGAACAATGGGATTTTCTAATATGAGACGTAGAGTAGCTATAAATTTCTTAATCCAATTTTATATAATAGTAACAAAGCGTATATAATCTCTATTGAAATTCAGGCCAGTTGAATCATATAAGAGTAATCAATCTCACATGTTGATACACTCTGTGAATATATAGAATAAATCATGTTGTATTTCACCAGTAAATTCATGTGAACTTCAGCTGACCTTTGAAACGTGATTTGCTGTTCAACTTGTTCATCTGTGACATTGTCTCGAACCAACATTCTTCTACGTCAATATACTTTAATTAATTAGAACGAAAACACCAAGCAAATTCTCATGTTCTTCACCCCATTTATTCGACTATTTATCCTACCAAACATGGACCACGTATTTCTTCCTGTTCTCTATACCGTGCATACATACTAACCCATGCACTCTCTGAATTCTCTCGTTCTCTTTTGTCGCCTTTTCTCTTATCTTCTTCAGATCAGTGTATATCTTTCTATCGCTATCTCTCTCTCTCTCTCTCTCTCTCTCTCTCTCTCTCTCTCTCTCTCTCTCTCTCTCTCTCTCTCTCTCTCTCTCTCTCTCTCTCTCTCTCTCTCTCTCTCTCTCTCTCTCTCTCTCTCTCTCTCTCTCTCTCTCTCTCTCTCTCTCTCCTTCTCTGACAGTATAATGAGCCCACTTTGCCCCCTAGTCACACAACGCACCTAGATCCGCGCGGCAACGTGCTTCCCTTCTTCGTGAACTGAATGCCGCAACATTCGACTTACCGATGTTACGAATACTTTACGACCACAGACAGTCTTTTAGAGTTTTTGACCACCAAGTCAAAACACATAAAAAGAAAATAATATGTTCACAATGTTGATGTTAATGTAGTCTATTGCATATGTATGATTGGATATATTTTGAATGAACAAGAAAATGGTTTGAGAAAACGCTAAATTTCATTTTGTGGTAAAAAAAAAATAGGGAAATGGAATCAGGTAAGAGCAAATATTGATCCAAAAGTACTCCGAACAATGTCTATATTTATTAAAAGTATGAAACAATGTTTTACGATTTGGTGCAAATATGTTTGATACATCATAGACCCTTAGATTCCTCGAGGATTACAATAGATTACAATATGACATTCGTGAGAGTATAAAATAAATAGGCCCTTTTCTTTGGCAATTAGTCTAGTAAATTCACTTATTATACTCAGTCACCATAATAATCAACATTTCTCATGAAGTTCAATTACAAAACTGTTCCAATGAATTATATATCTTATTTCTACTCGAACGTATAGCGTGGTAGAAGATGAGGTGTTTGGAAAGATCTTTACACTGTGTTAATTGTCTATTCTAAGCTCGTCTTAACTTGCGACAGAGAAGTGGTGTCTTTTTTTACTATTAATTAATATTGTGACTCTTGGAAACATACAGTGGTAGTATTTTAATTATCTTTTGTGAATTCATGAATATTTATACAAAAATTCTGTCTTTGAGATTATTTAAATATGACAGAAGATTCAATTTTTTTTTAAAGTGTATAAAATATTCAGATGGCACAAGTCTTTCTTTTCGTACTTATCCAAAGGAGCTAGCTGAAAACGTGCTATACGTCCAAACAAATAATCTTAAAGCACAATAAATAGGATTTGAATAATAATTTGATTCCAAACAAGAGCTAGCAAAGATGTTGAATATAGAATACACGTTTCACATTTTAGATCGAGACAAGACGTTGTTTTATGACAAACTAAAAGGAAGACAGAATAATGATATGATGGAAATTCATTTGAGACTATTTCTACCATATGCCAACAGTAATATGGAAGAACATTCTGAAATAGTTTCAAATCCAATAAATTCGAATCCTTTCTTCTGTTTTTTGATGATAATCCGATATTCGAAATAAAATGAAATACAATATTAATTTTTCATCAAAATGGTGTCATATGAATTGAATGAAGAGGTTTCAATATCAACTCTATGTACTCGTAAACGTGTTCGTATTAATTTGAAATTAAAATGTAAAAATCATCGAATGTATATCATTTTCAATTTCTGTGTGATCAATTCTGTGATTATAGATTACCTAGATTATTTGTTCACGCTCCTGTGAAATGATGGTTTTAATTTCACACTCATCTTATTTTTATTTGAATTTTGTGCTGATCAAGTTTCTAAAATAAACGTGGGCTTAACACATAATTTAAAATTAATCTAGTAGGCCCATTCAAAATTATTTTCACATATACAAACTCTTCGTTTACCAAATTCCGAATTATTTCAATAAAATCGATGATGGTGAAATATTTCGCGATCAAATAATTTCTTGCTCATTTTTCCACTCCTCAATGGTTCATTAAATCATTAAATCATTCTATCGTTCAATATTTCATTCCGAATGAACAAAACAATACGAATATATCTGATTCTATCAATTGTCCATCTGTCTCAATCGCACTTCCAATTTAAATATGAATCGGTATACATAATATATATTCTAACCCAATGTGTCGCATCTGTTTTGATGCTGAAGCCATGTTTTCACTGAAGCACGTCTGCTGCTATATACGTCGATGATTGACAAATTGGTGTCAGGTGATTAGGAAGCCGACGTCGGTGTCGATGTGACGAACGTAGAAAGAATCACAGTTATCAATCACGTTTTGATAATAACGTATTATTCAAGTCCAGTGGTATTAACAGGGAAATGTCCGGTGCCAGCTCATGCCTAGCACAAATGTACCAATCCAATGATATTTTGAGTTTGATTGTGACAGCTATGGAAACTCTCTAATTTCTAGAAGTTTGAAGTGTATAGTTTTTGGTCAATATTAACGGAAGTAACGTTCGAGCCGTTTTGAGCTGGATCCAAATGTAGGAAATTGGTTGACTAATAATATATACAAATACTTTATTAATGAGAAATAAAGTCTCTGCCTTACAAAAGGTTGCCCATTAGAAACAGAATAACATAAAAATGGAAATAACATATTAATAAATAGAGCAAAATGACAATACAAAAGTGTTTGATTAAAAAATTAATAATAATAGTGGGCCATAATCGAGTAAATTGAATATTAAAATTGATCACTTGATCTGAATAAGAAGAGGGAAAAAATGAAAAATAATAAAAAAGAGGAAAAAAAATATTCGAAAAGTTATTTAAAAAGGAAAAAAAATGCATATGATATAGAAGCAATAAATTCAGGCCCACACACACGATTCATTCAAACCATATAAATGGTATTGAACTCGAATTATAATATACTCGAGAACTAATGCATGAATTCCTTAGATCTTTTATTGCGATGTCTATGCAGTTATTCTGAGACTTGTTCACACGTAGCATAGGTAACTAAAGTGCTTCCGATCTGAAGTATATTTTAAAGGTTAGTTAATCGGAAACAACTGTTACTGCTTTCTTACATCTGGATTTTTTAAATTTCGTGAAACACAAAATTCAAATTGATTCAATGTTGTAAGCGTTCAAGACTTCAGGTCTATGCATGAATGAAACTTTTTTACATTATCTGAATTTAATTTAATACAATAGAACTGAAACCTAGCTTTTACTGAAGTATGCAATTTGAAAGAAGCTTCTTGAATGACTTACATTACTTTTTTACTTTACTTGCATTTACTCTTATTTCAACATCTTCAGTAACAAAAACTTTCAGAAAATCACTTCACTTACTTCTGAAGACGAGTAAGTCAACTTCCAACAAGGTCACTTTCTCTCAAACTTGCCCCATAATCATCCAAGAATTATGTGTCATATTTCAATAACAATATGAGCGCACTATGCTACAAATGGATAAAAGGTATATGAATGGATTTGTGAAATTATTCTGAACTTATTTTCTCATAGACATATTACACCTTTCAAAAACGTATAAATTTGTCGAAATTGATTCGTTTCACTATGATTGTGAGCATCCATTATTGGCATATATTCCCCTAACGAACGTTCAGATACCCTACTCGTCATTTTTAGTATATTTCGCCATCTAGTGGCTTTCTTGTTTCCAGACGAGATATAGTGCAACTCATTCGCATTCAGTTTGCAAATAAGAGTGAATGGGACTGCAAGAGAGCCACGGGGGATGAGAGTGGGGAGAGGGTGGAGGTTGGTGAGGATGGGATGGCTGGGAGAGGGTTTGGGGAGGTGGGAGAGTTGTCTGAGGGCTCTTTTGGATAGACCGAGATGCTAAGGCAGTACAGTAATTGAAATAACTTCTCCGCCATGAATTTCAAATTGAACTAGCAGTTAAGTTTTCCTTACGACCTACTCGTTTCACTGTAACGAAATATCAAGCTCGACTTTCTTATTATATTCCGTGCAAATTCGAAATGGTAAAAAGTCTTCTGTTATCTTGTCTAATTTCGAGAAGATCTTGATTTACATATTTTCTTAGATTCTCAATGTCACACTTCTACGTCTCCTCCTTTTCATTGCCATGGTGTAATTTATACGAATATTAAGGACGTGATATTTCATCCGATATTTTCAAACTCTGAGAGATGAATTGATGAGTGAATATACAGTTAACGTTTCGTTTATTCTTAATTTCATCGAAACTTGAGACTATATATAATACTATTTCCATAGCAACCAGATATACGAACATATTCTATGAGCTTGATCGTGACACAGTTGATGAGATCACAATTCAAATAATAAATGATTTCAATATAAGTAGCTCCATGAAATATCAGAAATATAATAGTAGAAATATAACTAATGATTATATTAATGATTGATATCAAATGTGTCGTTTATTCTACTAGCTTGAATGCAAAATCTGTTGGATATTTGAAAAACAAGTGGATATATTCTTCATCATAATATTTCAATTGATGAATGATTTGCGTCATTGAATTATTTATACTTTTATGTTCAAGTGTCACGTTTTATTTCATGTAAACCTGGCACTTCCACCAGAATGAATTCATATACGTTAATACATATGACACACATTTCTACTCAATTCATTAGTGTGGTTATATCAATGTGAAGTAAAAATAATCATATAATCATGCGAATAAATTCAATATTCTCATTTTTCATTGAAAGTGTGTATTTTGATTTTTACAAATGAATTTCATTCGAATTCATTCGATTCATTTCATTTGAGTGTGTGGTTATTTAATCGCTTAAATAAAATGAACTGAACAATTGAATTTCAAAATCACAATTGAATTCGTCGTTATTGTTCACATTTTTGCTAAGCAAAACGAACCATACACAATAAATCGTGACTCTTGAATATTTCTCTCAAATAACATTAAAGTCATCTTGAGCACATAAAGTCCTGATTACCTTTAGGCATTAAACTATAAATGAAGATATAGTACACTTTAATATACGAAGTTCCCTCAAGACTTCTCTAGAGATATATATTATATATAATATAATACTTTCTAACCTCCACTACGCGACGTAAAATAGGGCTAGTTAAAGCCTAGACAGCACGCATTAAGTCAGGCGACTCGGCAACATGGCCACATTATTTCATATATACAAGATGCTTCTTCTGCAAGGCACTAATGCTCCACTAATGGCTAGGAAATACCTCAACTTAGCACTCTTACTATACAGGGTTAAAATATACTAAACGCGGTTAATTAGGCAACGAAAACTCTTAAGGCGGATTTCCATGTACTTCGCCACTCGTCTCTTTTAAGTTTCATGTAAAATGGCGTTATACAACACTGCCATTTTCTAGCCCTTATACAATCATAAAACAAACATTCGTAAACTCTTTGGTATTCTTAGTCTAGTTCTTGTTCGTGAGCCCAAAATACAACTTTTGTAATGAGTAAGGTTATTAACGCTTAACGACGTTTCTTGTTCGTGTAATTCTGTGAAATAAAATTAAGAAAATGAGTGAACGCATGGCAGATACGCTATATTATGAGCAGCCCAAAAGTTTACTTTTGAGTTCACAATATATCACATTATATTTATATGATGATATATATATATTCGAAATTTTAGCTAATTATGAAACTTTGAGAGCTACATCAACAAGTAAACTACGTTTGTGGAATGAAATTTGAATGATATTTTAATAAATTT
>OZ023326.1:66955874-66958374 GCA_964007535.1 Brachyptera risi
GGTATTTTCTTTGAGAATTCTTTTCAAAGATTCTACATGGTTCATATGATTGACGTTAACCCCTCAGAACTTGTTTCATCTGATTAAATTCACCAATAACATACAAAAATTGATACAGAAATGGAATATCAAAGGTAAAAGAAACAAAAAAAATACAAAAAATATATGTATCACGAATATATCGATTGAGATATTACCGATCATTTCAAAGGGAAAAATGATTGATAAGTTCTGAAGAAATGTGATTTAAGGGACTACTCTAGAGTATACATTGTATACCAATTATCAATGTGAATGTTGGCCTACAAGATATTCTATTCTAAATGTGTATAGATTGTCGAAGTCTTGTATTTGGTTTCGTTTTAATAATTGAGTCGAATTGGATCCCTGTGGCTGTTGAAAGATGATTAAAATGCTATTGTAATACGTATTAGACTCATTTCTTCTTCATCTTTGTCTCTCAACATTGCTTTGTAGGAATTATATTGATGTTGAATAATATCTCATCTTGCGTCGAATCATTACTTTCAAAATCAACCCCTGTTTGCGTGAGAAGAAGATTTTTAATTACAGGAAATTACTCGTTCAACTAGTTTACTGACTTGGCAGCTCTGAAACTGTGAAATTCATGTTCAAAAGCGGGTATGCATTTGAGATATACTCAATCTTTCGCGTATTCGATCAAACGCCGAGTTCAGTGCTTGTTTTTTATTCACATATTTTTTGGCGTGATTATATTTTCACTTCAGTAAAAAAATAAAACCAACATCTCGTTGATATTTCAAATACTAAATCCATCGTAAAAATACCGAAATAATTTAACAGTGAAGATTTATTTCATAAATAGGAAAAAACTTGATAAGGGGTTTGGCTGAATACTGAAAATAATATCTGAACAAACTCAGTTGGCGCTTGTGTTGAATATGTAGCTGCCTGTCTGGCCCGGTCGAGAAAAGCATGCCTTGCAAATCGAAGTCAAGCCAGGCGTGAGTTCGAGTCCCCCATACAACATGGGTTTAGCATGGATTTAAGTTATACCGATAGCTATCTTATTGGTGCAATTGCTATAATCCAATGTTTATTCAATATGATCCAACATGATTTTATCATCTGATCATTCGTACCCTCAAATAACGTAGTCCTAGTAGTGGGTAAGAATTGTTCGGCGAACAATTATTTGTGGGTATAAAATATTGTACACAAAATAGAGCATGTGACGCAAAAAAAATACCAGATAATTCTTAGAAGTAATATGAAGTGAAATCGTGAACAAAATCGGAATGATTTTATTCAAACTGATGTAGATGTAGTATGGAAAAAGTATACGTAAAACTTATTTTGATCATCCCAACATTATTTTCGTGAATTTTTTCACAGAATTTTGTATGAGGTAACTTTTGATCATTTTCTATCCCGCGTTCTAACCTCAACTTTTGACACATGCCATAATGAAGGAGGTGAAATTCAATTCATTAAGATTTCCTGTGCATCCAATCTTAAACTTTACCAGTTCCAATTTTCCTGACTAATGAATATTTAAGTTTATATGTCGGTACCGCTGGGAGTATGAAACACCGACCTCGGGATACTCCAACTTTTTATAACTTAGTTATACACCAAAGAAATGCCGCTGGTGATGTATATAGTCACTTTCTTATTTCAATATTTTTATATGTTCAGCTTAATTTTTCGTTAGTATACTTGTTTTAGAATCAGCTCCGACGTGTAATCTTCATACCCGAATCAGTGCATGTAAAATATATATTTAAGAATGGTCCAAATTTCTAATGATACTCATAGGCTGAAAAAATGAGCTATAATGAAGATTTTTCACATTGTAGAGTATACGTGGGAATAACACGTTCATTGCAATATTATTATAATATATATATATTTTATGTTATATGGTAAATTCCTATTTATTCATATTTCGAAAATATATTTAAGAGTTGTCTGGTGTGGTTAGAAATATATATATATATATATATATATATATATATATATATATATAATATATATATATATATATATATATATATATATATATATATATATATATATATATATATATATATATATGTATTATATATATATATATATATATATATATATATATATATATATATATATATATATATGAATTGACTGACACTGGGCTGTTTTTTAATCGTGATATATTTATTCATTTATTTATTCATTTATTCAGAATATAATTAGTCAATTTATTTAAATATGAATCGTGAAAGTTCAAGTCAAGATATATATATATATATATATATATATATATATATATATATATATGTACATATTTATATATATATATATATATATATATATATATATATATATATATATATATATATGTATTTGCATATATATATATATATATATATATATATATATAAATATATATATATATATACATATGTATGTATGTGAACGAATTGTTGATTCGACAGTCATAATATTCGAAAATGATGAATATTTCAGGGTGAAACCG
>OZ023326.1:66963374-67073374 GCA_964007535.1 Brachyptera risi
GTGTCTATTAAGCTAATCGACACAGCTTATAAGATAACACAGTCAACTGAGGGTGGTAACAAGTCAAGAATTCGCCAACTTTTGGCGAATTATTGCGAATCCAGACCTAACAGCAGTTCTATTATGAGTGGATGATACATGTTTGAAGGTATATTCACAAACACTCATGCATTTTGCTGATAATGATTTGACGCCCGACTTGACACTTCAAAACCTAGCAGACAGAGATAAGTCAGCCTTTTTCTTATATTACTTGGTCACCAGCAGACACATTTCATATATCTGATAATCGAGTGTGATTCGACGAGCATGTATATGACGTTCTCCTCCGTTCATCGTCCTTCTTGTCACTCTCTCACATACCTGAATCTGTTTAAGAAGTCGACAAATTTTCAAATCGAAACTCCCAATCATCAATGTCAGAAGATGAGCATAACAGGACCACAGTAGTTTGAGATAATCATTTCGCCTCTACTGTAGAAAATAAATAAAATTCCGGAAACCTATTCAAATTTACAAATAATATTTCCGAATTTCAACTACTCACACAAGCGTGCATTTAGGCTGAGTAGATTGAGTACATATTCGACCAGTTTATCGTACCAGCCGGCAATAAACTCACTAGATATTTCTTCAAGCCTTATGATATATTCATCTCCATGATGAGAGAAAATAAAAAGATGACCTCGCCAGAGTAAAAAAGTGGTAATATGCAAATTATAATTTATGTGAACTGAATAGCGAATGCACATTATTTCGTCAGTCACATAACCAACACTTCAAATTGTACTGTTTCAAATTTTAATATTAAGCTCAAGTGAATAGATTATTCGAATGATTGTTGTGTTCTCTTTTTCCAGTCAAACCGTTGAGCGCCAGCATATTGTCCAGTAATCAGCCACTGTCCGCCGACAGGAAGTACGAGATAGTGTGCCAGTCTGTTGGATCTCGCCCACCGGCTAAAATCACGTGGTGGATGGACAACAAACGACTGGACGACGCCGTAGAGAAGGTAAATAACACAATATTGTTATAGACGAACAAACACCAGCTCTAAATCTAGATGATGTCTGTACTTCAGACACTATACTACTATAAAGTAAACAATAGTTATGAACAATTGAACGTTATTGAGACGAGTAGATCACTACGGATAGTATCATTGATGAAGTAGCCTAAGCACAGAATATTTAGTTGAATTCATTACTAAAAATGTGAGTGATTGAAATGGCAATAGAGAAATTAGTATCAAAACATTATGTATATAGATGGATAAGTTTTCATGAGTAATCGAATCTTTTATAGGTTGTAGATTTTGTCGGAATATATTTCTTTTTTTTGTATATATTTTTGTCATATTGGGTTTTAACGACGCACTGTAATGATGACTACGATCTATTGGTGTCGGATGAATAATGGTATTAATGAGAGGATCAGATGAAGGTTTTATGGGTAATCGGAAGGATAGTGGAAAGGAAGCGGTCTTGGCCTATATTGTGGGAACCATTCCGACATTAGCCCAGACTACAAAGGGAAACCACGAAAAAAAAACTCTAAAGATTGACGGTAGCGTGAATCGAACCGGGTCCGATATGCCCACCACTGTCTCCCGGGTCACATGAAGCAAGTGCGTTAACCACTACGATGTATGTGCTGGCAATATATTTCTGCATTCCTGTTATCGATAAGAGTCGATAGCTCATTTTAAAATCAAATCAAAACCGTATCAAAACGAACAATAATAGCTTTTGAATAGAAATCACATAAAAATACTAAATAATAACAAACTTGGAATTGAGTGAGGAAAAATTCACCCGGAGATATTACATTATATATGCGAGTGAAATGACATCTATTCACAGTTGTTTAATTCGAACACGATCAAGGTATTCAAATAGGTAGTAACGAGTTGATTAATTGTTGATTCACCATCTCCCTTGATGACCTGTACTGTTATATTGAATTAGGCTACTCTCTCAAATCAATTGATTAAACTTATTTAATTAGTCTAATGGATGCTTTAAATACGTCATACTGAGCTTTGGGCTCACTCTGAATACATCCTATTAATGGAATAATTGAAAGGTTGTAACATTTCAAATTCGAATGAGGACGAGACCAAACGAACACTATTTATTGTTGCAATTCGCTTCGTGAATAATACTTGTATGCACGGAAAAGACTTATTACGAACGATCGTCCACATTATTCCACACCACAACATCAGAATGAAGGAGTGGGTGCGGTGTGGGTCTTACAAACACGCAAGAAATCGTTGATAAAGGCTTCTATGAATGTGTTACGTCGAGAAAAATGACATATCTAGACGAGATTTCGTTTCACGTTGAGTTACATTAAGCACATTTTCCTTTTCTGAGTAGCTAATACATTTTCTAACCATTTTCTTTTCTCCGGTTGTTTTGATCCGTGACGTAACGCCTCTATAGTAAGGATGAGGTAGAAGAGGTTGGAGGTAAGAGTGAAGTATGTGGCAGTGTAGCTTACGACAGGTTATTGTGGTCAGAGAGATGGTTTCAATATTTAATGTGTCTGCGTCTGTGTATGTGTATGTGTGGGTGAGGAAGAAGAGAGGGTGTGTTTGTCATAGTGTCCCAAGAGCGGACAGAATGGCAGGAAGTCAGTGACAGAACCGTCAGGTTGAGGTAAAAGACGTTGGAAGTAAAGAGCTAACTCAGACGACTAAGTATACGAGGCCAAGCACCGCAGAGCTGAGAAGTGGGCTACAATAGGTCGACACAAATCACAAGGGATGCGGGAAATTGATAAACAAAGGTAAACAACAGAATTTTGAAGTCAAAGTTGTTGTTGTTGTTGTTTCAAAACAACAAACTATTCCATTAGCAAACTGAATGTGAGACATCAAGCAGGAAGAAAAAGACCAGACAGTGTGTATTACTGAATGAATATGAGTTGATAAAATGTCAGTTTTACGATAATGAGTGAACGTGAAACCTTTGTATCAAAAGTCAACTTTTTGTGACAGTTGATGATTAAAATAATTATCTGAAGGATTAGGCTGTGTCTTCATCAGCATTGCATATACTTTAAAATCAGTAAGTTGCAATCACTTCGAAGTGGAGATAACGTAATTATGTAATTTGACTTATAACTTGTTTTCCCACCATCATCATCAATGATATTATCATTGAAATGTTTGTCATCGAGTTAGAACTTGAATCTTCAAATCTTAGCAGAATGTTTAGACTTGACTGTGAACAGTCTAGACCTTTGGGTTGGAATATTTTAATAGATATAACTCCACAGCAGACTCAAGAACTCAAGAAAAAATAGAATGATACGATATTTTCATTATTTCCGCAGAAAATGCATATATGATTCAATGCCGAAAAGTTGAATGAATAAATTATGTTCGACCCAAAAGAAGGATTCAATCTCATAGTTTCCATATTCATAAACATACTATGTTCCTATTTTCTAGAGATTTTTCTCAAAATCGTGCTGACATCAGTGTGTTAGAATGTCAGAACATGTTTTATAAAACATGTTGAAAATGTATGAGGATCGATGCATGTATTTCAGGTTACTATAGCAACTGGGAAAGTTGGGGGGAAGGGGAGCAATCGAACTAATACCGAAGTTGTGATTGCAGAAAACAGTGTGAGGGACACTGTTGTCGATAAATAACAACAAGGAATTAAATTCATGTGAACGAGCCTATCTTTCACGTATATCTGTTTGGGAAAGCACCCAAAAATGTATGAATGATGAAATAGAGTCTTTGATTCAGTTTCACTCGAAATTGATATTCGACCATCAGTGAATAGGCTTATATAGTCTATGTACATGGTCCACAAAATGTATGTTTTGTATTCTGTATTTCATAAATTTGTATAAGAATTCCATTCAGTATACCTGCAAGATCATATATTTGTCTTATTGATATTTGAGAATAACATGATTTTTTATCCGTGGCCAACTATCGTTTTCGAAGAAAAGTATTCTGGGTAAGCAAATAAAAGTATAGTCCTTTATTGTGCGAGCGAAGTTCATTCTGCGAAGCTCAATTTGTCCAATTGACTCTGCCTCGGTTTGTTCACACATGGTTCAGGCAACAGAAGTTGGTTCGTTTCTCTAACCAAAAATAAAGCTTTTTTTAACACATGTACAAATTTAATTTCGTTGGGCACATCATTGTATTTTAATAGTATCGTCATTTTTAGAAAACATTTCCAATATCTCAGTATTGTTTCCCTCCAAAATGTACATGCTTGCTCCTTCTCTATCGCATACTACAATGCAGTACTCGCCCCACGAAGCGGTTACACAAAGCATTCTTCTGGTTATACTAATCATGAAAATTAAAAAACAAAATGCACGCATCCATGAATCCGAAGAAAATAGATACTATATACCGACAACACTTTCCTCTCCAGTGACTTCTCTTCACAACACAGTTATAACAAAACCCCATTCCCCACCCATCCACGCACTCACACACAACTTTTCAAAAAAAAAACGAACAAGAACGAAAAATAACAAAACAAGACTTGAACAAAAGTGTGTGACATGTAACAATACCATGTCATGTATAGCAGGAGTGAGAGTGTAGCAGAGAAGAGGTCATTTTCGGGTTTGTTGCTACTCTGCACGTATATTACGTCACAAAGAAACGACACACATTTGTCTTCGTCAGAATGACGTCATGGTGAGAGTTTTTACTAGCCGCATTTATTCTCCGAGGACATTAACGCTATTCGCTTGTTGTTTTTGTTTTTTCTCAAATGTAGACATATAAGCCCAACAAAGTCGACCTGAATAAAGTAGGAGATCTCCAATAATTTACATAAATCTGGAAAAGTGTGAAAAGTTGAAAGAATATTTTCAAGAGGTTTTGTTTTTCTTGTTGAAATGAAATAGAGTGCAATATTACTGTTGGTTATACCTATGAAAAAATAATGTTTTTCGTGAGATAAACTTGGCGTGGATTATCAATAATAAATGAAAGCGTTCGCGGTATACTGCTGAGAGCGAAGGGAGGGGTGACCTTAAAACCGCCCAGTCTGACTATCATTACATTTGATCATCTTTCAAAAATTTCAGTAGTTTTTCAAAATCAAACTGAACATACATTGTTGATCATTTTTTCGAATTGTTTATCATGCAGATTTCAATATCATAAGTAACATTAGTGGATGAATATGAATATCATCATACTGTATTCAATAAAATCCAACTCAGATATGTAGCCGAATTTAATGTAATAATATAATGTATATATATAATATGTATGTGATATAACGTAGCCGAATTTCTAATTGATCTGAAACTATAAGGACATTAAAATCAATTTCTTCAAAACGACTTATCCGATTCAAGTGGAAGTTTTTAATGATGTGGAACATTCTTATGCTAGAATTCCGTGGAAATTTGAATTTATCCGAAGAAATATATTATCCAAATTTTCTTCCTGGGGTTATTCTTATGGGGTTTTCAAAGTTTCGATATGGTTCCTATATATAGGTCTCGATATATAAATCAATCACGTCAATTATTCCTCTCATTTTTTCTGATCATAAAAATTGAATCAAAAGCCTAATATGAAAGATCACAAAAATGATCAATTTCATATTTTGTCGGTTGATGAGACGACATTCGAAACCCGTAAACCCGTAAGCCCTTTCAAATTTTGTAAAATCAACTGGACACCCTGATATTAAAATTTCGTGACCATCAAGTTGCATAGAATGTTTCAATCCTGGGGTGCCCGTTATACACACCTATATGATTATGAATCATGAATATACTCTCATCGAAAATGAAACATATACTCAAAATGGATCAATCAACTATACACTGTTTAGTTCTGAGTTGTAATCGGTTGCACAATTCTAGAGAAGAACTATATCGCAAATTTGAAAACCACATAAGAATAATCCAGGGAGGAAAATTTGAAAAACATTTCTTCGTATAAATTCAAACTTCCATGAAATTCTAGCATAAGAATGTTCCACTTCACTAAAAACTTCCACATGAATCGGATGAGTCGTTTAAAAGAAATTGATTATAATGTCCTTAGTTTCATATCAATTGAAAAAAATCACGATGTCAACAGGTACAACCAATTGACGACTAGTGATTGACCCGCCCACAAACGTCACAAAACAGAACATTCAATCAAATGGGCTATTTGTTCTGTGAGTAATTTGACATTACCTATCAGGGTATCTCTAAATGCCCACATGAAGTATAGATCTAGGTGGCCTACCGGTAAGCCACGCCTATCACCAGTGGCCAATTGGATCGTAAAATACACAACAATCAACAACAATTGACCGTGATTTGATCACTTCTCAATCAAGGTGATTTTGTAGTTCTCCATTATTTTTCATACAGCAAAATAAGCCTATATATATCGCTCATCATACAACACATATACTTCATTTTCCTGGTTAAATCCACAACATACCAAACACAAATGTCACCATTATATTGTCGTATTAGTTTGATTGTCAATAAAAATTACAATGAGAAACACAACTTCGTTTTTCAGAATCGTGTCAAGGTTACAGCTGCAACGAGTTTCTCCACAGATGGCGAAGTTTTTATAATTATTCAGTTTGGTGGACAATATATATCCCTTGTTGATTCAAGTATGAGATCATTCGAGATTATCCATGTGATATAGTATAGATTTCACCACGGTCACTGAATAGAAGAGTAGTTTAAATTCATTTTTATATGTATAATTCACATAAATTACCAGAGTTACCAAGAGGTTGCTATCGCAGACTTACTGAGAGAGACCAACTATTCTTCTATTATTATTAAACTGAATGAAGCTTTTATTCGAATATAGTGAATAACTCAAGTGTGGCTTAGCAACGATGTATAAATGTTTAAACGCCTCTTTTCATTATTTTAGTAAGACACTGTATTAGCATATAAAAATATGAGCATTTGTTCAACGGAAGGATTAAAAACGCAATGGCATGTTAAAAGTACCACTTAGCTTTTTTTGAATCTGCAATTCTAACCAGAAATACTATACGGTTTGTTCAATATTATGAAAAGATTTGGTTTTACTTTTGCATGAAAAGGAATGAGAAATGGTATGAAATCCTTTTAATTCAAAAGAATATCAAAAAACAGATGAAGTTAATATGCCGAGGGTATGTATACATTATATAATTATATATATATATATATATATATATATATATATATATATATATATATATATATATATATATATATATATATATATATATATATATATAGAGAGAGAGAGAGAGAGAGAGAGAGAGAGAGAGAGAGAGAGAGAGAGAGAGAGAGAGAGAGAGAGAGAGAGAGAGAGAGAGAGAGAGAGAGAGAGAGAGAGAAAGAGAGAGAAAGAAAGAAAGAGAGAGAGAGAGAGAGAGATTTGAAGTTACGATGAGGAAAATATCCCTCCGCAGGTTTGCGGTTGTCTTCCACAAAGAGTGTAGGATTATGTAGATTATTTGTAGAATGCATCATTTAATTATTTGATGATAAAACGCAATCAGATATAAGCAGGTGGGTTACTTGAGGATTTATTTTCAGCTTATTCAGGTACTTGAGACATACAGTATCAAAACTAATATATCTACATTTGAATGATTGAAAACGTATCAATGTTACTCAGTAAGTGACATTGACCGAATTCGTTTCACATGAATGTATCTATTATACGTAAATTATGATGAATAATTCAACTGCCTGGGACCAATTATATATTGTTACTGTCTCAGCTGATCACCGGACCCGACTGTCGTATCTTCAATTTCCGATCCATGGGAAGATAGAGGAGAGTAGGTCGCTATTCAATTCATATTTTAGTGAACAGTAGAGTAATTTTGATACATTTTAAATACAACCTCATACACTTTACGCGTCTATGTTTTTATGATTAGGTTATTAGAGACACGATTGTTTGGTTAAGCGATCATTTAAGAGTTACAATGTATAGGATTAAAACCCATTAACGACGAATTTGAAAAATTATATTACTATAAATCAAATTTACCAGGAAAACGCATTATGCGTTGTGAGATGAGCCTAGAAGGAAGTATAGAAATTTAGAATTGAAAATATTCTGTCAGCTTAATCCACGTCTACAGACCTTTAGTCTTGAATTACTTCAAACGTATTGAATTAATGTTGTATGTCTATAGCCAATTCGACTCTGTATATTCCATACTATATGTGTTGTAAGACTAGGAAGAAGTTCATATAGGCATACAAAGTCAGAAAATCTTGTATTGACCTCGAAAATAATAATTTGGATGGATTTACTCTTCCTGATACAGGAATAAATAATAATTAAACAAAAATAATTGTATAAATATTTCCCGCCTATAGATTTTGAAATGTGATGAGCGTAGTGAAGCTTTCCATTCCATATACCACCAAAACAATTGGCTCCGCTATTGTGATTGTTTTCTCTTTTTTTTTGGTATTTTGCGTGCGGCATACAGATCATTAAAAAAACTCACAAGACAAATCAATTGAAAACTCTTCTGCAAATTTGTGTTACGCCAGAATGGGTTGAGATTTTTTCCAGAAAAATCGGGTGAATGGTTTTTCATGAGAAAAAAACATGGAAAGTTCGGAGAATCCTCATAAGAATAACTCAAGGGAAAATACTTGAGGAATAAAAATTATTCAAAAGCTCTTAGATGCTCACTGAATATGTCAGCAACTATCATACACAATAACAGTGGTTTCTACAACAATTGGACGAAAAATAACGAAGAAAACGCATTTGGAATGTATCTTTTTCAAATCAAGCAAAGCTATTGAGAAAGCTATTGAGCAGCACGTGTCACCAATGAATTCAGAACGATTCGAATGAGTAATGAATAAAACAGGAAGTCAGTGGCACAATTCTTTGGAATTCAAGGTGTATATATAACAACAGGCAGCCAGTTAGGGCTTTTAAACGTTTGGAATAATCCAAAACCTGTAGATGTAGATTGAGCTAACAGAATATTCATTTTTCATTCTAGATTTCCATACTTCTAAGCTCAACTCACAACTCACATACTGCGTTTTCGTGGTTTATAACTAATTGTACACGCTCAACATTGAAAACATTTGAAACATTAAAAAGCTCTCCCATATATTTTACTGCTTTTCGATACATCAGGAATGAATTGAGTTTTTTGCGTTCATTGATACAAAGTTGTATCACGATTCACGTTACTTTTCACTCTCTCCAGTATCCGATAGTGTATTCAAACGTGTATTCTCTCGTGTTTCAGTGGATAGTAATAGATGTTATTGCTGTTAACAGCATTCACAATCGTGTATTGTTACAGTGTACCAATTTGCACTATTGGCTATGAGCCTGAGTGAGAATAGACTGAAATTTGAGAATATCTGTTTAAAATTGAAATCGATAATTTTATAATAATTATCTATATTTCATGAGGAAAAATAATTCTCGTACTTTCGAACTTTTCTTTCTCTCATACCCATGCGTAGGGCCACATTGAACCAAGAAAGTTATACAGCTTAATTATTAAAAACTATACAACAAGTTTGAAAACTCACAGAAACAAAGTTTCGAATTATGGTATATTTTGTGTACTTTTACTTCCTCAAGAACATTGTGACCCAACAATAACTTTCAATACTTTCGGCCTCAGTCTTGCCTTATTGCTACTGAATATTTTCATAAGAAATAAACCATATCCAATTTCGAAAAGAACGCATAGGCATCCTATATTCTATCAAAACATGTATACAAAAGTACAAGAAAAATTGAATATCAGATTATCAATGAATATTTATTTCATTTTGATATATAGACGACGGGGATAAAAACAGAAGATCTCACCGTCTTCGACATCCCAGAAAGTCCTGGGAACGACGGTGAAGTCATCTCCAGCCCCTCAACCCTGCATCGTTGGATGAGAAGATTAAATCAATTATAAAAAAAAGATTTCATGTTTATCACTTGACGATACTGTTTGGCTGTGATAATTGATTTTTTCTGATTCCAAGTTTTTTTTATCTCCTGATTTTAAATATTTCTTGAATAGAGGCATATGTGCTGAATATCGCCGAAAAAAATCGAGATGTTTCATAACCTAATTGCACCCACAAGAAATCCAATCATCCAAAGTGGACAGGCGTTCTGGACAAACTCAATCTTCCACTCAGTCAATCATATACAGAGTTCCGGTACGTGTATTTGTGTCAAAATTCTGTTTTTGACGTGAACCTAGATACTTATTTCGAACACAATTCACAAGAAAAGTCATAAAAAACAGCACAGGCCGTGATAGTTCACGACAAGAATATTTATACCCTCACAACAGAATAATTTACTATAATAATCTTAATAGTATGATATGCTTTACATATAGAGTCGTCAAATGCAGTATGTACTATTAAATACACAGACTAATCGCAACCCCTGCTCTAACCACACTTCGACCTGTTGATGACTCCCCCTACTCCACAACACCTGAGGGTCAGACACAAATCAATGTTACCAAACTATAATATTGGAGTGATTAATTGATAAGCTGATTGATTGTAACGGACATGTTTCAGCTCGAATGAAATTGCTTCAGAGAACCACCTGACTAATTGAATCTGGCACAAACAATTAATTATATGGTAATCAGTTTCTCTATACTGTTTTATAGCTTTGGCAAATTCGAAATTAATTCTATATATAATTAACCGGTTTTGAGCATGATTTCTTGTGAATACATTTCGGTGGAAGGGCCGGCTTTTTATATTCGATTTTATACCTTGAATAAACTAATCAATTTCCGTATCCAATGTGTATACTTGTATCAACGCGCTCGCTTCATGTGATCAGGGAGGTGATGGAAATATCGGACCCCACCACCATCCATCTTCACTGGGATTTTTCTTGGTTTTCCTCAGTAGTCCAGGCTAAACTAGGATGACACTGCTTCCTTCCCACTGTCAATGACATCATCTAATAAATATACATCTCATCATCCCGCCATCTCATTATTCATTTATCCGATACCAATAGATCTTAATTATTATCACAGTGCGATGTTAAACCCAATAAGAAACAGCAAAAATCGTATCCACGAGAGTAAGAGGTTTTCTACACACATAAAAAAACTTGACTCATTTTTTTGGTATAGCTAGAGGTATTTACAGATGTATTTTGTATTTTAGAAGTATTTTGAAGAACACCACGACGTCTTCAATGCGTTGAATGGTAATCTTTCACGATCAAAAAGCTGGTAGACGATATTTTCTTCTAGTAATTTGCAATATTATTTGCAAATTTTGCAAATTTGCAAATGTATTTTGCAAATTATTTTGCAAAAATATTTGTAAATATTATTTTGCAATTGTATCATCATTTACTATTTGTATTGGCTATTAGGCTTCACATTCTGAGGTAGAGATGCTATTATTCCCAAGAGTATAATAGACAGAACATTAAATGCGATTGTAGTATTTAATCTCACACTGATTGTCTTTTCGATATACTTGGTGTATAAAGAAAGAGAAAGAGTATTCCATTTGATCACAAGAAGTAAATCTTGGCCTATTATCGTTTCTCTTCAGTGCGACAAAATTCTCTGTTGATGGATACTCGTTTGGAGGAGTTTCATAATACTTTCATTCATCAGAAATATGGTATTGTAAAAAAGAGATGAACTTGAAGTAAGAGCTTTATCTGTTGAAGTAATAATAACTCACTGAAAAAAAGCTTTATACTTTACAATACCCATTATTTATTAATTGATGATTCGCTTTGATTATGTGTTGTAGATTTACGTTGGTATGCTGGTATATGATATTGGTATCACACAATATTTCGTATCTATGAAATTATATGTGTTTATTTGAAAAGTCGTGAGAGAATAACATGGAGAAGAAATAATGGATATATTTTGTATCGCACTGTAATCTTACTAGGATAACGCCATATATGCGTTGTTAGACGAGCGGATAATAATAGTACGTCGACTTTTTGGCCAAACTTTTGCCTACAATCGCCAATTGGGTGACATTCAAGTTAGAAATGGGTACAAACTGCTTCAAGTGGTACCAATTTAGCACATTTCATTGTTCTTCTTCGAAATGGCTCACCTGATCAAGCTGAAAGTTTTCAGAAATGTGTATCAGAATGTAACTCAACTTCACGTCAAATTTCAATTTTTTTGAGGGTAAAAATATTCTCTTTTTTCCGCTGTGTTATTCTAATGGGTATTTTTGAAATTTCTAAAATTCCTGAAAAAAAGTGAACATCCGATAATACCACGAAACAATACAGATCTAAGTTAGATGAGGAACCATGATGAAAAAAAGTTTGAAGTTGATGGCTGTAGCCGTTTGACCTGTGGAGAACTGACAAAAAACTTGAAAAAAAAAAAACATACACCAATTTTGTTCAGTGTGTCAAATTGAATCCTCGCTAAAGCTCATCTAATAAACTCGTTTGTTCAACAGTAAACTATACGATTCAAAGTTTTGTCTGAACCAAGGTATATTTTTTTTAGAAATTCGATCATAATGATGGTAGATGAAAGAAGGTACAAAAAAACGAATTCTTTAGCAGGACTTGAACCCGCGCCTATTTGACTTCAGATTTTCAAGCAGTGTTTCAACTATCCGGGTTAAAGGGACGGTAAGATTTTCATCCACCAACGCGGAAGTGAATAAAAAGTGATTTTCCCAGAAGTTATAAAACGTAACAAAATTATATATAACCCCATGATATAGTTCTGTTTCAAGTCCTTATTGTACTCATGCCATGATAACCGCCCCGATTCACGTTAGTTAAGGCTCTGCTTTTAGAACTTGAGCCAAAGCGGCGTGGGTTCGAGTCCCACAAAAATATTTGTTTAAATACCATCTATTCCATAGCTGTCGGTAAGGTTGAATACGAGGCCACATTCTTTCACGACTGTGTAGTTTATGAAAATATGGTTTTCTTCGAAAATATATTACTTGATAAATTTGCAAGATTTTCGCATAAACAGAAATTAGATCTGAATAATACTGGACTGGACGCTCGATTGAAAACGAAAATGATTTATTTCGTTCTATTCGACTGAATTTGATGCTCGATTTAGCATAAGAAATCAAGAATGCAATCATTCACCCCATTGGTTCTCACCATCACAGTTTTTTCAAATACCAATTCATTCACTTATACTCATTTTTGTTATTTATTCCTTATTATCAACCGCTTTATCTGGCGAGATTTAGCTTCATGGCATTTCAAACATCTGATTTTGCTATACTATGACAGTGACACACAAACTAAGAAGCAGACTAAAACTACATATTGATACTGATTGGTGCTATTATTTTCAACTGAATTGTGTTGTTTCACGGCGCTTCAAGGGTGACTTTATTCGTGCCTGGAAAAAAAGTGAAAAGTAATATTTGAAAAAAATACGAAATTATTTTTAAGAGTCATAGGATATATGCCTATAATAATTCAACCATGGAGACCAGGCTGCCTTCGTGCCGAACTGTCAAAGTTCCAATGCGCCCGGCGGTCGGATATTTAACAATGTTCCTTATTTAATTAGGAGAGCATCTAGGCTCACGCCGTTCTCAATCCGTAAATACTAGACGTACTAAACTCAGCCAGTGATTGACTCCGGCGAACGATCATATTGAAGGCCCGCTGAAGAGCGCATACGGATACTACCAAGAGTGAACGTGGGCTTGGCGTATAGTAATGCCGTGAGAGCTACTATTTTCGGGAATTGATTAGGGTTACTTTGGTCACATTTTGATCGTTTCCTCGAATAGGTACAACCTCTTCATTCACTTTCACATCCTCTTCTCGAGTAAACACACCAAGACCACGTTCACTCCATAGTATCCGTATTCCGTATACGCTCTTCAGGGTCCCCGTCTTGAACGCCTCCCTTCTCTCGAGTGAACAATATTCATCGTCAGTATCACGTTGCGCTAATGAACGTTTCTCTTGATTATGTGCAGGTATCAGCTGACGGCAACGTGACAATATCCACGCTGAACTTCACACCTACAATGTTGGATCACGACAAAATACTCACGTGCCGTGCTGTCAACTCGCGCGTCCAATCAGGAGTCGAGGAGGACACTTGGCGACTGAACGTTTTCTGTAAGTAGATATTGAAACTTTGTTTCATTTGAATTTTCCTATTTTTTCATTCTTTTTTTTCATTCATTTTTTGTATTTGAACGTAATTGAATACTCGATGTGACTCTTACGGAAGTTGTGATGGTATGATTGTTAATATCAGATTAGATTGGATTACTGTTTGCTTAACGACCCCACCAACAGCTAGGTTATACGGGGGTGCGAATGAGCAGGTGATTATGAAACTATGAAGTGATAATAAGTGTAAGGACGTTTACAAAAACTCATGTCTTATGCGGGATTCGAATCCACGCCCAACGGTAACTTCAGTTTCTGAAGCGGTGCCTCAGCTGAATGAGCTACCGAGGGTGACTTGTTTATATCTTCACATGTCTATAGTCTGTAGGCCTACTCTGTATACATAGAACGGGTGAATAATCTGATTGACGCGGAAGCTTTCATCAGTAATCGGACTAATAAATAGAATATGAATATTTGGGGAAGTGATAATTTGCTTTTCCATTTTTCGAATATATAACTTGATAGGGTGGTGGAATAGAATTCCCGAAAATATATTTCGTCCATTTTTTATTTTCAAATAGTTAGGCCCACTATAGTGAACGAAATGCCTGCAAATTTGTGTCGCTGACTAATAAAAAATTAAAACCTGAAAGTTTGGAAAGTTTAAAAGTTTTTCTAATTCAACAAATTACGAAATCAACGTCACATGCCCATCTTTCACTTTGTTCATCCACCAAAACGAAAATGTACATATTCTTTTCTTAATTTATAACATTGTCATAATAGTGCGGTCAGTAAGCGTAAAAATATTGCATTTCCGGTTACCAGCATGAAATTTGGTACAGAGCTAGATAACACTATGACAATTCAAAATCGACCGGGGGGCAAGCTGCAACTGACCTTGGTCACCTTTTTTTTCAAAATGACGGTCAAAAATCATATTTTCTCACGAAAAACATGAAAATTAATCGAGATACGACGGAATAATGTTGATAATGATGATGATGATAGTAGTAACCATAATGAGGAAGATGATAAAATTTTCGAGATGAGTTTAGGTGATCAAAAAATGAATATAGCGCTGTAGTACATTGTATAACCATTTTTAGGGGTTTCAAAATTGCGATCAAGGTTGACACATTGAATGGAAGCTTGCAGCAAGAATTTTCCAAAAAGTTACGACTAACCGACAGCAGAGGTAGATTTTCATGTCGAAATCAAGGTCAAAGGCCAAATGTTGAGTTTGTATCATCATTTTCTAACTAATAAACGAAGATGTGGGTTGAAAATTCTCAATATGATCAGAAGCATGTCTTATAATTTTCATGTTAAAAAAAAGAAAATTCATTCATATTGTATATTTTGACCCCAAAATGGGTCAGTTATTCAAATTTATGCAAAAATTGACATTTTCTTTATTTCTTATCGTTTAATTGATGATCACAACACTCGGACATGATTTATTGATCAGATTAAATATATTCACAATAAAACATGTTGTTATGGTCAAATCAAATCGTATTTGAGGTTAAAGGTCAATATTTGGGGTCAATTGGCCTTCTCGAAATATCACCTAATTATGCTTGTGGGTATTGTCACGACATGAAAATTCGATGGGAACAATGGTTGTGATGATAATATCGTCTTTCCGATGGTCCCACCAACAGCTAGTATATTTGAGGGTACGAATGAGCAGGTAATAATGTAACTATGGAGTGAGGATAAGTTGGAGGACCAAGTTGAACAAAACTAGATGTGCAAGGCAGAGGCAATATTCCTGTGAAGCGATTGTCATGCGACCGGCGGTGGAATGGGGGCTGCAGTAAAAAAGCTACGGGATTCAAACTTACGTCCAACGGTGACAATAGTTTCTAAAGTGGTGCCTGAGTTGACTGATTAAAGGAGGGTAATAATTGGAAAAATTCAATAGCAAACAAAAATAAAATATATGTAATACAGCATGAAAATAGATCGATTCAAAATTACGAAACGTCCTCCAAAGACTCATCTATACTGATTTTCTTATTTATGCAAAGAATAATCGTCTGATTCAATCCTTATTTTCTGATGAAACACGAGAAAAATGATATTGGACTCATCTGATGTTCATAAGTTGATATCATAGTATAATATTGGTGATCATATTATGTTCCAACTACAGCTATTCCTTGAGAGTCAATGTAAAATCATCAAACCCCGACTAGTTTGGTATAACTACCTGACGACTGTCTTCGGTAACAGTATTTTGTTCAATCCATCTACTTGAATGCAACATTGCACCCTATGATCGCCTGAATTCGCAAGTGGGAACAAGAATATTTTTTTCCAAGTCGTGAATTTATCAATGAAAAATTCATGAATTTATTCTATCATGAATTGATTCATGAATTTATTGTCATGAATTTATTGGAATTCTAGCAATAACCAACTCAAAATTGATTCATTTTCTAGTACCTACCTCAATGGTAGAAGAAGAGGGTATAGAAATTGTACCACAATGAGTTCAGTATAGTTACTGATAGCTAACTATTTTTCCTTCTGATGGTCACCGAGGTCATCAAGCTTATAAAAAACCCAACTTCTCGATTCATTGATTTTTCTGGTGCTCACCATAGCAATCATTGCATATTACAAGTGATGTGATCAGCTGATCATATTTAAATGAATATACCCAATTATGAGAATTTTTCAATTTTTCCGATTTTGTGGTATACTATATATAGGGGATGAAATTTGCTTCATGGAATGGTAGAACGAATTAGAATCTTCAATTGATGATTTCAGAATCTGAACTATTATCCACTGTAGCGTTGGAAGTTGAAACAATCAAAACTAGATCAAAACTAGAAAACTTAGATCAGTCAAAACTAGAACCCCTTTCAGGGGTGGTTTCTGGGAAAACCCGAGCGAATTTGGCTTTCCCCCCAGTTGATTTGAAATCGTAAAAGTACTTTCTAGCTATGTACCAAATTTCGTGCTGGTAACCGGAAATAAATATTCCGCTGAATTTTTACCCTCCTGATCGCACCATAACTGGATAGCCTCGTTTCAGGGGTAGTTGTTTAGAGAAATCGGGTGAATTTCGCTTGCCCCCTGGTTGATTTAGAATCTTCATAGTATTTTCTAGCTACATACCAAATTTCGCGGTGCTAACCGGAAATGTAATACTCAAATGAATTTTTACCCTTACTGACTGCACGAAAGCCGGATTGCCTAACTTGAGGGGTAGTTTTAGGGAGAATTGGGGTGAATCTGACTTTTCCTCGGAAGATTTGGAGTTGTGATGGTATTTTCCAGCTATGTGTTGAATTTCGTGCACGTAACAGGAAATGCAATATTGAAGTGAATTTTTTCGCACACTGACCGCACCAAAACCGGATAGCCTCTTTTAGGGGTGGTTTTCTGGAGAACCCGGACGAATTTGGCTTGCCCCCCGGTTGATTTGAAATTGTCATAATGTTTTCTAGCTTTGTACTAAATTTCGTGCAGGTAACAGGAAATGCAATATTGAAGTGAATTTTTTCGCACACTGACCCCACCAAAACCGGATAGCCTCTTTTAGGGGTGGTTTTCTGGAGAACCCGGGCGAATTTGGCTTGCCCCCCGATTGATTTGAAATTGTCATAATGTTTTCTAGCTTTGTACCAAATTTCGTGCAGGTAACAGGAAATGCAATATTGAAGTGAATTTTTTCGCACACTGACCCCACCAAAACCGGATAGCCTCTTTTAGGGGTGGTTTTCTGGAGAACCCGGGCGAATTTGGCTTGCCCCCCGGTTGATTTGAAATTGTCATAATGTTTTCTAGCTTTGTACCAAATTTCGTGCTGGTAACCGGAAATGCAATATTCTGGTGAATTTTTACCCGTACTGACCGCACTATAAGCCCTATACAAGTAACCTCTTTGGTACGACTTCAAATGCAAGTGTGCCTCAAGACTTTCATTAATATTGGCTTTCCGTTTTTCGGTTTTACGCCCTAAAATCATGACTTTAATTGGTATTGGTTCATCTCATCCAGTCTTCTAGGGTTCTACCTGAACAGCTTGACATTTTCACCGTCCACGTTGTAGCGACTAGCAACGAAATATACCGTAGTGAAATAGCTTCATACCTTTTTCCAGGAAAGTATCTTTTAAAATACTCTCAATCCCTAATATAAATGTGCAAAATATCTGTCTGCGATCCGTGGTGAGATAAAACTGGTTGGTAAAATATTTATCAACATAACAAATAGAAATATTATATCAACGTGATATTTGTATAGATGTGGTATTTGGCTAGTATTGTAATATCAGGATGAGATTTACGATAAGGACACCACCTGAATCTTTCATAAGCGCTCAATCCTAAAAGTTACCTCAAAATTATGTGATCATTCAAATGTTCAAACTTATTTATTTGGTACATGGTACAACTACAAGGATATCATAATACAAATTCGATTTTTTAATTTGTATTATTATAAAAAATTATTCGTCACATTTTTTCTCGTATTTTCGACAATTACTTCCGACAAGCGTCGTATAACATATTTTTTCATCTTTAATCTTACAAACGTCACCTTTTGTGACCATTTTGTTCAACTGATTGGGGGGATACTATTCGGAAAAGAGGGAAAGATTGTAAGGAATAAATGTTCAAGCTTACCTTGATAAAAATGTGAGAGAGAGACAGACCGAGAGAGAGAGAGAGAGAGAAAGAGAGACTATATAGGCCTACTTGAAATGCGAGATACCAGATCTCTCAACTGGCCGAAATTGAATGGCTCAATCATTACTAGGATATTTTTAGGGTTGAATTTTCAAAAGATAAATTGCTGATCCAACTTCTTATATATTTCTCATGAAGATTTAATTGGGCGCTAGAAGAAGATTATAGAATCACAAATGTCCGCACATTTTCATGGTCAGAATTTTGAAAGAAAATAGGATTTTAAAATAATTTTGTGTATTCGATTCATATTGAGGGCTAACCTTGTTTTGAATACGCAATTTGAAAAAAACTGAACATTGGTTTGCATTGAGATATCAATGATTACCTCCATATCAATTCCATTTCAATATACCGTTGGTTCTAAGGTAGATTTATCTTACTTGATGCTTATTCTCCTAAAAAGGAAAACAATTTCAATTTTCAAAAAAGAAATGTTCAACTAATTCAATTGCATTCCTGTTCTGAGTGGCTTCTTACCAGAGCAAAAACAACGTTTGTAGAATACGGTAATTGAACAATTGTAAAATGAACAATGTGAAATCCCCGGGCCATTGTCCATGGAATTGAAATATGTTTTTCAAATTGTTAGTTTTATTTTGTCGATGCTTGTAGCATCATTGTTATGTTAAGCTTCATATGGGTTTAGTTTTAATTATTTATATGAACATCCGACAGTCAGGGCTCATCCCACACACCAAACACACTGTTCCAATTTATCAATTATATTACATCTCTATATGCTCGTTTGCTCGCTGATATAAATGATATGTTTTGAGTACTAAACACAAATAAAAAAATGAGACTACGTAAAAAAAAATGGATCGACCGGAGCCCGTTATACTCAATTTATATTTTATTATAACGCCTATCAAATTATAGTACTATCAGCAGAACATACGACACAATAATTTGGTATAAGAACTTAATGATTATATTCCAATGTGTTTGTGAAAATGATTCAATAGTCAACATTTCTGTAATATTTTTGAAATAATAATACAATCGAACAATTTTATCAACAGTATAAGTGGGTACAAATAAACGGGTGAAAATCAAACGAGGGAGTGATGATAGTACGTTTACAAAATGTGATACAAAATAAATTTAAAAGAGTCCTTATTATTCAATGTTTCCATATTAATTTACGACCTCACCAACTGTCAAGTTATATGGGAATACGAATGATCACAGCTATGAAGAAACGTTGAAGTGTTGATAGGTGAAAAGATTGTTCAGAAAAAATATCTATGCCTCCAGCTGAACTTATAATAAAGTATGTATCCCAGATTGAATTTGTTTCTTTACTATCGTTCATTGTTATCTGGTGTCGCTTGCTTCCAGTTATCCCGATGCTTCACCTGGAATTGGGTTCCAATCTGAACCCGGACGACATTGAGGAAGGTGACGACGTGTACTTCGAGTGTAAGGTTCGCGCGAATCCTGAGGCATACAAAGTCATCTGGAGACACAACGTAAGTACATGCGTGATGAATAAATTAACACTTATTTTCAAACGTACGTATGAAGATTTATATTATGAAGGCTTATGACGTCGTATCGTGTTGCTGTTGTGTTTATACACCCGCGGCTACTTAGGCTCACGGAGAGAACATTTTGTCAGGTTACTATAGCAACTAGAAAAGTTGGGGTGAACCAACTAGTACTGAAGTTGTGACTGGATCGAGAGATGCATTTGAAGACATTGTTTACCTGTTACATCACATTTCATACCAAATATTCCATGTCTATGGAATTATTATATTTAACAACATGTACTTATACAAGTTTGAGCCCCACATTTCTAGTTGTTTCTATTTTAATTGTATGATGTCTTAAATTTCATAATGTATCGAAAAATGATTTGAAATCGAAGTTTGTTTTCGAGAATTCAGAGGCGTTCTCTTTCGGAATAGAATTCCGCAAGCGAATTGATCCACCCAGAAAATAATAGCGCCCTATATCTCTACGAGACAATCTTCAAATTATGATTTCTTCCATTGAGGTAGAGTGGTTTTCAGGTTTATTTGTGATGCTCGGCTACGCCGGTTTACCTGGGAGATGAATCTTATCTTCCAGTTGGAGCCTGCATTTGCGTAGTATTGTGACTTCTGAAATCAAAGTTGAGTTCTATTTTCCAGCCAAATTCTAGAAATGAACTTGGTGAACTTTGGTAAAACCAAGCCATTCGAGAGAAGCTCTTACATGATGACGTTCTTGCTGAGTCCTGGATGTAATTACTTCTAACTTGTATCTTATATTTTTCGAAATTTCCTAGTTTCGTATTATTTGTGATTCACAAGTCAAACCGTGCAATCGATCAATTCGAACTTGATAGCGATTTTTTGTCTCGTTATTTATGAGTTAGTTTAGCAACACAACTTTTTGAAAAATATATTGCGAAAATGCTTATAGATTCTGGTTTCTTATCTCAGAATTGTCACGTAACTAAACGTAGCGTCAAACTGATCGTGATAATTTTCTCTTCGGTGAATTTTTAATAAGATTTGTTTGTGGGGCCTATCCTTCACGACTTATAAGTTTCTCGGCTTGAAACTTGACTACAATCTGGTTCTCTCATGTAGACAATTTGAGACAGAAGATGATGTTAGAGCCTATATCTTGGAAAGATATATTTTTTTTAAATGAGCTCAATATTCGACGTAGAAGCAGTTTCTATGAAATCTCGCTTCAGTAATACATTAAATAAGATCAAGTGAAGTGAAGGCTTACTAAGAAATGTTTCCCGACACAAAAGAGGAACTGACACGAATCCACGTGTATCTGTTTGTCTACGAATTTTTCCATCGAATTTGTGATGGTCATCGTTGAAAGTGGAGTATTAACTCGTGAAACACGCAATAGTATTTTTATCCGGGAATCGACTTGAAATATTGTAGCAACATCAAAACGTCTATTCCGGATGATTTATTTCTAGCAAACAGGAATATCATCCGATTTTCTTTCTTCGATATGAACAAGAAATTCTTCACCAGCACACATTCCAGTACCAATTCAACATTCGTGTATCAACTATTCCAGCTGCGGTTATTACAGAATAGTGGTTGCCGCTCATATAGACTTTCAATACGCGTGAATGACCACCATACACACCCCAAATGCCAACGCGAAACAAGAATAAAACCCTATTTGGAAACAACAAAAGAATACCTTGACTCGAAGAAGAAAAAAAGAAAAGTATTTAGGAAAAGCAGAAGGGAATACGTCATAAAGGAAACGTAATAACGAACTACTTTTTGTGGCGCGTATTTTTTAGCGGATATTGCGTGCGCAGATTTGTTATGATACGGGTGTTATCAGATTACTGAACAGAACTCCGTTGAATGTACCGAGTCGCTTTGATCCCTCCGTTTGTCTCTCCCTCCCCCCCCCCTTCCCCCTTCCACCCACAACGTGCCACGTATGATAAGACGAGACTTCCATCACCAAACTGGGTCTCGTTTTCAGCCATAGTTCAATTTTATTACACGGTATTAACCTGGGATAAAAGTTCACTATGATTATAACAAATTCAAATCTAGAGAAATGTGTGCAGTAAAAAAAAGCAAATACAGTAAAATGCACTGATATTCGTATTATTTCATCAAATTAAAATGTATCCATGTGGTCTTCATCATAACTTGAAGTCAAAATGATCTTCAATTAATTTATACATACAAATAATTATGTGACATATTTTAGTTTAATCAATGAAGAAACATATCATTTTCGTTTTCGTTTAATTGGCCAATTCACTATGATTCGCGTCAGGTGTTCTATTCGAATATTTAAATACCCTGCCCCAAGTAAATGTCTTTATTTCGAAAGATATCATTTGTTCAATAGATTAGAAAATTGTAAGTCCTGAACTACCTTATAATATAGTAATTCCTACAGATGTATGATCATTATCATTGTGACAGTCTGGGTCATCATTACTGTTCCGAGGTCATTGACTGTCTACTGATGAGCTTATTTTACAGCTCTATTTGCCAGTTTGACTATCCGGTCATTTTCGATCCCGATGTAACGCCAGAAATAGATGTTGAGGGAACCGTCAATAATTGTCGTGAATGTAGTATTAAATTTCGATTGGTCATTACATGTTACATTTCAATTCGGGTTTGACCAATAAGTTATTATAGAAAGTATATTTTTGGGAATAACGTCTCAATTCATGATTCAAATGGAAGCAGAATATTTTACTGCGAGGGAATCATCTATAAGTTGATGGTGAATTGGGACTGATTCATCACAAATTAAAAAATTTCGAACAACATTAGATTTATTTAGTAGAAAAAAATAGATTGGTGAAAGATTTATAATAACCATTGTTCATTGATTAATAACATAATATGTTTAATTTCAATATATAATTTGTAAGATCGCCCTTGTGGTGCCCTTTTCGAACGATCCTATTTTTCATCCAAATTGCCCTAATTGGAGAACCATAATTGTGTATCAAGTTTCGATGTTATTAAAAAAAACAATATAGGCTACATTGAGATAAATTTTCAATACTCTAGTATTGATTGTGAATGGTATATCTAGTATTAGACGAGCTTTAGCGAGGATTCAATTTGACATAGGCCTACTGAAAAAAATTGGTGTTCGTTTTTATGTTTATTTTATTTTTATTTTTTTATTGTCGGTTCTCCACAGGTCAAACGGCTACAGCTATCAACTTCAAACTTTTTTTCGTCATGGTTCCTTATCTATCTCAGATCTGTATAGTTTTGTGGCATCATCGTATGATAACTTTTTTCTTTATGAATTTTAGAAATTACAAAAATACCCATTAAAATAACAAGTCGGAAAAAAACGAAATTATTTTTATTTTCGAAAGAAATGAAATTTTGCGTGAAGTTGAGTTACATTATGATACACATTTCTGAAAACTTTGAGCTTGATCGGGCGAGTCATTTTGAAGAAAAACTATAAAATGTGCTAAATTGGTACCACTCGAAGCAGTTTTTACCCATTTCTGAATTAAATGTCACCCAATTGGCGAATGTAGGCAAGAGTTTGGCAAAAAAGTGGACAAACTATTACTATCCGCTCGTCTAACAACGCGTATATAGCGTTTCCCTAGTAAACTTACAACATGACCTATAATTTCAAAGCTACCGCTTTCTATACAATCATACGGTTCAATAATAATATATCAATCGTTTTATAGCTCATGTGTACTGCTATACCAGATTGTTTCCTTGGATCATTACGTACCCAGTGTTTTTGCTCAATTTCCCCCATCCCTTAATTAAGCATGTATATACGCCATCTCTGAGTGACTTTTTGCTCCATTCCGTATGTATCAAAGCCTGTTTCCTATGCAATCCACATTTCCCTTCTCCTCTCTTAATAAGCTTGTGAGGCTGAGGATGCTTTCGTCATTAATATCTCATAAATCAATTAGTCTCCAAGTTAGGGGAGCATAAAATGTGACATCGTGTCATCTAAATAAATTAATAGTTGTAGCATGATTAAGATAACTTTTGAATAAAAAAAGTCAGTCTGTTGAAATCTGTGAGCTCTAAATCTCTTTATAATGAAGTGATGTGAAATTTTACTCAAGACTGCTGTGTTTATACCAAGTAGAGCGGCCAACTCTGATTAATTGTTTTTATTATACATTCTGTAATCAATCCCATCGATCTGATAAACCTGGCGATCTAGATAGGCTGCTTGCGTGCTGAACCTCCATTTTGTATATCGGGCTTCGACTCCCTCCTAGGTGATCATCCTGACAGAGAATATCGTATCTTTCCTTTGTCTTTAAAGTGGTAACTGGAATAGTTTCTTAAAATCAGGTCATAACTTCTCTCTTCCCACCATTTGAAACACATAATGAAATAACTGTCCACCATACGTCACTAGACCTTAGTTACAATTGCAGTTCGTCGTTGAAAACAATATTCATGAATACTGAATCTGTTCTATTTGCATCTATATTGATACCTGTACTATATCTGTACTATGTATCTGTACTATAGACGACTCTTGAAATGAACCAAACAAATAATTGCACATATAGCAAACGAGAGAGTATAAAATATCGAACGCCCAGTGATATTATATACCCTCGTATATGCAAATTGAGTAATAGTTCATAAGTGTATTCATGAATCAATTTCATAAACTGATTCTTTTCATTTTGTTATTTTTGAATTTTGACATGTCAACCTTTATTAATTCTTAAAAAGACGGGAGTATTTTTTTGAATAGAAAATGATCATATAGGTCCCTAAATATATATCTATATGCATATATACACACACACACACACATATATATATATATTTATATATATATATATATATATATATATATATATATATATATATATATATATATATATAGATATATAGATATATATATATATATATATATATATATATATATATATATATATATATATATATATATATATATATATATATATGTATATATATATATATATATATATATATATATATATATACATATATATATATATATATATATATATATATATATATATATATATATCTATATATATATATATATATCTATATATATAGATATATATCTATATATATATATATATATATATATATATATATATATATATATATATATATATATATATATATATATATATTTATATATATATTCATGTATATATATATATATATATATATATATATATATATATATATATATATATATATATATAAATATATATTTATATATATATATATATATATAGATATATATATATATATATATATATATATATATATATATACATATATATATATATATATATATATATATATATATATATATATATATTAAATATATATATATATATATATATCTGAATATATCTATATATATATATATATATATATATATATATATATATATATATATATATATATATATATATATAACTCCCACTTCTCGGTATTAAACGATGGGTTACAACGAAATAAAAGTTTGTCTCGGTGGTTTGTTCTGAAAGTTCCTCAAATACTACGCCACCAACTTTTCAGCGGTATCTGTTCGGAAGCGGTGTAACACATCGTCAAAGATCTGCTGATAATATTACACGAGTTGTTCAAGGTAAAGACTTAAGAAAGAGTTTGAATCGAAGAGCTTTTTCACTTTTTTTTGTTATATCCTTTCGTAAAGTCTCAACTTGACCAAAGAGAAGTATCTCTCTCTTTCTCTCTCTCTCTGTTTCTCTCTCTCTCCCTCTCTCTCTCTCTCTCTCTCTCCCTCTCTCTTTCTCTCTCCCTCTCTCTCTCTCTCTCTCTCTCTCTTTCTCTTTCTCTCTCTCTGTTTCTCTCTCTCTCCCTCTCTCTCTCTCTCTCTCTCTCTCTCTCTCTTCTCATTCTCCGAGTTTTTTTTATCACCACAAATTCTGTAGAAGATAAAGGTGATATGGATGGAATGAAGAGTACGAGGTGGAAGTGCCCTTTGAATGTCCAAAAAGAAAATGCTACAAAGAAAAACATCTATAGCACATACCCCTTCATGGTCAGAATTGCAACTGGGTTTTGCCAATACATCAAATAGAACAAAACAAGAAAGTGTATAACGCTGATACATAGAACTGCTATCGATCACTTTCCGATTTTAAAACTTCAGTTTCGGTTCAACAGGTATAAATTCCCATATAGTTGTATGATTGACTTCTCATATCACTCTTTAATACTTCATTTACATTCTATGCTCGATACACATCGTTCATCAAAAACTTCAATATAATACTGTAATGGCTTTAATGGATTTAATGGATGACAGGCCTATAAATAGTTCGTCACAATTGTTTACATTTTCAGTAGGCACGATCTCTGAAGTTTCTTCGTATTGCAACATGTACCCATTTCCGTGTGACCTTCGTATACCAAATGTAAATTTTTCCGGCGATTTTTGGGAACCCCTAATTACTTTCCCGGTCCCACGTTGATCTGTTGACGCGATCCCGAGAATTTGGCAGGCCACACGCCAAATTTTTCTCTCAACCATATATGAATATAAATACAAATATACAGACGGAAAACTTCAATTATAGGATATTAATTCAATGGCTATGACCATTCATGACCATTCACTCCAGACGTGTTACATATTAGGACGCTATGAATAGATTGCTCTTCAAGTAACACAGTTTCTATGAACATTTAAAAAAAGTTTAAACCTTACACCTATCATTTCTACATCAAACATACAAGAGAGTTGAAGAAATTAATAATGTATACCACTTTTTCCTTTGAATTGCACAATCTTTTACAAGTGTAGCCACATTCGGAATACCCCAATAAACTAAAGCCTAGTCAAGCTTGAAACGTGTAAGCTATACTATTGCAATATTCATCATCCTTTGAAAGATGATTTCTTTTCATCGGTGCTGCGTATGATTCACGGTGACACTATGCTGAGAAGCAGATAGAAAACATCATTTGAATCTCAATCTGTATTCGGTGAACTGTGAAGAGTTCCGCTGCCTGGACCAAGGATGCTGTGTGATGGGGAAAGAGAACGCGGAGACACCGCATGGCATTGAATACGGGAACGTGCTCATTCGTATACGCTGTTATGTCCATTCAAACAGATCTCTCAAATGATCCACCGCTTTTTTTTTAAAGAGAGCGAAATTCAGAGTGTGTAGTTGGTGGATGGAAGAAAAACTGAATGGATAAATTGAAGAGGTTCAGCATGCTTTTTTAGTTTTGTTAGGTCGGGGTGTTTTTAGTTAGTTTATACTTTTTGTTATACTGTTCATTCGAGATGGGTTCTGAAACCATAAGTGAAAAGCACGTATAATTAGGTATAAGTTATATAATTACAAGAACTTGTAATCTACTCGTCAAACACTTTTTGTTGAAATGGAATGTTTGAATTTAAATTAATTAATAATGAATTTGGTAGTTGCATATAAGTTTAATGATCGAACTAATCAATTAATTATAATTATAGCGTTTTTCTTCAATCGGAAATAGCTTACTCCCTATTTCCAGGGTTATCTCGATTTAATTAAAATGGTCATGTGCAGTAGGATAAAGTTCGTATACGGGTAGGCCTAAATGTTAAAATCTTGCGTATATTAATTAACACGCAGATGGCGGGAATTGCCTGAAAGGTGTTAGGAACTGCCTTGCTTATTTCACCCATTAGTACTTATACATTCACATCCACAGAAACTGGTCTCCCAAATGAAAGCTGAGAATTTCAATTACTCTATTTCAGTTATGTTTTGATTTATTTCATTGTGCTAAATATTTACTATCTGATTTTATTTCAAGTTCATACTAAATTTTCTGTGGTTGTGAGTTTTTGGCAAGGTGGCAATATCTTGTTGAACTTTGAACAAGTCGTCTCGACTTGCAGAAGGTAGCACTATTATGACATCTCCTCGTAAAGGTCAAATACACGTGTGGTTAACAAGCAAACACTGCTGATTCGTTTTTCCCGATAGTACAGTGAATATATATATATATATATATATATATATATATATATATATATATATATATATATATATATATGAATACAAATATATATATATATAAATATATATAATATATATATATATATATATATATATATATATAATATATAATATATAAATATATATATATATATATATATATATATATATAATATATAATATATAAATATATATATATGTATAAAAATATATATACATATATATATATATATATATATATATATATATATATATATATATATATATATTTAATATAGAATATAGAATATAGAAATATATATATGTATATATATATATATATATATATATATATATATATATATATATATATATATATATATATATAATGTATTGCATAACAAAGCTTGCGTTCGAACAATTTCTAAGAGTGCTAGGGTTCGAATCCATTCCACGCTTCTTTTTGTGTAGAAAAATATAAAAAACTTGTGAAAATCGTTCGTTCACGACGAGTTTATGTTTTTTCAACAACAGAAGATTTTTTTCATTTACTTTTTGTTTGTCAGATTAATGTTTTATGCTTCGACCGGTACAAAATCTCTATAGATCACTCGGATTCTCAACCTTAGCGAGGTGGTGTCGAAACAGCGTTACCCCTTGCTTACACCCGAGTAAAATTCTTTCTATGAATGTGTTCCTTGATTACTTTTCATCGCTTACCACAGAAAACTTCCATCTCAGCCAAATGCACTTCTTATATTTACTCTCATATACACATACTCTCATTCAAAGTATTTCCAATCTTCTTTCCAATCTTCTGACAATAGCTTTTGATGACGTGCATAAAGTTTTCTTTTTTAAGAAATGAAAATGCTTAGTCTTTTACTGGAAGTCTGAGGCGTAAAGTCTGACCTTTTTCTCGTTGGTATAGTTTTTTTTTCTGCGTGGTAACTTTGCTGGAACTTATATATCAATAAGTTGAAGAGGAAAAGTAAACAATTCACTGTGTCATCACCTATATGAAACACTTATTCAGTTTATGCTGAGATGGAGAGATTTACCTCAAATCTCTATCCAAATCTCCGTCTCTTGTCAAAAATCTTCGTCAGGATGGGCGACCATGATGAGAATACAGCTCTCCTGAATGAGGGTTCAGGGTTCTATTGACGAATCTAACGATGTCGACATTTTAGCAATCCGTGACACTATACATTGTTCTGACATCTTCACCGTGCATTATGTCGCATGGTGATACAAAAGTTATACACAATTCACTGTATTTTGTAAGCCGTGAAATTGAACCATTTGAATTGAACTGACAATTTCATCCGATCATTAATTTGGATCTATGAAGTAATTATCCTATGGTTATATCATATGAATGTCTTTCATAAACGAAATTAACAATTAGGGTGCGTTGCTATGAGATTAGAATGATAATTTCAGTTTAATCCGTACATGATAATGATGAAATATTTGTTTTGAGAAATATTGAAATATATTAGTCGAAAAAGTGGGTAAATTTCTCATTTAAAATGTTCATAAAAATGTTGGGCCATCAGCCTGTATCTCATAAGTGGAAAATACCGGATGAAGTTCAGAAATCTTATCTTTAGAATGAATATACAGACTTTGATATTATTAAGATAAATGAACATGAAATAATAACTCGTGCTTTCGCTTATCTCTGATGTCTCACAGTTTATTAGTAATATGTTCCATGATGACAACTTCTTAAATATTAAAATCTTCCTCTATTTCTACAATCTTATACGTACATGTATCCACGAAGAAGACGGTTCCAATCGACTGTCTCCTTTATCACACACCACTAGCCTGCGGGTGGTTCGCTTCTTCATTTTTCGTGAATACAGGTATACCATCGCATGGTTTCTACAGCACTCCATTTTTCAATAATATCATGAGTTTACTTCCAGCCACATACACACACACATATATATATATATATATATATATATATATATATATATATATATATATATATATATATATATATATATATATATATATATTATAGTTCACCTTTCGTCTTCTACTCCATAATGAAGAGTCAAGGGAAATTTACCGCACAAAATAGGTTCATCATCATAGCTGCATGATAGCAACACCAGCGCCTTGATGAATACTCGCTACTCGGAAACTTTACCGTTTATAAGTCTTACTTCGTAATTACCGGTGGTGGCGTATAGTAGAGTCCCCGCAGCCCAGATGAAACGAGACGATGTGGGGGAAGGGGTGAAAATTATCTCACCCAATCCAAATAATTTCATGATCTCAATTTTTTCTGCATTGCTGCTTACGATCACATAAACAGCTAGGTTGATAATGAGCGGATGATAATGAAACGGAACGCCTGAAGAGCGCATTCGGATACTATCTAGAGTGAACGTGGGCTTGGCGTATTATATTTAGAAAGAGGGTGTGAAGGTGGGCAGAGAGGTTGTACCTATTCGAGAACCTGTCCCAAATTTCCCTTATCAATTCCCATAAATAGTAGCTCTTACGGCATCATTACACGCCAAGCCCACGTTCACTCTTGGTAGTATCCATATTGCGGTATACTATCTTCAGAGCCCCCAATGGAACTACGGTGAATGTAACGGATAACAGGACGTTTATTAAAATCCATGCCTATATCAGGACATTTGGTAGTAGTGACAAAACATAATATGTTACAACAAATCAAATCTCCTAGGTCATATACAGTGGAGTCTACATAAGTGAATATAGTGACCCGTACCGCCACCATCACTCACTATGACGTTACTCTCTAGCTCTATAGATTTCCTAATGTTCACTTGATTTCAGTTTTTCAGTTTTTCTAATGTTTTCTAACGCCTAGTCTTTCTGGATTTCCATAGTTGGTGCAAAATCCTCGCTTTTCTCAAAATAGGTCTTGCATAACTTCACACAATGAATTTTGCCGATATTTTTCAGATGCAGTGTAGAACCACTATACTACAACCAATACTTGAACCGAAAGAATTGTCAGTATGGGTCTAAGATAAAGTGGTATGAAAAATAATGAAATGTGAAAATCAAGAATCTTACTGGTTTGTTTGCTCTTTAAAATCTCAGAAGTATTGACTAAATATTGATATCTGAACAAAAACATTGATTGTCCATTGATACGTATCAAAACAAAGAGAACCCAATTCAATTTGTCAGTAATCCTACACTCTACACTGGAAACTGCTGAAATGTCACTCTCTATACCAATGTAATCAAGGGAATTACAAAGATGTGGAAATTGAAATTCCTCAAAATTTCTCATATTCGACCGAACACTGGTGCGCTTGTAGTACAGTCTTCGTAGGCCTATTATGAAAGAGAGTGGCATAGAGTGATATTTTCAGCAATTTTACATGAAAAGTAACAACAGAATGGGCTTCTGAATCCCAATATGGCAGACGAGTGGTTACAGAAGACCAGTCAACAGTTTTATATTTCAATCAATACCATTATTTTTATGACGGAATACGCGCGCTTTATTTTGAGTCTGTTTCAAGCTCCACTTCTCAACACTTGGGCCTACAAAGTAAATGCAAATTTTCCCGTCGAATAACATGGTCGCTGCTTTTTATGTCCATTCTTTGGCATGTGTATATATGCAGGTTTATGTGTTCTTCACATTCAAGGATCATCAATTTATTCAATTTTGAACCAAGAATGAGCCCTTGGAATGAGTAATTAAACTTGAAAATAAGAGGGCTCAATTGGCAAAAAAATGGACTCTGCTTCTCATAAATAGGCACTCAAGACCCATTTTCCGAGGTGGGAGGCGAAATAAGCTGTGTTATTGCAGTCCAAGATACCGTGACATTGCTATTATATCACGTTGCCATAGTAACTAGTACTTTCTGTAAACATTAACCAATAAAGGTTTCTTGGAGATGAAGGCGTGGGAGGTTGTCGCGGTGAGAGTCTTGGAGACAATCTACTCGGAAATTTTGTACAGTTAGAAACATTCTCGAATGGTCTTCAAAAATATCTTACCGGTAGTGGAACTACAATTCGTCATACTAGAGTAAAGGCAGTTTGCGACCATTTCTCACTCTACTGAGTATACATGCATTCATCAAATTTTCTAGAAATTAGTATCTTCGTCATGTAGCATGTGATTGATATTATCCGTCATTTTTGTTTGCAAACATATTTTCGAACGATAAGTGAAATATCTAGCATAAGTTGAATACACTTGGATTTACATTATTTAAAAAATGCTTTTCTGGACGGGACCCTCATGTCATGTTAAGACAAAATTCCATTTTTATAATCGTGAGTCACACAATCACACAAGTTTCGTGTGGAATTATAATTCTATACGACGTTGAAAACTTGAGTATACAGAGAAAAAGCACCATTCAGCGGAAACCATCCTTATTCACTAACATCCTGTGGGCCCCCTACCATATCCACTCTTAATCCCACTGCAAATACTTTTGTCAATATCATTCTTACTAACTGTGCTAAGATGAGATGAGCGAAAGAGGGACCAGCATTGGTGAATAGCGCTACGCCACTGAATATTACATCCATGAGCATTCAAGATATTCCTTCATACCTCTTTGACATGCCATTCCAACTGACAGTCATACTTGGTCTATTCTCTCATTTATTTAACTAAATATAGTACTCTAAAACGTAGTATTATATGTTTTGGTGTGTGAATTCACCAGAACCCTTAAACTAGTTTTACATCCCTTACTCCATACGTATATATACTTACATATATATATATATATATATATATATATATATATATATATATATATATATATATATATATATATATATATATGAATATATATATATATATATATATATATATATATATATATAAATATATATATATGTATATATACACTTGCTAAAGTAAACTTATAAATGAAAATGAAATGACAATGAACCAAGCTCTTCGTACAGTATAATTGTGACAAACTTTACTAGCAGGAAAGGGGATTACAGTTTTGTTTCTATATTATTCAACGTGCTCATTTTGAATGATTTATCTTTGCCGACAAAATGGATGATATTGTTCTGTTGTTATTGTACAGAGTTTATGTAAACATAATTCAGTTCATTCAAAATTTTCAATACATTTGTTACATGACGTACTACGCTTCATCCCTCACAACCATCTTCATAATGACACACTGTACTTGACGTATTATACAGTCTCCTCGTTTGAAAGTGTTCTTCGTTGTTCTTTGTTAAATTATTCATTTGAATCTTTGTTAGGAATAGAGAAATGAAGCACAGAATATTATTTTCATGGTTTATGATACTTCTCATTTTTCTATATTGTTCTCATTGTTTTTTGAATACTAAACGGTCTTATTGATCAATTCTCAGCCTCTATTGAAAAACAATTATTATTCAAGATAACAAACATGATTACAAACATTAGTTTATAAAACATAAGAATATATAATATTCATTTCAATCAAAAGTAGGATATTTATTTGGTCAATATTCACACAGCATGGGCAATAGAATTGAATTTATATTCCTCTCTCTCTCTCTCTCTCTTTCTCTCTCTCTTCTCATATATATATATATATATATATATATATATATATATATATATATATATATATATATATATATATATATATATATATATATATATATATATATATTTATATATATATATATATATATATATATATATATATACATATATATATATATATATATATATATATATATATATATATATATATATATATATATATATGTATATATATATATATTTATATATATATATATATATATATATATATAAATGAATATATATATATATATATATTTATATATATATATATATATATATAAATATATATATATCATATATATATTTATATGTATATATATATATATATATATATATGATATGATTGAATCATATATGATATATCAAATTATATATTGAATTATATATTTTATGAATAATCCACTTGAACCTATGATAATTTGTCTTCAAATAATCATGTAGTTGGTTATTCCTGTCCTCAAAATAATATAAATTCTGAAAATTCTACGTCCTCGTCACGCGTTGAAGTGAAGTGCCTCCAGCTTGGTTAACGATCCTTCTACCTGAACGACTGATAGAAGGACGGAGATAGTCCTTCGAAATAAAAGCAAAATCCGTGCATGTTCGGTTATTAGAGTTTTATTAGAGTTCAAAGTGTGTTATAGTTAGACTTGGATGTAAAATCAGCTGTTTAAGATAGCTTTGAGTTGCATGATTCATACATAAAATAATCTAATAACCTTACTGATGAAACATCATTTCTTACACTCAATTCAATTGAACATTTAAAAAAAAAAATTCCACCCAATGATATACAGCATACAAACCTTATTCTCTATAACCGCTCAATTATTATTTCACTTGCACTTGCAGTCACATAAAGTGGTAAGCTACATCAACTAAATTACATCCTCATAAAAATGTACTATCATCAAATGCACTCAAAATTGGCAGATAATGTAGGCCGATCAGTAAATGAAAAAAAAATACCATACAAAATGCGAAAATTCAGTTTTATTTCGAAATCAATCTCGTGAAAAAATGTATCTTACCTTAAGTGTACGTTGACTGCATCGTGAAAATTCACCATCAACTACGATCTTCGCATGACGTAGCCTGGATGCCGCGCAGGCGTACTGTGTAATAGTCGCTTTTCCACCGCTAGGTGAGTTCGTGCAAGTTTTCCAGATTGTGTGCGTGGCATGTGGGGATTCCTCACATTGTTCTATTGCGGCTATGTGAAGCTCTTGAGTTGTCAACACTGTTTGAGGTACAAAGATGTATGAACCGCACATTGCCGCAACCCCACCCAGCCTCCAAGAACTAAAACTGGTAGCAGACTGAGCTAGAACCATTGAGAATTTTTCTGCAAATCGGCTTTTTTTTAACCCATTGATTTTCATTATTACATAAACGTCTAACTAAACGGTCTTTTGATAAATTCTTAGCCTCTATTTTAAAGCAATCACCATTCAACATCACAAACATGATTACGAACATTATTTAAATATTCCAAAAAATATATATTATACATTTCAATTGATTTGTGGCGTCATAACTCAGTTACCGACCCGTGCTAGGATATGATGAAGTAGCAGCATATTTTGTCGCTGCTGTGCTATTGTTGGTATCACTGTTCTGAATGCTCGAGGTCAACGGTCGACTGACCCAATGACTCAATGACTTTTTTAAACAAAATAACTGTTGAACGTTGTGTTGAGCTGGTGAAGTTTTTTTCTTTCACAATTTGACTACAAAAACGAAAATATCTTCACAAAAGTAGTGATTTTTCACTATTGTTTGTAATTCCATTTAAAACTTGCATGAAAATTCTCGCGAACTGGAGTTAGCTCTGCCACGACGTATTACAAAAAAGAAAAGTTGCGGACCAAGTTTGTTTAGGCGCATGAATCTTGGGTCCTAAAATTGAATGATATTAATGTCAATTCTCACAACTGATGCTCTACAATATCTCCATTTACCGTGTGATCGCAATCAATTTGCTGACTACGAATTGGCTGGCACTATCAATTGGTAGCATAGTTAAAGTTTGCGAAAGAGTGAGGAACGAGAGAAAAAGAGGGAGAGAAAGAGGATGGAGGATGGAAGAAATAGAGAGATGAAAATATAGAGATGAATTGAGGACACTTTCGGGAAACAATATCTCCAGAAACATTAATTAATTAATTGATATAAACACACAAATGTTACAAATTGTATCAAATTTGCACATGCATCTGACCAGTTGTTTTGGAGAAAAGAATAAGAATTTATATTCTCCACATGAAAATGCATTGTGAAGTTATAGGTGTACGTACACTTACTTGGAGCCACATAACGAAGGCAATGGTGAGTGACTGGCTTTGAGAGTTTCAAAATCGGCGTGGTCACATTTTGATTACATTACATAGAAATATCTTGCTCATCTAAATGCTACGTCAGCCTAGTTTTAATAGAATAATATATTTGAGGGTAACTTGGCTGACCATAATTCAGCATAGAATTGCTCAATGTAAAGGTTAAGGAAAAGAACTGCAGAGTTATCCGTATTTCGGACAAAGCGAGTTTCCTCGTGTATTTAATTATTTTCCATAATCCAACGCGTCTTGGCTCTCTTGCCCAACCATTGACATTATGATCAGTCATAAAAGCTGAAAGGTCAACCAATAAAGTCCAGCTAGTGCTACATAAAAGTCACGCCATTTACTCTCTCTCTCTCTCTCTCTCTCTCTCTCTCTCTCTCTCTCTCTCTCTCTCTCTCTCTCTCTCTCTCTCTCTCTCTCTCTCTCCTTCTCTCCCTTCCTCTCTCTCCTTTTCTCTCTCTCTCTCTCTCTCTCTCTCTCTCTCTCTCACTCTCCTCCCCTCTCTCTCTTCCTCTCTCTCTCTCTTTCTTCCTCTCTCTCCACTATCTCTTCCTCTTTTGCTCTGACTTTGTTCAATTATAATATAACATTTTTCCAACAATTATTGTACTTAAAAGACTGTTTGTTTTTACAAATATATTAGATTATATATAGCTACCACTAACTTACTCAAGTTGTAGGCCGATATGTGATACCATTCATATAATTCTTGAATTTTGAAATTTTCATTTTATTAAAATTATCGTACATTATAGAAACCTGAATTCGAGAAAATAGAACAAGGCCGAATAACGAGTCAATTTCAAAATGAGTTTTCAAAAATATAGAACTATTCATTTTCAAATTGAATTAGGAACACAGTGAACACATTAGGAACGCAGTGAACACATTAGGAACGCAGTGAACACATTAGGAACACAGAGAACACATTAGGAACACAGTGAACACATTAGAAACACAGTGAACACATTAGGAACGCAGTGAACACATTAGAAACGCAGTGAACACATTAGGAACACAGAGAACACATTAAGAACGCAGTGAAGACAATAGGAACGCAGTGAACACATTAGGAACACAGAGAACACATTAAGAACGCAGTGAAGACATTAGGAACGCAGTGAACACATTAGGAACACAGTAAACACATTAGGAACACAGTGAACACATTAGGAACGCAGTGAACACATTAGGAACACAGTGAACACATTATGAAGACATTGAACACATTATGAACACAGTGAACACATCAGGAACGCAGTGAACACATTAGGAACACAGTGAACACATTAGGAACACAGTGAACACATTGGGAACGCAGTGAACACATTAGGAACACAGTGAACACATTAGGAACACAGTAAACACATTAGGAACACAGTAAACACATTAGGAACACACTAAACACATTAGGAACACATTCATTACATGAATGCCTCGATTCAGTATAACATTTTTTCTCCAACAATTAGCATTGTACCTGAATAATAGTGTTATGTATTCTATCGTATAGGGCCTACCGAGACTTAAGAAACTACAGTAGAATACAAGTGAACAAGTAGACACAATACAAATACAAATACAAATACGCGTAGAGTACAAGTAAAATTCAGTACGAACAGTGCCGAAAAAATGATGTATAATAATACTATTTGGAAAATGTACTTCGAAGTTGACCTTGGCGCTCGATAGCACATATGATTATTAGTAGACAACAATTGACGACTGGTGATTGACCCGCCCATAAACGTCACAAAACAGAACATCCAATCAAATGGGCTTTGTTATGTGGGAAAATTCACATTTACCTATCAGAGTATCTCTAAATTCCCACATGAAGTATAGATCAAGGTGGCCCTGGCGATTAGCCACGCCTATCACTAGTAGTCAATTATTACAATTTTACAACAAATTTTTTGACAGCAATTTTATGTATTGCAGCAATGAGAGTTACTGCCATCAAGTAACAAAGTCGACCTATGCGAGATATATACCATGATTGTGAATTATAAAAATGAAAAACATTGTTGAAGGGTTCGCCAATACAATGCAATGAATAACAATTCTATGTCGGAATATTCATAGAAAAATCATTGTTTTCCTTTTGACCACTAGTGATGGGCGTGGCTAATCGCCAGGCCACCTAAATATATACTTCTTGTGGGCATTTAGAGATATTCTGATAGGTAAATGTCAAATTTCCCACATAAAAAAGCCCATTTGATTGGAAGTTTCGTTTTGTGACGTTTGCGGGCGCGTCAATCACTAGTCGTCAATTGAGGCAACGGATGAAAGATAGCATCATTTGAACGGGGCAACACGAGGGCGATCTTACCACCCCGAAGAATAATTGAAAATAATACAACTCTTTTAATAAACATTAAATCTTGAGGTGGTAATGTCAGGGATGGAAAGTAATTCAAACATTCACAATGGGATCAAATTCAATATGCTTAAAATAAATGAGGCATGGGATTTTGTAACCATCCATTATCATAATCCGCTCATAGCTATTGATGGGGTCGTTGAACAAACAATAATCGTCGTCAATGTATTTGTTCCAGGGTCAGACTGTACAGCACAACCAGAAGGCAGGAGTGATAATGAGTAACCAGGACCTCGCACTGCAAGGAGTACGACGCCAACAGGCCGGAAACTACACCTGCATTGCGTCCAACGTGGAGGGCGATGGCTACAGCAACATTGTCGAGCTGCGCGTCATGTGTAAGTAAACACCCTCATAAGTTTATTCATTTTTAATATCAACTTTTCTTTTCTTACTTTTTACGTGATGTGAATAATGGTTTGAAAAAAATATTACAGAGCTATTGATCGAAACGAAATATAACAATATTGTCAATTCCTTGTTTATTAGTCAAATCAATGTGTTATATTTTGTAAGATGTGACTGGGCAAATAAATTTAGAACTTCGAGCCAGGTGAAGACTTGTTAAATCAACGGAAATGATGTTTATAAATGATAAAATTCAAGTAACGAATTATTTTAACAAGGCTGTGATGTGCAAGAAAAAATCATTTCTCTTTATAATGATCTGCATGACATATTCTGCCTGAATGGCGTTATTTTTTTCTTTCAATTGTTAAAGAAATTAATTTTCATTTCTATTTTAAAAAGTGTTTTGTTTTGTATTTTAGGTGTTGTGAGAGTGTCAAGTTCAGTATCGTATGACATGTTAATGAGCAAGTATGACTCGATTTGATTATTATTTTGTTTTTAGAAGTTTTACTTCATCATTTCAAACTTGGAACAGTTCAAATTTTTCACTTGAAACAAATTAAAGTCAGGAGACCCACTCGATTTCAGAGTGAACCCAACCCGCACACAAAAGTTCTTCACACTTATGCGGGTGTCTTTTTTCTATCCTCGTATTTTTTATATCATTGTCTTGTATTTGATTAAGGGAGAAATGAAAGCACTAGAGTATATATATATATATATATATATATATATATATATATATATATATATATATATATATATATACGTAAATATATATATATATATATATATATATATATATATATATATATATATATATATATATATATATATATATATGAAATATTGAGTGAAATCGAGAACCTCACTGAGATTGTTTATATAAAATACACTTCATTCGATAATCTAGAAAGCCGTGAATCTTGGTAATTTTTTTGCTCCTATTTCTATCGATTTGACGAATAAAAAACATTCATCAGATAATTTTCTTCACAACGCCTGATTCAAATTGCATACAAATTGATGATAATGTGTATCATTCATGTTTCCATATTCAGTGAAAATTTGAATGTTTTTTTGGAAGATTCCATTTTTTTAATTTTCCCGCCCAGCCGCATCAGCGAAGTTTTTAGAATCATTGAGATGGTTTTTCTCAAACATGGTCCAATCAATTTAACTCAAAAAGAGTACTATACAGTCCCAAGTTTGACAGGTCTGCGTGTACAGGTAATGTTCATGTCGATCAGTTGAACCGTGCGACCTGTGGAGTGCAACAAAAAAAAGATGAAGCTCCATAAGAGTGGGATAAGGGTCTTCACTATCACTCAAATAACTCGATCCAACATCCAAGAATTATCACTATTACATGCCTTCACCTCAATAAAGCTTATTTCGATATTTGACTTTACTTTAATAATCTTTGGCTACTTATTGGTGGAAGTGCCGTTTTTTGTGAATGCCCGGAAATTATTCCCACTCACGTGAAATGTTTAAGACGCATAAAATATATGAAATATCTTCAAACATAGGCTCATATATATATATATATATATATATATATATATATATATATATATATATATATATATATATATATATATATATATTTATATATATATATATTTATATATATATTTTTATATATATATATATATATATATATATATATAAATGTATATATATATATATATATATATATATATATATATATATATATATATATATATATATATGTATATATATATATATATATATATATATATATATATATATATATATATATATATATATATATATATGCGAGATGCCTATACATTTATAACTCTTCCCACTCTCCATTTCGAACAAATAAATGAACCGTTGATCTTTGAACTTTGATCTTTGAGATGATAATAATCGTAATATATATTGTTCATCAACATCGAGGCTTGATACAATATCATCGTATCCCAATTGAGGCAATGGATGAAATCAGGATCGTTTCAGCGGGGCATCACGAGGGCAATCTTACCACCCCATTTTAATTATTTCAAATAAAAATATCGAACTTTGATACCAGAACTGCGCTGTCTGTGACCATACTTTTTTTCCTCATATGAAAGTATTCCCGTGTCCAAAAGTGCGGAACACATTCTATGTATGAACCGTTTTTTTTATACTGGGTCATTATACTAGCATTGGTATTAGGTATATTGAGAGTAGACCGAATACACGAATGTTTGTATCTTCCGCTTCGAACTTGGTCTCTCCGGCAATGTTCACTGCTTTCCATCACCTTCACATTCAATGTGAAGGTCATCATTAAACATCAATGAGAACAAAATAGTGATAGACTTGAATTATATATAAGTTTTGATCATATGAATATGTTATATATACATATATATACCGGCACATGTAGCTGAATGGTTAACGCACTTGCTTCATGTGATCCGGGAGGTGAAGGGACATATCGGACCTGGTTCGATCCCCGCCACCGTCCATCTTTACAGGGGTTTTTCGTGGTTTCCCTCTGAAGTGAGGGTAATGCCGGGATGGTTCCCACAATATAGGCTACGACCGCTTCCTTCCCACTATCCTCTCATAATAATACCTCCATCTCATCATCCCATCATCTCATAAATCATTCATCCGACGCCAATAGATCTTATTCATCATGACAGTGCGTCGTTAAAACCCAATTTAATATATATATATATATATATATATATATATATATATATATATATATATATATATATATAAATATGTTATAAATTATGTGTTATACACAGTGATGGACCCAAATTATATATAAATTGTAATTATAGAAATATGTTAGGCCTATACATGAGTGAATATGCGAGAGCTGTTTTAAAGCTATGCTTATAAGATGCATTGAATCGTTCGTCATACAACGAACCGTTATAATTGATTCGTATTATAATTTCATATGAATGGATGGTTTTCAGATACGGTCGCAATATTGAAAATTGAATTCACTAATTTGATACAGATTTATCTTCTATGCTGTTGGTAATAAAGTCAATATATTTGCCCTCATTCTACCACTTCATTACACTCTCATGTATACGTTTTATCAAAAAACCAAGCTGTGGAAAATGTAATAATTTATATTTACAATAGTTACAGTTTCTGCAAACACAGTTTCTGCGAACACAGTTTCTGCAAACACAGTTTCAACACGAGAAACACACTTGAAAGAAAATACGCGTTACCATCTAGTGACGCTTTTCCTCTAACGTTTCTCACATTCACCATCAGGATTACACAATGAAGCTATTACTGTAGAAGATAAGCGGTATTCTGTAGAGTTGTATCACGCATAGCTATTTCACTGTATTTACCTTCAACAATTGATAATAATCTGCTCATTACTTCAGACTTATCTCTGGCGTATGTAATGAATACCATAATGTCCTTGATTCAAATATATTGTTAGTTCACAATAGTCAAAACCATGAGGATAATAATTCGCATTATTTAATTGAACATTAATGCTATCATTTACTATAGAATGTATATATGCGGTGATATAATTACTGTATTGTTATTGTTCTAGTACCGTATGATAGTGTAGAATAGCAAATCTTTCTTCACAAATTCAAATCAATCATTAGTTTGGATTGTTTCTTGTATTTCGAGTACAAAATCTCGACTCGTCTATGGAACTAATAGCTGTTGCAATATCAAACCGATTCGGTTTTTTGATTTAAGAACTTGCTTCTAGTAATGAAAGCTATACAAACGTGATAAAAAGCATGCATCCCTGTTTGACGTTTATCTTTTCATTTCATTCAATTTTATCATCATTTTCTCCATAAGGCAGCAAAAAACAGAGGTGAAAAATTCGAAATGATCAATGAAATCCTTGCATCATTATTGTGTTCTATAGATTGCTAATTTGCTATAATGATGTGTTTCAACACATTAGTAATGAGTACTGAAACTTACGGTGTATGCGTTTCATATTATCATCATTTTTATAGTAAATGCACTCTCTTCTGATAGCTTCGTACTTGGCTTTGAAGAATGCTTGTGCATATAGAAATAGAAGTATGTTAACATAACTTCCGGATCCTACTACATTCTTTTTCTCATATAATGGCAGTGCACTTCAAAGAGACCTAGTCTCTTTTTGTACTGTGCAGAATGACATGATCAGAATAGTGAAGGTAGTGATAATTGATGAGCGTAGCGAAGTCTCCATCCCACTCTTTTAGGGCTTTGTCTGTGTGTTTTTTTTTTTTTTTTTTGTAAGCACTCCACAGGTCTCAAGGGTTGACTGATCAACATGAAACTTTTTTTGTACACGCAAACTCATCCAACTTAGAACTGTATAGTTTTTGGAATTAATCGGTCGTACCAATTTTGAGAAAAATCATCTCAAAGTTTCTAAAAACCCCGTGAGATTTGGCTGGGCGGAAAATGTTGGAAAATAAAATCTCACGAAATGAGATGAAATTTTTTCTAAATGTGTATACATAGATTTACACATTTTCACGATCTTGTATGCAATTCCAATCAGCCGTTTTGAAGAAAAAAATAATAATAACTGATAATATTCATAAAATGAATCATACAAATTGTGACAGAATCAAGTTGTCGAGATTCACTGCTTTCTAGATTCAAGAGTTGACCAACAATGAAGTATTTTTTATTTGCGTCAAGGTGTGTCGAATACCAGAGTCAATAAAGAAAAGGAGATTAGAACTACTTTAACGACATTTATAGCTTATTCAGATATCAAGGTGTGTACAATACCAGAGTCGATAAAGTAGCAAGAGTAGAAATACTTCAAGGACTTTTATACCTTATTCAGATATCTCGCTCATCTTCCAACGCATATTTCGCGTTTGACTAGTAGTCATAATTAGTCTATCTGTTGTGAGTAGGCCTACTGGTAGTTTGTTCACTACTATAGTTCACGGTTTCTTGTATTGTGATAGCTATTTATATATATATAGGCCCTATATATATATATATATATATATATATATATATATATATATATATATATATATATATATATATATATATATTGAGTTCAACGACGCACTTTGATGTTATTGATGATAACAAGATCTATTGGCGTCCGAAAAAATATGAATTAAACCATGCGAATATGGGATGGGTACCTATTTTATTTTCGTTCTGGAGAAAATGGAAAGGAAGCCTATTTTTGAGGCACCATCGCAGTATTCACCGTAACTACCATGAGGGAAATACAATAAATTCGGTTAGGTTCTTGGACCATGGAGAAATTCGAAACCAAGGCTATTAGTGATAGTTTACTACCCATCTCGATGGTAAATATCTCCACTTCAAACTTTCAATTGTACAAACAATGATGCTATGAACTTAATAGCAGCGTTCTTTTGGCTCATGCTGTTGAGACATAACATTGCATTCTGAAGTCGGACGGGTGTGGGTTCGAGTCCCGCTGTAGGCATAGGTTTCTACTCAGGCCATTCTACCTATCATCAGTTCATCTTTTAAAAATCATTTGCTCATTCGTAGCCCCACATTAGGTATCTATTAGTGAGGTTGTTAAGCACCATTAGAACATATATCAACATACTATAAAAAGATTAATATGAAAAAGTATGTAGTCCCACATATATAAATGTGAGGTATCCAGAATGGTTTAATCTGGAATCTGAAATGTTTGTTTGAACAGATGAAAATCTATTAAAAAACCATCCCTTTTCATGTATTGTAGAAACAATCTTCTTTATTCTCCACCCAATCACAAGTACATAAAAAAAATCACACTGATTAGAAAATAATTACAATTTCTCCATTTTCTTTTTCCACAGACAAGCCTATTTGTCGACCTGACCAGAAACGTGTTTACGGTGTTGCCAAGCATGAGAACGCCCATGTGTTATGCGAAGTCGAGTCGTACCCACCGCCCGATAGTTTCAAGTGGTCTTTCAACAACACGGCGGAAACAATCGACGTACCCCAAGCACGGTACAGGAGTCCGGGGGGCTCTGCCCACTCTTTGTCGACTCTCACATATACGCCGATGATGGAAATGGATTATGGTACTGTAATGTGCTGGGCATCGAACACAGCTGGACAACAGAGAGAACCGTGTGTGTTTCATATTATTGCTGCAGGTATGTATCTCTACTTCACCCCCCCCCCCACTCCTCTTCCACAACCAGCGAATAGTTTATGTGAATAGATAGTTATTGGATTGCTAGACTATCACTTGAAATTAGAGAATTCCGTGTGTTATATAACTCAAAGTGACCGGAATTCCTCTGTCGATGCATGTGTTGAAAACTTCAATGAATGAACAGTATTTACATTCATACTAAGGTAAACGCAATATATTGTGTTGCAAGATGGAGACGAGATAATTTGAATGAACTGAATTTGATATCTTCACTCTTAGTTTAGAGACGGATAGTAATTTATACTGCCTTCCTCAAGACATTCATTAGTTTTAATTGGTATATAGATTTTATTTTCATGGTTTATTCAGAACGGATTCTTCGATTCACTTACAAATTTCATTTAATCACTATCACTCATTCTTGTGTTCGATTTCAGTTAGAATGAAAAATATTGAAAGTCCTCAATCTATCTCATTTGGGCTCCCAAAAGTTTCACCACATTTGAGAATAATTATTTCGAAATTTAAAAAAAAAAAACATAAGAATAACCCAAAAAAAAACATTTTCGAAAAATGTATTTTCCGAATGAATTCAAATTTGAATGGAATTTTAATATAATAATGATATACATTATTCCGAAGTTTCACATAATAATGAAAGTAAAATGTAGTTCGTGTGCATCAATTGAAGCTATTAGGATACCCATAAAAAAAAGCAACAGGTATGACAAATCAAATTTTGAAACTATAAAAATGAGCAATGTATGAAACGCTGATGTAGTAACATATAGGCTTATTGTTTCAAGCTCAAGGTGTAGCTTTCCATTATATTTCTTATAAATAATACCTATATCGCTCATCCAACAACACATATGTAGCGTTTTCCTAGTGAATAATACATAAACCTTCACCTGAGTGAGATACGGCTACTCCAGGGTCCAACACGATTTTCATATTGAAAATATTGTCATCGTTATAAACGTACAGCTCGTGAAAAGTAATTCATTCATCGCAATTCTTCTGATAATCAATAAAAATACGTCAAAACGGAATATATATGAACCCATTTCTCTTTCTCATCCCCTTTTAGGGCGTCCAGACATGCCCTACAACTGCACGGTACTGAACCAGACCACTGAATCCCTTGAAGTGGAATGCATCGAGGGGTTTGATGGTGGTCAACCCCAATATTTCCTGTTGGAGGTGTTCGACCTGCAGACAGGTCAACTACAAGCCAATATATCGTCCAAGTTCCCAGCCTTTAGCATCAATGGACTCGGGGCGGGCATGGTATTGAAGATGCTCATCTACTCGGCCAATTCGAAGGGGAAAAGCGATAATGTATTGATGGAGGGTTTCACACTGAAAGTAGCAGAGAAACAAACTGGTAAGGCATCAGTTGTAAACTTTTTTTGTTTTGTTTCAATATATATCTGATTGTTGGTATGAGTTAGTTGCCGATGCTCTTTTGTAACATATGTTTATCAATATTGTTATCTTTTTCATTTTTTTCCATTTCATTTCAATCGTTGATATTGAATAAACACATTCACCCAAGTTATAGAAATTACTATCAATCAAAAAAATAATGCTGATCTCCCATGTGACTCGGTCACCTGGGGCAGTAACTTTAGTAATTCAACGATTAAATTCGAGTAACGACTTCACTGTTTTTAACAACGTTCATTTATTATTGTGGTCAGTATAAATCGTATATTAATTACTGTAGTGATGAAATTTATCGCCACTAAATTTGAGTAATAACTTAAAATAACCCAGATGTTGGTGAGATCACTAAGCAAGTAATATCCATGAGCAATACAATTCAAATTTGTTTTAAAATTATTCCGTTACCTGAGGCAATAACATTCAATTAAAAGATGGCTTCTCCACGAAAAGAAATTGCTATGAATATTGAATTGTAACGAACAAATGAAATATTTGTCCTGTATAAAGCTACTTGTGGAAGAAATATAATAAAACCTTTCGTGACGAGATTTTTTTCCAAGTCAATATTCATAGAAAACATCATCAGCATTCGCTTTCCTGACAGCTTATGTGAAGTACTTTCAAAAGAACGACACAGATATTTGTATTCAAATTTCAGGGTTTTCATAAGAAAACTGCTATCCACAATCTTAATTCATCCTCCGATAAATCGTCAACATCATCTCAAATCATAATAACAAAATATAATTGTTCTTATGCTTTTAGATCGTTATATTTTGGTGTGCATGGTTGTAATATTCTTGACCATCTCGAAGACAGAAGTTTCAAAAAAATCACAAAAAACAATTGGCTCATACTTATTCATATCTATTATCAAGTGAATGAAAACTTACCTATTCCTGATAATGACTTTGTTCAATTTTTTCTTTGAATTCATTCATTAAATAACTCCACTTCATTAATTTCATCAATTTTATTCATCCCATTCATTCATTAACTTCATTTTATCATAATTCACGTTTCAAATGACCACTATTATCAATTCAGTTTCAATTACCCTCCAGTGAATCATTATAATCAGAAATTCTCATATAACAATGATCGTTATTTCAACAACATCATCAATCTCTTGTTACACATGTCGCTAGGTACCCCAGTGCCATTCGAGCTGACACCAGTGCTCGGTATCCTGATCGGAGTGGTGACAGTACTGTTACTGGTAGCCATGGTGATTGTCGGCGCGCTAAGGGTACGAGCTCAACATCGTGGTGGCCCGCCACGACCCAGTAACCTAACCATCAAAGAGAAGGTGGCGCTACCACTGCGCTCTGACGTCGACGATATCTATCAAACCGACGACAAGAATCCGGATGTGATACCGTGCAATAAAGGTAGGATAGTATTGAAAATTATGTTACCAAGGGGTAATCATCCATGATGTTGTTGGTTTTAATTGCTAGTACTTGATTGGGCAATTTAATGATCATATTTCAACTGTTATTGGAACTAAATCGCGCTGGCTGGAAATTGAATTGGATATGTTATTATATGACAAAACGTGCTTCACACAAGCTATTTATATTTCATTAAATTCGTGGAAATGTGTATGTGAAAATTTTGAATGAGTAAAGATAATAATACACACTTGAAACCTGATAATATACAATCCATGACGAATGAACATAACGAGCATCGTTGCCATAGTGACACAACGCAAGGGGAAATAACAAAGATAATTGAAAGGCGAATTTGACAACTGGTAGATGGACATCGTATCTGCCTCTTGAAATAATCATTATGCTAGTCCTTATTGGGCGTCGAAAGTTTGAAATTGATTGTTCGAAAACAAAGAAGTGGAAAATAGCTTTCAAATGTTGACTTTTATTTTTTCAAATTACTTCTGGAGTGCATCACTCAATTTTGACTCGGAGTAAGAAACATATGTAACCGAATTTATCGAAACAAGCCTTGTTATAAGCCTTGTCACTATTTGTTTGAGTGTTTCCCATGCACAGTTTATTATGTATATGTCTATCTCTCTCTCTCTCTCTCTCTCTCTCTCTCTATATATATATATATATATATATATATATATATATATATATATATATATATATATATATATATATTTATATATATATATATATATATATATATATATATATATATATATGTTGAACTCTTTTCTCGGGACAACCACGTTTGCTCTTTTGGATGCAGTTGTTGGATCTGAAAAGATCCGTTGCTCCGACGTTTCGACAAGATCGCACTTGTCATCTTCAGGGATTCGTGTTGGTCAGCAGGCTGAGTGGAACCGAATGGCGAAAGCTCTCTCCGCTCCCAGGTTATAAACCCTCCGCTGTGATGCTTCCGCTGCGTCCTGCTGCGTACTCGGTTGTCATTGGTCGGGGCGCTCGGCCAATGGCCGCGCGCGCTTTCGTCTGGCTCCGTGTGCTGAGCTCAGTCTCTCTCAGGTCAGCGTCCGGTGTGTGTCTCGTCACAGTATGTCCTACGGTCGCGGCATCCGTGACTCCCGGGCATGCTGACCGTAAGCGGCGGGTGGTGGCTTCACTGCTGGGCACATCTTTCTTCCTGCGTCTGTCTATTCTCATCGGCGGTACCGTCGTTTTGGCCGGGGGAGAAGTAGGCAGTACGCGCTGGCTGACGAGTAGAGGCTTCCATGTGGCTGGTAGTCGCAGGGCGTCATCTCGAGTATTTATCGTGTGTAGCCTCTTTTCAATTTCGACTGCTTCCCTGTAGATCCGGGGGCGTTCGTGGTCGATCCTGGCTATAGTTCTCGCGTTGTCGAAATCTATCCAGTGGTTTTCTGTCGATGCGTGGAGTGCGAGTGCCGACGAGTGATCTTGGCGTCTGATTGATGACCGGTGTTCGTCATATATATATATACATATATATATATATATATATATATATATATATATATATATATATATATATATATATATATATATATATATATTCATATATACAAATATATATATATATATATATATATATATATATATATATATATATATATATATATATATATATATATATATATATAGACTTATATATATCAAGTTCTCGGTATTACCATTGAAAGACAGCATGAATCATGAATAAATACAAGGTTACACCTCACACGTAACAAATGAATGAACAAAAATATGGCAGAATTAACATAAATATGAAAAGCATAAAAAATATATTATCATTATTTTCTTGATTCTCTCGATTATCTTCTTGATTTCCTCAATTATCTTCTTGATTCTTGATTTTCCTGACTGTGGATTAAGTAGTGTCGATCAACCACTGTTCATCAGACGATAATTAGGCTGTCAGCCATTGGTTGCGCGTATGTGCTAGAATGCTAGATGGTGATTTGTCGCTCTAATTATTTATAATAACAGTAAGTTGGAATCCGCACCGTTTATAGCCACAATCTGACGTCACGCAGTTGACTCAGAAAAGAATCTCTCCTATCTATCTATCGAGCCAACCCTAATAATCATTCTAACAACCTTGGTATAACTGTGATTCTGTTGAACGTAATGCTCAATTACTTTCTTTCCGTGACATATGATTTGTAAACGAGATCGTTTCCAATTCTTTATCTAAAACAAACACCGGCAATATTTCAGTGTTTATAAAGTTACAAATAATCGAATAAAAGTGTGACAAATTACCTCTATTTGGTGTATAGGGGTTGAGTTTTAACCCTGGGTAAGACATAGATGTTTGTCAATGTTATTTGATACAATCAATTTGATAACAAAACAACAAACACAACGCCGCCTACATACGAACTAACGTTCGAATAAAAGACGAAAAGAGTACAGGTCATTGGAATAGACAGAAAATGAGAGAAAACAAGAAATCAATACAGTGTGTGGCAGGCAACGGAATTGTAAATTGCTGACAAAAGTGACACGTTCGTGAAATTGTAGCGTGTACGTTAACATGCGTATATTAAAACACCTAATGGACGTTTTCTTTCAACTCGGAAATATGACGAGAACTACTTTAATGCGCGCGCCCTATACCCGGCATTCAATGGCTCTATCTCCATGGATGATATTATTTATAGTTTCCATGGGGACATATTTTTGTGCCCAACAAAGTTATTGTTATTTTTTTGCTGCGGCATTAATTTCAATTACACTGAGACTTTATTGGCATCATGCATTGTTTTGCATTATACATTATTTTGTTATTGCTCATGTATTATTGCTCAACATTGTAGTAATGTGGAATATTAAATATTTTTAATGCAGTGAAATAGCTCAGATATGGTATTAAGAATAATTATGATGATTATTGTTTGCTTAACGACCCACACCAACAGCTAGGTTGTACGGAAGTCCAAATGAGCAGGTGATAACGGAACTGAATTGATCATAAGTGGAAGGATTTTTACAAAAACGCATACCTTACGCGGGACTCGAACCCACGCTCAACAGTGACTTCAGTTTTTTAAGCAGTGTCTTACCTGACAGAATAGTCGAGGGAGGCGAGGGATAGTAGATACATGCTAACAAGAAAAATGCGGCAAAGGTCATTATAGATATATTTTGAACGCATGATGAGAACTGTCAAATTGCGAACTGAAAATCAATTTCAATTATTTCAAGCTCCTAAACTACCAACACATGTATCCTTTTTTTTCAAAGAGACGGGTTGAAGTGAAACAAATGTAAACACACAAAAAATATGACAGTTCTTCATTTCATATTTTCATTAATCTGGCTTGAGATTTTTGCCATAAATACACTATTTTGATAGCACACTCTCAGGACCTTTTTTTAGTACATCGTGATTCAATGCATGCTATATATTGCCAGTTCTTCTGCCTAACCGCGACATTGACTTCAGCCTACTAAAACATACACTATAATTGCATTTCGTTCTGTGATATTCGCTCGTGTTTCATTCGTAAAAAGAAAACGAAATGTCGAAGAAAAAATCCAAAATTCTTCTTTAATATACAGGAGTTTCAATTTTAATCCTATTCTGCTACATCAAGACGATCTAAAGAACGTTGTACTTCACAGACAATATGGCAATTATAATTATATTTTTATTCCATGCAGTGTTTTGCTTTTATTATACGACAACGAGAGAACGACGAAGTATACACTTTAGTTCAATATTCTGTTTCTTCTACACTCGATCATTATTTTTAATATTCATTATAGTACGACGACGAAGATAGTTATCATACATGAAGGAGAATTGATGGCATCCCCTTTTATTCTCCACGACGCTATTAGAAATAATGGTGCAGCCATACGCAATATAACGATGTTTCCTTTGGGAACAACAAAAGCTCTGGCCTACTTTTCTCGTTCGGTTGTTTGCTTAACATCTGCTATATGGTTTTGTTTTGACATATTCTGACGATTTACTTAATCGTAGCGGTGCTTTTGTTATAAGAACACATAACATTAATATAAGTATGTGAGATTATCTTTGAGATCCATTTACAAAATGTACAAATAATATCGAACTGCTTGAAGACATGACAGTGATATTTTTTGAGGCTCATTATATAAGATATCAATGATGCTATCATTATTATTATTATTATTATTATCTTATTGAATCCATAATTAGGTACGGCATTTTGTCTTGGGGTTTCACCACAAATAATTTTTTAGACAACATTGAAAACATTCAGAAACGAATATTCAAAATTATAGCTTCAAAAAACAAAAACAATGCTCCATTGAATTTGTTCACTGTGAGGCAATTGCATCTGTTAATCTTCATCATAAATAATTATTTTTCTAGTGAACACAAAAATAAAGCTGAACATGGCCACATAACTAGATTTAAAGACAAATTTGTACCACCAATTTATATTAATTCGTATGGGAAACAGGAAAAACAGTATCTTATACCGACCATGTTTAACAAACTTCCACCTGATTTATTAAATTTACAAAAACTATCCGGTGTAAAAATTGAGATAAAAAAATGGATTTGGCAAAGTTGCATCTCATAGTGAATTACCATCTTAAAATTTAAAAAATCAAATGCTAATATCATAGCAATATATTTTATGATAAGATTAATATGTTCTATTTATTATTAAAAGAGAAGTGAAGAAGTTTTTTATTTGTTTAAATTGTAATATCAAGTCAACTAGCTGCTATCCAGACATTTCTTGTGATGTATATTTTTGTATGACAACGTAATTAGTAGACCCACAAACAAGTCTGTTTTGACTTTGTGGGTCTACGATATCTGTAAACAACTTATATTTTGTTAAATCAAAAATCTTCTCAAAAAAAAAAAAATTATTATCATTATAAACATGAACGATGCATAGTATGCGAGCGTAGGAGAGGGAGAGTTGATTTCATCAAATGGGTATAGAAAAAAGAAATGAAAATCAATATTATGAACAGTTTTGAAAATGATAAAATGAAAAAAAAACATCGTATTCACTCATTTTGTGTTATGTGAATTACATATATCGTATGTATGTTCAATTCTCAATCAATAAGTAGAAAATCAAGTAACTAGTGTTCTCAATTTTTACATTATTGATGCGTAAATCAATCCAAAATCAAACTTAATTCACTGCAGGCTATAGAAATCCATCAATTCACACTCAATCAATATAACTTATAAGCAATTAATTTGTTGATTAGTAAGTAACACATTGAGTGATTAAAATATATCAATTATGCCCAGTCCATTCCATTAGATTCTCAATAGAGCATGGTGCCGCATTTAAACGGGCGATCAGAGGGCTGATACATCTCTCTCTCTCTCTCTCTCTCTCTATATATATATATATATATATATATATATATATATATATATATATATATATATATATATATATATATATATATATATATATATATATATATATATATATATATACATATATATATATACATATATATATCTTTCTCTCTATAAATCTCTATCTCTCTCACCCTCTCTCTCTCTCTCTCTATATATATATATATATATATATATATATATATATATATATATATATATATATATATATATATATATATATATATATATATATATCAAACATCCCCCTCCTCCCCCAACCAGTGTACTGTATTAATGTTTACCATTTACCACAGATAACTACCCCCTCCCCCCCCCCCCACCACCCCCACCCTTCCCCATGTACTGTACATACTTCATAACCATGTACGTTAATTACCAGATATCACATAGATTATGTCAACTTATAACACACTCATATACACAACTAGATATTGATGATCATTATATATCTACATGAAAATGTACTTCTCCAAAACTGTCAGTTTTTTTTATCTTTCATGAAATATTTTATTTGATGGGATGAGAGTGATGGTGGAAAGAGATACGTGGAGTGAAAAAATTCAAAAGCTAGATATATTTCCATTGTGAAGTCGACTTTCTGCAATCAAGAAATTATGAAAAAATATATGTTGCATTCACCTTAAGTGAAAATGTGAGAAGCTACTTCCGATGGAAAGATGCATTTTGGTTGAAACTTATACATCACTATGGAAGTGAATCAATAGTGATCACAAGAGTGTGATTTGTCTCGTTTTAATTAAGCCAGTAAATCTATTAGAATTGTTTGAAAGAAATTGTTCGATAAATGTTAATGAATGTATTAATTAAACCGTGAGACAGTCGTCCGTCTGGCTCAGTCAGCTGAAGTTGAACTTCAGAAACTCAAGTCAGGTTGGGCGTGTGTTCGAGTCCCACATTAAGCACGGGGTTTAATAAACATCAATCATATATCACCCACTCATCCTCGAACTCAAATAATCCAGCTGTTGATGGGTATTTGGGCAAACAATAATCAATTAACATAACGACTGTCCAATAGTCATCTCAGAACGGGACCCCATACAAATAATGAATTGATGAGCAATGGCAACTGACAAGTGCGTGGCAAGTTTCGAAATCAATTTTGTGAAATTATATCGTGTATCGATATTTATTTTCAAATTTGAACGAACGGATGCGGCTAGACATAGTGTGTTCGAACAAGCTACATTAAAATATGATATGTACTAAAACTAAAATACAATGTGCATACGCACTCCACGCATAATCTATGAAAAAAGTAGCGGTCAAATATGAGTAGATTTTATTCAAATTGAAATCTGTATTTCGGATAAAACATTTTATTCATATAAACGGGAACACTTTCATCAGTTTAGTATCATACGGCATTCGCCACTTTCAAGTGCACTCTACTTTATTTCATAGGAAAGTTATTTTATACTTGTTTTAATTAGACCATATGGATGTATTGAGGGCGTGTTTTACATAAATAGATGATTAAAGTTGTTGATTAGCTTGCATACCAATATGAACTTACACCAATCAGAATGTTAATGAAGATAACATATTGGAATCCAAGCTGGTCATAAAATCAAATCCTGTATTAAGGTGGTTCCATCGAGTGAACCGAGTAAGTCAAATGATTTCGAGAAAATAAAACCTACAATAGTTCATTTTCGAGAATCTTCTCATTAATTTACTGTCTCAAAGTTTGTCACAAGAATCCACACTTTTCAGTTGCAATGAATGGCTGGTTTGAGTAACTTTTGACCAAAATCACGTAAAGTGACGTTTTCACCCATGTTCATGTTTCACCCATGTTTCACCCATGTTGATAAATCTATCTATCTATGTATCCAATACCTTCTGAGCGGAATCAGGAATTCAGGAATCTAAAAAAAATAATCGCGTGAAATGTTTTATAACTTCAATTCAAATGAGAAATGTATATAGGTTCAATCATGACATTTTATGTTGAACTTTTACTGATCATATTTCGGAAAGTATGCCAGTCATGACCATTTTTTCATATATTATATTATTGCGTATATTTTTTTCTCACATCTATTTCATATCCGAAGAATTTCAACTATCCATCACGACGGTCGACGTGTTTTAATCGAACATCCCTATAAGTTAACCATGATTTCGTCAAACTGCGCCTCAGTAAACGAATTAAATATGTTGTTCGAGTTGTTTGATCAGAGAAACAGAGGGAAGAAGCCCGAGGGCTTTTGTTCTCATCCAACACAAAACAAGAACACGTAAATAATAATTACAATATCCTACATAGATAAGGTATTGTACAGTTTTGGAGTAAACTATAGGGAATAAGGAGTAGAGATCAGGTGCTGCAAGATAGCCTATATTTGCTATAAGATATATCCGTGCATAGCGTACAACCATATAAACTAAAATCAAATTGTTTTAACAAAATACTGATACTTCCAGCTAATTACTAAAATCCCGACACACCAAAACTGTAACTTTATTGTTTGTACTCAAATGGATGAGGGAACTCTATGCATAGATATAGTTATAGTAGATTTTCGTACAAGACATGACGGGGAATCATTTGAGTATCATTTCACTTTTATCCCGTATGATTCAATTATTGAGATTTTTATTTATGAATATATGGATATATCATAATATGCATACGTGAGCTATTTTGGGAAATAATTTTGAGAGGATGAATAATTCGGAATAACATACAGATAGATTATGTATAAGATCTGAACTTGAGAATATTTTTGGTTGGGAAAACGTAGTATGAGTTGAATATTTGCGAATAAAACAGTGACGCAGAATATTGCTGAGTTAGATTATGAATATAGACGGTTAGTGCGTCTAGTACATTTTCTTATATTACTCATATTTTATATTTTACTTTGAAAAATTATCAAGTATTCTAGTTATCCCATACTCTCACTTTGCAGAAGAACAAATAGCTTGATCTAAAAAAAATCAATATTGTAATTCATTCCCTGAATTGTAGGTACTCTATAATCCAACACCGAAAAAATTATTTAAAATAATTTTTTTCTTGACTGAAAATACGCCTGAATAGTATGCAGAAAAAACGGCCGACTATTCCCATCTTAAAGGCTATTCATACAACTTACTAGATCGACCTGAACTCTAATTGGTTATTACTGTTCAAGCGTAGTGATCGAGTCCAAGCGGATGCGATCTTGCGTAGTAATTGTTTGAGGTAGAGCGTTCGTAAATAATTGGAGATCAAGAGAGCACAAACATTGAGTCGAGTGTATTATGATGCGTCAATATTATCCCTTTCATGTACCTATGCTTGTATCCACGAGAGACGAAGGAGCAAACCACCCCGCTGGTAATGTAGGATTGGAGAAACTGTTGCCCGGAACCTTCCTCTTTTGTGGATGCAAGTAGATCCATAATTTATATATATGTATATATATATATATATATATATATATATATATATATATATATATATATATATATATATATATATATATATATGTATATATATATATATATATATATATATATATATATATAAATATATATATAAATATATATATATATATATATATATATATATATATATATATATATATATATATATATATATATATATATATATATATATATATATATATATATATATTCATATATATATATATTTATATATATATATATATATATATATATATATATATATATAGATATATATATAAAAATATATATATATATATATATATATATATATATATATATATATATATATATATATATATATATATATGTATGTATATATATATATATATATATATATATATATATATATATATATATATATATATATATATATATATATATGTTTTTATTGCCTTCCGGATGATGCCGCTTACAATTAGATCATTAGCGGCATCATCCGGAAGGTAATAAAAACATCACTTATGTCCGCGAAAACTTGAAATTAAACATATATATATATATATATATATATATATATATATATATATATATATATATATATATTTATATATATATATATATATATTCATATATATCAATATTTATATATACATATATATATATATATATATATATATATATATATATATATATATATATATATATATATATATATATATAATAATATGAGACGTGAAGTCAATGGAGGTACAAATATAATACCTGAGTTACATAAGTGGTAACCAATTCCCCTTTGATACTCACAATAGACTCAAAGCATTGAATCTGCTCAAAGCATGCATTATATCACTGTAATAATCTGATAGTTAATACATCTACTTATAACGCGTGACAGTAATTCATGAAGCTGACTACACGAGGTGATTGGTGTTCGTCGTTTAAGTGTACTCTTGTACTCTTGTACCGATAACATTATATTTTAAAACCGAGCTATGACGTTTAATTATAGTTATAATTTGATTATTCGTCATTTCAAAATTAATTCTACAATATTATGATGATGTATCAAATCTAATGAGCCATGCACTAGTATTCAGTTCAGACCTGGTAATATGCATTACCTAATATTGACTAAAACAAGCGCCGGTTGAATATTTATTTGAAGATTTTGATTTCTGTTTTTTTTTTTTATTTGGGGCGCCTGAAGAAAATAAACCGGAATAAAGTCTAAACGGTTGTGTGACATGGGTTTGGGTGTCAAACTCACCTAACCCCAACCACATATAACATTCATAACCATTCATTATAACCATTCATTCATAATTACCACGAACCCATGTAACACGACTGAGTCGACTTTATTCCAGTATACGCTCTTCAGCGTTCCGTGCCCTCTTATTCTTATAAGTTACGTGAATTGAGTAAAAATTAATGAATATCGAAGCACAAACAAGTCTCAACCATTGAGTCCGAGGTCCGAACCGTATGATATGAAAGTGTAAAATTAAATTCGAGTTTCTTTTATGCTGGAAACTGATACTTTTCTAAGAATATGCAAACAACTTGGGAAAATGGATAACAAATTTGACCAATTCAAAACTTCTTTGCACCTTTATGTTGAAAAAAATGTATTTCTTGTCAACTTAATTGAAATCTTAACCAAAAGTATTCTTCAACCACTACTTCTTTCAAATATCATTGTTACAATGCATCAATTTTCCAAATACTACAGTTTACTTGCTTTTGCTCCATCGCCACGAATTTTCAAGTCTCTATCTACAATAACGCAAGAAGATGGAATTTAAAATATCTTCCTGAAACGTAGATGTTGAGTGTATGATGATAATGTAAATTATTGCGGATGAATGAGGGAGGTGTAACCCAACGTTCATTCACACATTCTTGAAAGAGATAGATAGAGAGAGAAAGTACGTGTGAGAGAGAGAGAGAGAGAGAGAGAGAGAGAGAGAAAGAGAGAGAGAGAGAAAGAGAGAAGATGACGGATAAAATGACAAGCATCCCCAGGGTCACGTACAAACTATTAGTGGTACTTGATACATTACAACATTCCCTTTTGTCAAGACGTAACTTAGAACAACGGATATATAACGTATATAATTTCCCAAAAGAGCACTACTATGTACCCTTAATAATGCTCCGCAACATGCATATATTTCACCTGAATGTATTCAATGAAGTGAGATTATAGCCACAATTTTCCTTCGAGCGAACAGTTATCTTCAGAACATTCATAGAGTACATGTAGAGAGGAACTACTATACGCACATACCTTGTGTTAATTATAGCTTGAATGCTAACATTTACCTTCATTAGAATTATTAGAATTTGACTGTAGGCTTATCAGTTCGTTTAATAACAATAGTTGTGTGATATGCACATATGTTTCATCTTTGTATGGTAAATCGTGAAGCGGACGAAGAATGATCAACGTATACAAACTAATGTTTATTATCGTATACCGCTTTTGTTTGTATTGTCCATACCATGAGTATTTATTAATGTCAGCAGAAAGTGCAATTTCTACCACACTTACTTGATCAGTTGCAGCATGTTCTCACCTAATGGAAGTTATTATTTCAGAATGTATAGGTTACTTGAAACCGAGAGATTATATTGAAACATTAAATATTAATGATAAGACAGCGTATCCTTAAGTGCACATTATTTCCTAAGAGCAAAATACCGTAATTGTGAGAATGTCCGTAATAATTCACATCTGATTTGAACTCAACAGTAAAGACTTCAGAAATGTCCAGTTATAACAAGAAGTAAGAGTTTCATAACTATTTTGAAGTGGATTTCAAGTATGCATTTGAAGTAGTATTTGTGTATCAGTGTACTGGAAGAAAAATCAGTCACTTTTTCAAATTGAATGACTATAATTGGATATATAATGACTTCAAATAATCAGAATTCTCAGTGCGTCACTCATCATGATCGTTCACAAGTTCATGATGAGCTAGCGATAAAGTAGTTAACAAAATGCCAAGACGCACCCAAATTGTTTTTTTTTCTAAATTCATAAAAGAGTGATCACATTCTATAGAAGTTACGAGAACTTCTCAACCATTTCTTGTATTGAAATCAAATCACAAATATTGAGAAAATAATACCGAGTATTCATCAATAAGTTATTGGAAACTGAATTAATTTACTTGACACTTATAATGATCGAGGCGACATTGCACCAAGCCTCTGAACCATGCGAGCTGTTCTGTATAGTCAACCGTTGAACTCAGTCAATGAAAGACTGGAAACTGTCTTTGGAACTCAAGTCAAAGCGGGTGTAGGTTCGAGTCCCCACGTAGGATATGAGTTTTTGTGTACATCATTTGTGTATCATCCACTCGTTCGTACCCCTAAATAACTCAGGCGTTGTTGAAGTCGTTGAGTAAATATTAATCTTTACCATAAAATGAATTACGTGTGTTTTTAATTCTACAGCTTTGAAATATATATTATTTCCTCGCTCGTGTGAATTCAGATTGTCCTACCAAATATTTTACTGCATCAAATCAATCCGTAAATCCGTTTGGTAATAGTATATATAGCTGACATGATATGTGTTACGCATCAAATTGTCTCGTGTCTATACTTGAATATCTTCATTTAGACGTGAAACTTTCGTCGGGACTAATCCCTCAGGAGCTTACGTCAAACATTCTTCCTGATTTAGGATTTGTAGACAGTCATAATATGTACGTCGACAGTTTGAAAACTAACTTTTGGAAAATGTATGTTATTTCAGACTCTGACTATCAGCTGGTTTCCGGAGCTCAAACTCCTGGACTCAACAATCAAACATCCCTCGAGCTTCCTTCGTATGAAGATCACCCGAAACGTAACAATGTTGGGACAAGAAATGGTGATATACTGGAGAATTACAGGAATAACCGTGATCGATACCCCAATCATCCAGTAAGTTGACGAAACATGAGTCATTTTCATTTGTATCATTGCTTTTTATATCAAAGTATCATTGTAGTTTTTCTCAACTTTTTGATATAATGTGCCCATTATAAAAACTAGTAACTGTATAGTGATCATGATATATAGTCAACAAGACACGTCTTATTCAGTCATATTTCAGAACATCTGATGACTAGAAATTGAGTCTAAATAAAAAATATGATTAAAAGCTAGAATCATCGAAGAGCGTTTTGTATAATGTGTCATTTATGCCAGAGGAGACATTTTTTTTAAAATGCACATGCACATTGAGTAAAAACCCTAGGTTTTGGGCCCAAATTCAATCACCGGCTGCCACTATGATTTTTTAATGGGACATTTTTTGATCATACTCAAATAAGAGCTTCTTTGAATCAAAATTGATAATCTTCGTAATGTAGTTGGATGTGAAGTTGATTCACATTCATAAAATATATATATATATATATATATATATATATATAAATATATATATATATATATATATACATATATATATATATATATATAATTATATATATACACATATATCTCTATATATAAATATATATATATATATATATATATATATATATATATATATATATATATATATGAATATGCATATGAATATATATATATATATATATATATATATATATATATATATATATATATATATATAAATACATATATTCATATATATAAATATATATATATATATATATATATATATATATATATATATATATATATATACATATATATATAAATATATATATATATATATATATATATATATATACATATATTCATATATATATATATATATATATATATATATATATATATATATATATATATATATGTGTGTGTGTGTGTGTGTGTGTGTGTGTTGTGTATACGCTGAATCACATGTATATGTATATAAGTCAAGTCATACATAAGTCATGTATCCATATTCTGAAGCAAGCGAAATTATGTAACTCTCATAAGTCTAGATTATATGGCAGCCTCAAAATAAATATACTCCAGGATTGTAGTTCTTCTTTGTGTTTGAACGAAACGCGCGAAAGATAAAAGCGAGCCATGAATTGCAGTGACCATGCAGTGAGTATATGCATGTCAAATCAAATGTTGGATGTCAAATCAAATGTCTTCTGGAATAAAGGCAAATATCGTGGCTATAAGCCAGTTGCCATCACAGCATAGCAAACATATTTCAGCACTACATCGTACTGAAGTTGGAACAACTTTCCCGAAATAATTTCGGTCCGAAAAACGCCATTCTTATTTCGGTGGCATTCTGGATTGTGATTGGATAAAAAGAAATTTTGGTCCGAAATTGGACGCCAGACAGAAACTAGAGTCAGTCTTATAGGTAACAAGCTGAGGGCTGAGAACTCCCAACAACTTTTAAATGTTTGTACAATCTCAGTCAATCTGATTTCTAGACCAATTGTATGAAAAACTTTCACGCAGTAACAAAAGCTCTACAATAGTTCATTCTCTTTTCAATTGAAAACTATTGTTAAATTTTGAAGGCTTGCATTTTACCCAATTTTACCCTTTCCTATCGGTAAGTAACGGTCATGTTCCTCTGTTTGCAGGCCTCTGAAGAAGTGACGTATGCAGAGCTGTGTCTCGCTCGGCCTACTAACCTCCAAGACGGCGTCCCAGTCGGTAACAAGCTGTCCTCCGTGCCCTTGTTGGGTGGTAACGGCGTCCGAGGCCGTGATGAGCCCACAATCTATGCTCAGATCGATCATAATCGGCGTCCACTCCCTCACTCCCCCGGCGATGCCACTCTCTCACCTCTCTCACCACTCGTCTCACCCATGTCACATATACCTTCGACGATGATGCATCGAGAGATCGTCACAGTGAGGACACCGCTTATGGCGAATCAACAAGAGAGTTGTGTATAGCCATATGAACGATACGTCTAGAGAACTCGAATTAATTATTAAATACAAATGCATATGGACTCTTCTGAACGAGATGCAAGTTTTGGACGTTATGTAGATAGGAATGTTATGCAATTGCAGAACTGGAATTGAGTGAAATAGAACGGATGAAATGGGAAAAATGTTTCCTTGACGTGTGGAGTGACTTTTTGATATTACCGTATTTATTTTAACGAAAAGTGATGATCACGTTTTGACAGAATTGGTTTTCAGTTGATTAAAGTTTTATACACTATTAGAATACTCAGTGTCACGTAAGAAATTAATATGATGAATCAATTAAACAGAAACAATATCAGTGCTTTCACAGTGCATATAATACAGTTTACTATACATCCAATGGAATTGTTCAACACATGAATGGGTAATATTATTATCGATGTTTTATGATATATTTTCCATAAAATGGTATTGGTTTGGAAGTGTTTCTGTTGTGAAACAATGGGAGGGAATAAACGCCGAAACAAACAACAATTCGTGTGAAATTAAACCCATTTCTCTCGTTTCGCGTCGCATGTAACAATTTTTCAAGAAATGATTTCGTGAACAAACTATTAGACGTTGGAAACATTTCGAACGATGCTTCGAAGTCTTCATCACATCATTCATGTAACATATTTTACTGTCTTTATTTTGCGTGTGTAGATTTTTTTTTTAAGTGATCGAAAAAAAATCATTCAATGGACGGATGGCAGACTATTTTGTACATAAAAAGTCAAGTGGTACCAAATTGTAAATAACACCCGATCGTACTTTTATGTATAAAACAAAATGATTATATATATTATATTTATTCCAAAGAATTCATAACAATAATTGTTATTATAATATTTATGGAACAATAATAATTGTGAAAATCGTAATTTCAAGTTTTCTTACCTCTACATTACAGCGGATGTGGTGCTTAATGTCTACGATTACTTTGGATGACATTGAAACCCCAATTTACCTTAATCTTAATGGTTCAATGATCATTTATTACATTAATCGTCAGATCAATAGGCAGCCTACTACCTAAGCATAATTAAAATGGTACACATTCAAATGATCACTTTTGCATTCAGTGATAGAAAATAATGAAAGAGTAAATATTACAAGGTGAAAAAAACAGACATATTAAAGAGTAAATATTACAAGGTGAAAAAAACAGACATATTGAATACCATATATATTGATATATATATTTCTGTCGCAATCTGACTCTGTTATCCCCAAATGTGATGTACATTTTGTAAATGCCATATAATCATTGTACTCAAATTACTTCAATAAAAATGATTGTGTTAATAAAATGTGTGTTTTATTATTGTCGTATTCTGATTCGATCACAAGAGAGAAATGAAATTCCAACACATTTGTGTACAAACCTTACACGATGTAGTGATACCAACCTATTTTATCATAATATGAAGATGGTGCTTAACTATAGCAAATAGCGTATTTCCGGGGTCAGTTCCCGATTAGGGTTCCGATTGCCGATTGCGAATGCCTTTATACGCCTTTATACGTCTTTATATCGAACGATATCAAACAACAATGCTATACACGGCTTGGTAGAATTAAAATGTTAGCAGTTGCATTTGTTTTTACGAAAATTATAGATTTTTAAAGTTCAACAATGCCACCGGACACCGGTACCGTATATAGCCACTCTTATCCACATCTGGTTCACAAGAGAATCCGCTGGATCGTGATAGGCAATCGGGACCTTTGGCTCTGAACAGGCCGCAAGAAACCACAAATGCATGTTATTGTATTTGTTATTGTATTTATTCCATGTTATTACTATGGGAACTGGAGCACCTGCTCCATTAGATGAGCGTAGCGAAGACTCCATCCTACTCTTATACAGCTTTGTCTGTGTTTTGTTTTGTGTGTTTTTTGTGTTTGTTTGTAAGCACTGCACAGGTCGCACGGTTTTACTGATCAACATGAAACTTTTTTTTGTACTGGTAAACTCATACAACTTGGAACTGTATAGTTTTTAGAATGAATCGGTTGGACCGATTTTGAGAAATATCATCTCAAAGTTTCTTAAAACCTCATAAGATTAGGCTGGGCAAGAAAATTCGAAAAATAAATTCTCAAAAAAAAAAATCTCTGAATGTGTACACCTAAATGATACACATTATCATCAATTTGTATGCCATTCGAACGAGCCGTTTTTAAGAAAAAACTCAATTAACCGTTTTTATTCATCAAATATACAGAAATAATAGCAGAATTAGGTTGCCAAGATTCACTGCTTTCTAGATTCGATATTTGCCGAACAATGAAGTATTTTTATATGTGTCAAGGTGTGTATAGAATATCAGAGTTGATAAAGTATAGCAAGAGTAGAACTTCTTGAACGACTTTTATATCTTATTCAGATATTTCGCTCATCTTACAACGCATATGTTGCGTTTGCCTAGTTAGATGAGCAGCGATAGCGAACACTCCATCCCACTCTCACAGGGTCTGCGTGTTTTCGTTTTATTTATTTTTGTAAGCACTGCACAGGTCACATAGTTTGACTGCTTGACATGAAACTTTTTTGTACACGCAAACTCATTCAACTTAGAACTGTATAGTTTTGGGAATGAATCGGTTGGACCGATTTTGAGAAATATCATTTCAAAGTTTCTAAAAATAAACATGAGATCAGGCTGGGTGAGAACATTTGAAAAATAAATTTTAAAAATTCGAATCAGCCGTTCTGAAGGAAAAAATTCAATCAACTGTTTTTATCCATCAAATATATAAAAATAATAGTAGAATAATGTTTCCAAGATTTACTGTCATCTAGATTCGATATTTGCCCAACAATGGAATATTTTTTATTTGCGTCAAGATGTGTATAGAATACCAGAGTTGATAAAGTAACAAGGGTAGAACTACTTGAACGACATTTTATACCTTATTCAGAAATTTCGCTATCTTACAACGCAATGTTGCGTTTGCCTAGTGGTAAACACTATAGTGGACACGAAAATTGAAAAAACGAGGATTTCCTAAATAAAATCTGAAACTATAAGATTTTTGGATTGTCTTTTTGTTTAAATAACTCTTTCGAATGAATAAAAACTATGCAACCATCACACAAAATAATTGTATTCCACATACTCATGTCAAAGTTGGAATTTTTCTGAGAAAAATTGATTAGTTCAAGTTAGCTAGATATTTATTTTCGAAATACGAACTTAATTGACAGAGTATTCATGTAAGATCTATATATATTTGAGAATTAGGTCTGAGAAAAAAATAGGTCACATCATTGATCCAAGTATACGGTTTGAGACGATTGCTGAGCAGGCGAGTGAGGTAAATGTTAAAAGAAGGAAAATATATGAGCCAACTGCCAGTTAGTTATAATATGGAACAAAATACAACTTGAACACAATCAAAGTTCAGGGATTGCTGTTCGGATCTCAAGCTATTATCCCAGAACTGATAGAAGATTATTTGAGATATTGAGGAATTATTTGGAAATATGTTGGGAAAATATTTGATGATGAATAAAAAAAAAATCTTCAAAACGACTGGTTCGAACTGCATAGAATATGATGATGATGCGTATCATTCATGTTTACATATTCATAGCAAACTTTATTTCATTTGGAGTGATTTTATTTTTCAAATTTTCTTCCAACACCTTTGCCACAACGGCAGAACCAAGGAAGAACTACTATCAGGGAATAGGGAGAAGTTTATCAAATTGAAGTTTAGTAGTACGAGCTCGAGATGTTCAAAGCCAAACCGTGGTGTCAGTCATATAACAAAATGAAAATTTCACAGAATTTATCAATATGTTTGAGAAAGCTACTCATCAAATTTATTTGAAGCAATATCATCGGAACACACTTGAAAGAAATCAGGAAAATGATATTCAAAGAAAAGGTGGAAAAGTGATAAGTTTCGATTAATTTTAACCTCTTCTGAACAGCTCGTCATGAAAAGTTCTGGTGTTCTGGTTTCAGTTCCAGTGTGATCGTTCATTGGAATTCGAAAAATTGTTATAGAAAAATACGAATTGACACATTACCGGATTCAAGTTCTTGGGGTAACTATAGGCGTTGTTTGAAAACCACAAATGTTGTATCAGAAAATAGCCCTATCTATATTATACCATTTTGTTGTTTCACGATGTGTTCCACGTGAACTTTGTAACACCGTTGTTTGCTATTTCTGTGGACGCTGTTTTGCAATGTTGTATACTGGATGCCGACCGCTTCGATCAACCGTCTTCGATGTTCTCCAACACAAGCGATTAGATGATTCGAGCCACCAAGCAAGATACCTTCACTGATGTGGACCGTCTCCAATATCAGAGAATTGATCTACAAAACAATGTTCGGTATATAATTATATGATGGTCATTTCTTCATGACACTAACGTTCAACAGTTTTTGATGAGCGTAGCGAAGTCTCCATCCCACTCTTATAGGGCTTTGTCTGTGTGTTTTTTTTTTTGTTTGTTTTTTTTTTTGTTTGTAAGCACTCCACAGGTCGCAAGGGTTGACTGATCAACATGAAACTTTTTTTGTACACGCAAACTCATCCAACTTAGAACTGTATAGTTTTGGGGATGAATCGGTCGGACCGATTTTGAGAATCATCATCTCAAAGTTTCTAAAAACCCCATAAGATTTGGCTGGGCAGAAAATGTTGAAAAATAAAATCTCTCCAAATGGAATGAAATTTTCTCTAAATGTGTATACATGGATTTTACACATTATCACGATCTTTTAAGCAATTCTGATCAGTCGTTTTGAAGAAAAAAAATAAAATGTCTGATAATATTCATAAAATATATCATAAAAATTGTGACAGAATTAAGTTGTCGAGATTCACTGCTTTCTAGATTCAAGAGTTGACCAACAATGAAGTATTTTTTATATGCGTCAAGGTGTGTAGAACACCAGAGTCAATGAAGTGGCAAGAGTAAAACTACTTTAACGACTTTAATAGCTTATTCAGATATCAAGGTGTGTAGAATACCAGAGTCGATAAAGTAGCAAGGGTAGAACTACTTTAAGGACTTTTATACCTTATTGAGATATCTCGCTCATCTTACAACGCATATTTCGCGTTTGACTAGTTTTATGTATTATGGATATATAATGATACTCTGGAATACTATATGGTTCAAGTGAATTTCGCCCATCTCACGTGTCGCGGATCTGTTAATCCGTTTTCAAGAAATGACGCCACACATTTGTAAGATCAATCGAGTTGACGTACGAGGATAAATATCGAGTCTCCAGTTTTCAAAGGAAGATTTTTCCACACATGGGAATCAAACCTTCACTTGGCAAATATTCATGTATAATTATATAATATATAAATATATATATATATATATATATATATATATATATATATATATATATATATATATATTATATATATATATATATATATATATATATATATATATATATATATATTATATATATATATATATATATATTATATACATATATATATATATATATATATATATATATATATATATATATATATATATATATATATATATATATATATATATATATATATATATATATATATATATATATATATATATATATATATATATGATAGAATTAGGTCAGATGCGGTTATTTGCCCTTGCATGGAAAATTTGCGTGGTTCTGAAAAGAACCTCTTTTCTCGACGTTTCGGTGAACTTCGGTTCACCATCCTCAGGGGTCGTGTGGATGACATAAATGTAAATGTATAAATGTATATATATATATTTATATATATATATATATATATATATATATATATATATATATATACATATATATATATATATATATTTATATATATATATATATATATATATATATATATATATATATATATATATATATATATATATAAATATATATATATATATATATATATATACATATATATATGTATATATATATATATATATATATATATATATATATATATATATATATGTATATATATATATATATATATATATATATATATATTTATATATATATATATATATATATATATATATATAAATATATATATATATATATATATATGTATATATATATATATATATATATATATATATATATATATAAATATATATATATATATATATATATATATATATATATATATATACATTTATACATATAAATGTAAATAAATGTTCATACATTTATACATTTATATATATATATATATATATATATATATATATATATATATATATATATATATATATATATATATATATATATATATATATGGAGAGAGAGAGAGAGAGAGAGAGAGAGAGAGAGAGAGAGAGAGAGAGAGAGAGAGAGAGAGAGAGAGAGAGAGAGAGAGGGAGAGAGAAGGATCTTTTAACAACGTGGCAGAACGCACTAATTCATTTTTGTATTCAGAGTGCACTTTTTTTATTGTTATTGTTGAATATTCAATTGCTTATTTGCATGTGTATTCGAACGTTTTATAGTAAATAAACAACCCAGCCCTACTCGTAAGCTATATTTACATTTAATTCAACATATTTGTATTATGGTGAGAGCAAATATATGCATGTTCCTATCCGACGAGAGTCTATATTTATAGAAACTTGGTGATACGTTGGTTTCAACGAACCAAGAGCAAACCCCTGACGTTTATATATAATCACACCTCAGCATTATGGGTATTTAATTAGATCTAATTAGCTCTCCTTTGGTAGACTCAGGAAGGAAGTGAGGTGTATAGCGACATAGAGTAGGGCTACCGTACTTAGCCTTCCTTGGCTGGTTATATAACCTATTAAACGTTTTGACGGTGAACATGTGTAAGTGTCGAGAATGATATTTTCATGTAATCAAGTTATGTTGATTATTTGTGAAGAGAGATTCACGATTAAAATCTATTTTGATTCAATTCAGTCTTTTATACGTCCACTAAATCATGAGCTTCATAATTTCAAGTATTTATTGTCTAATTGCAAATGTGTCTTGATGTTGGATGATATTTCGTCTCAAAGATCTCCAATTTTTCATTTTTTTCATAATTCCGATTTAAAAGTTGTGCATATTGAAGACAATGCAACATTCATTCTGATTTATATCAAATCAATATAAATTCCATGAATAGTATTTTCATAAAAATGAAGTACGTTCCTTGGAGAATGAAGGGAAATTGACAGTACATCCAAGTTTCAAGATTTGATTAGTTCAATAAATGTCTTGATAACCCCACCCCCATCCCTTTTCAAACGCGAACAAATTATTATTATTACCATCATTATTTATTCCTTTATTGTGAAAAAAAATTGATCATGTGTGTGAATGATAGATAAATCTGTACAAGTATTAAAATTGGTCAAAGAACATTATATAAAATGGAAGTAAAAGTTAAATCGGTCGTATAGTACATTATTCATTATACATCATGCATGCTCCTCTCCTGAATACCTAATGACATGAAAAAATTACGGAAAGCAAGTTTTATTGCCACTCCTCACAGTTAAAGTTTCTCAAATGCATTTGTAACTTTGGAAGTTACAAGAACTGTTTTTTTTTAGTTTGGAAGTTTCAGAACCATTACAATAGCTAGACTTGACAATTAAAAAAAAAATATATATATACATATTTGTGTGTACATTCATTTTGTTTTCATTCATCAGAATGTTAACAGTGTAATAATGGTTCTATAATTTGTTCGGTCAAAATAAATTGTGTTGACTTTTTGTTGCATAAAAACTTCTTCATCATAATACCTTTTATCCAGTAGAGCCTTCACCGCGTACAAGCTAGGACGTAACATATCTCCATCCATTCATTTCATCGTTGATTCATTTCAAACTTTTCAACCTTCAGACGGAATATTTTCGGTCACTTCCATCCCTACGGAAAATACTATGGGCTACATTTTAATTCGTGTTCCATGTTTAGTATATCAAACTTCTCTACTTGGGTCCCGGGCGAGTCGTGAGATGGAGAGCCACACTGCTTCGTTGCCAAGGCCTGAGCTCAGTGCCCGTATAGACACTCTTATAGCGTACATTAAGATTGAAGAGACTCCCAACAGCATAGAAAAGAGTAGCAAAATAAGATTTTTTTTGTGAATCACGACTTCTTTTTATGTCCATGTGCTTTGTTTTTTGCTATTTCAGATTGTCGAGGATAAAAAGCATGCTCTTGGCTATGAAGGGTCAGTCGTTCAAAAGTCACTGATAGAATACTAAATAAAACCTATATATATTTATATATATATATATATATATATATATATATATATATATATATATATATATATTTATATATATATATATATATATATATATATATATATATATATATATATATATATATATATATATATGTATACATATATATATATATATATATATATATATATATATATATATATATATATATATATATATATATATATATATATATATATATATATATATATATATATATATATATATATGCTTGTGGTTGTTTCACTCGTGTAGGTCATAATATAATTATATTCAATCATATTGTTTACATTTAAAAACCAAAATGAGATTCGATTCTAACAAATGTGGTCCCAGTATTTATGGACCTGAGCAAATATCTGGGTAGGCCTCAATAGATTGAGATGATTATGAATTTTCGAAATTATAGATAGTGTATCCTGAAAGCAGGATAAAATAGGATTTCGAACAAAGTTTTCAAAATGAAAAAACATTCGTAATTGGAAGACCGCTAGTGTTTTTACATTTTTCGATAGCATTGTAACTTCTATCGAATTAAAAAAAAACACTGATACACACTGGTGATCGTTCAATAATGAAAAAATCTGATATGATTCTGATTCGAGCTTGTTGTAGGCTACAATAGTTTGAAAAAAAACGTTGATAATACCGGCGCAATATAATCACGTCATTGACGCATCGTTGAGCCCCGATATTCATTCATTCAACCTCAATATATACATATTTTTTCATTCGAGTTGAGACATTTATTATAACGACCCACCTGTTTTAGTATACGGAGAAGAAATTCGTCAGTTTTCTTATTTGGCAACGTCATCACTCCATGTTTCCAATTACACTGATTTGGCCAGCATGAATATGAATAAAGATTCTCAATTAACCTTTCTTTTTTGAATGAAAAATTAGAATTCAATATTGACAGACGCTATATCTTACTAGGATTCCGATAGTAGCCGTGGATGAGATTGTGAACCACTATGATTGTACTAAGGGTCCCACGCATGCTGGGATAAAACTTTTCAATAAATTACCTCTTAATATCAGGAATCAACTAGGAATAAAATTTAAGCTGGCCCTCAAACCGTATCTAATACAGAAGTGTTTTTATTCTATAAATGATTTTTTGGCAGACAAAGATTGAAATTCCAATATACCAGTAATATCTTTTTAACATTTTGAATGTAGTGTGGATGGTGTGCGTATGATTCCAGGTGACTTTTCTGTTTGAGTGTGAGTGTGTTATTGCTTGTAAATTTTGTTTCAAGTGTGATATTCACTACATTTGTATCTTTCTGTTATCTGTGTCTCATATTTAAGCATATTGACGATGTGACGATGCTCAATATTGTACATGCAATCTAATGAGAAAATACAAATCATTATCATTATCATTTTTGGCACAGTTCATTCATTTGTTCAAAAGTGATCACAAGAGTTAAAGGTTCCGAGCGATCGTTCCTTATATCCTACACCACTAGAGGGTGGGTGGTTCGCTCCGCCATCTTTACCGTATATATCATTCTAGACCTCCAACTATTGCTCTTAATAGAATCTCAATCTCAATTTGTTTTTTTATTACGAATTGAAAAATGAATTGAGGTTGTCCAATTATCATGTGCATAATTAATTGCTCATTATATTTCACTCATATTTATATTTGGTTTGAAATATGTACACCAATTATTTCCAAAGGCCTAGTGAAATCAACAGTCCGTTCTTTGTTAAATGATCATACATTTAAATCATTTACTCATTGCTGAGTATTGAGGAACCAATTTGTCTCAACTTCTTATTTTATGTCTCACACGTTTACGTTCACGTTCAGTCTATGTCCGATCCAATATTGTATTTTCCTTCCCATGTTTTACGTGTCCAATTGTGTTTTATTGCCAGTTTTGACAGGGTGTTGTGCGACCAACGTATACAGAAGAAAGAAAAGAGGTTTCTGGGAAGGAACTTATGGCGATAAAATGAGTGAAGATAGCAGAAAACCACAAATAAGATCAATAAAAAAAGGAATCTGAAGACAATTCAGTGTGTTTATTGTGATTGCTGCTAAGCAACAACTTCTTCAGTATAAAGAGAAACGCTTCTGTTGTAGTCTTGTAGACAATGTGTAGGCCTAGTTTACATCCATTAGAAAACTGTTCAACATCTAGACTTGACCCAATGTTTTGATATGGTGTATCGATCGATATTATGAGTTATTATTTCACTACTGTCGTCATGTTTTGTACACTACAGACAGAGATAAAAAGTTCTACCAGCACAACAAACAACAATCACCGTTATATTCTATAGATTATTATATTGTGGATCAACTGATTTTCAATGCGAGAACTATGATTAGCAGCACAACTAATGTCAATAAGTACAAAGTTTGAAAATCCACAATTACCAAAACTTTTACAATGATCTAGTTGGTGTACGACCTTCTTTGGCGATACAAGTATCGGAGTGACTATTCATCGGACTAGAAGTGGGTTTCAGATTTGTTTTAGTTTAGATTAAATTAGTTCAGATTTTGTTTTAGTTCAGTTGGTTATTTTTGGTCAGTTTGGATGAGTCATTCAATTAGTCAGATTGGGTTACTTATCTTAGATTGGGCTGCGCGCACGAATAACAAAAACAACAACAACAACTACAACAACAACAACAACAACAACAAAGTACGCATGTAGTGACATAGACTAATAATGAAGAATAATAGATGAATAGAGGATACTTTCTCCGTCCTCAAATATCCTGCAATAATCAATATGTGAATGAATGAGAAGACTATAGTGATGGCTGGCGCTGTTTGACACAATTAGCAGATGATTTTTTTTTTACAATGTATAGTTGCAGTATTCTGTACACTTGACTATTAAGTGGTGCATATTTAAATTTATAAGTAGCTAACAACTTGTAATTAATAATAGGATAATTTTGAAATAATTGTGTGCTCATTCCATGGAAGAAGTACGTTACTATAAGAGAGCTGACACGAACACTATGAGGGATACTTATAATGTGCATGTTGAACTTCTCTTCTTTTACTGTATACAAGAATACAACTTTTCAAAACCTTTACTGAAATTATATTCAATATGAACTATTTTCAAATTTTTTTTTCAAATTTAAACTATTTTTTATTGACATCGGGTAGAGATAAGAATATGTCTTTTGTGAAATATCATTTTTTCAGTAATAGCTTTCTTTGATCAATTACATCCATCACAATTGAATGCACGAATCTTCTTGAAATAATATGAAACAGTATCGATGGTATCGATGGTATTCAATAGTATATATCAATCGTTTTTATGACGACCAGCTCTTTTCCATGTGAAAATTCATATATTCCTATATCTATGTGAAAATTACAAGGCAAGTGTGTGATTCTATTTTCAATCTCATTATCTCCAAAGTTATGAACGAAAGAATCACTTGATTTTCAACAAAAGGCTCTCTACATCTTGAAGGAGTTGGACTGTGGACACACAATAATTATATATTTTTGGGGTCTTGAGAGATAACTCATCCACATAGATGATTATAACTCGAACCATCTCATCATGGAAACCAAATTTAATTAATAATTTAATTTTCACTTCATTTTCATCTCCATTCAAACACATTACTTATCGCAGTAGAATTGCATGATGCATTGTTACCTTATTCACATTCTTTTATAATTATTAGTTTCTTATGCTATCACAAAAAATACAGCATATTTATGAATAATGAAATTTTAACAATTAATTATTACAAACATTCAACATTCATTTTCTTTCATCTATAGCCTTAATTGAGGAACAATGATTTTGTATCAAGTTTCGATGTTATTGAAAAAAAAAACATTCATAACATATTCGTGATATGTCTACACAGTTCAACGGATATGTTAACGAATTTCAACATATTATTATTAAAGACATGTTCAAGCATAAAAGTTTTGTTATAACTGGAGATGCAGTCATACTGGTCATGTATAGCTGTCATCGAAGGTTGCATTATTACCTCTCTGATAATAAATAGTGAGGACATAAATAACGTACAGCTAGTATAATAGAAGGTGCGAGGTGTTACACAGAAGCACGATAGCTGATGAAATCGCTTCACACCAACCAAGTTGATTTCATAAAGACACTTCCTCAAGAGACCACGGACATAACAGAGAAACGAGAAAATGATGCGTTGCATAAATGTAGACACGATCATTGGTTATATACATTGATGATTTGAATCCCTTTGAGGTAAATTTCCAGAAGAAATAATATATATATATATATATATATATATATATATATATATATATATATATATATAAATTTGTTTGTTGAATCGAATATATTGAACGTATAAGTTGATGTTTACTGAGAGAATGTGATCATTACAATTTTCCTCAATATGATTCAATCTTCGCTTCATTCCTAGTGAGCTGAATTTTGCGATATACCAAATTCCAAATTGAATCAGAATGATGAAGATGTATACATATAGATATCGTAAAAGGTCTATATAAGGTGAATAGTTTCACAGGAAGATAATCGTGAAGTGAAACTCAGAAACAACTCCGATTGAATTAATGAACATATATTCAATTTTATCATGTAAAAATTGATTTTTCAAAATGAACCATATTGAAAATCATACATTTATTTCGAATGTCATGTGATTAGGAGCAATTGACCAATGGAGATGGGCGTGACTTATATCACGTGAAATATTTATATATATATATATATATATATATATATATATATATATATATATATATATATATATATATATATGTATATATATATAAATATATATATATATATATATATATATATATATATATATATATATATATATATATATATATATATAAATATGTATATATATATATATATATATATATATATATATATATATATATATATATATATATATATATGGATATATATATATATATAATGTTGTCAATAGTTTTCACGGTTTTTCCACTTACTTGGCTTGCTTTGCTGTATAGTAAAGCAAGCCAAGTAAGTGAAAAAACCGTGAAAACCATTGACAACACATATCAAGTCCATCAATCAAGTTTCCGCCATCACATATATATATATATATATATATATATATATATATATATATATATATATATATATATATATTTTTTTTTTTTTTTATTATTTTTGAACATTCCTCAGGTTCTTCTTGTGTAATATTCAAATTAATATCCAAAGTGGAGTGAAAAAGGAACCATGAACCTTGACGTCGAAATGGCTAAGATAGATGGAAAGGATAGCAAGAGAGCAGAGTGATACATCCAAGCAGCAATGGATGAAAATAGAACGGCCCTAATTTGTATTATCGAATAGTTTTCAGAAAATAAATTTGATCACCTTGAAAATGTTCGATGCAATTTGAAAGGAACGTGGGTGAATTTTTTTGAAATAAATAAATAATTTGAATATTACATAAGAAGAACCTAAAGAATGTTTAATAATAAAAATATAGAACCCTGTGAAAATATACGTATATATATATATATATATATATATATATATATATATATATATATATATATATATATATATATATATATATATATATCTATATATATATATATATATATATATATATATATATATATATAAGTATACCTATGTGTGTGTATATATGTGTGTGTGTGTGTTACATTATTATTAATCAGTCATTATATTTTTTTTTCATTCCGAGTCTCTCGAGCAAAATAATATGTATTGTATATATTTTGAGACGAATGAGTATAGGAAAGTTGAAGTATCGATATGTCAACATATCGAGGTATCGAAGTATAACAAATGTGACAAAAATGGTCTATTCAAGTGTGTTTTATTTTTAATTCAACTTGAAGAACTGATACATTCGTACTCACAATATTATGACTTGTCTGTAAGAGAGAAAGAGAGTGGCCCAGAGAAATAGGTAGAGAGATAAGAGAGAGTACAAATAGAAAATGACAAGAAGATAAGGCCCCAAAGGGAATATTAGGGAATGCATACTACAAATATATTATAATGGAAAGTTGCACGCTAGATAAAAAGTGTCAAATAAATAGGTACCGGTAGTAAAAGAATGTGTTTATCATAAGCAGGACTGAGGAATGATATGTAAACACATTTCAGTCAGTTATTGATGAATATATATATTTATATATATATTTTTTCATATATATATATATATATATATATATATATATATATATATATATATATGAAATATATATATATATTTATATATATATTATTTATATATATATATATATATATATATATATATATATATATATATATATATATATATATATATATATATATATATATATATATATATATATATATATAATATATATATTTGTATACGTGTATATATATATGTATATATATCCATATATATATATATCCATATATATATATATTTGTGTATATATATATATGTATATATATCCATATATATATATATATATATATATATATATATATATATATATATATATATATATATATTCATATATATATATATATATATATATATATATATATATATATGTTAACGCCGGTCTTTTGAGACCAGCTAGCTCGTTTTCCCTAGTTTGTCAATTGAACATGAAATCATTCGATTGCGTCATGGAATGTTGTATACATTGCAAACCGTGTTTCTAGTCGACCTTCCTTTCTCATTGCTGGTTGGCTGGTGGGTTGTCACGCGATGTGTGCGTCCAATCACAGCTCGCCATTCGCGTTGCGTGTCTGGTAGCTGGTCTCGCCTGATCAGTTCTCTCCTATACTCGATTCAGACCGGACGTCTCGAAACGGCTCTCGTCGAGTATCCATTCAGTTATCTTCTACATTCCCTTGAGTTCGGACGTACTTGTAGTCGCTCGTCAAGTGGGTGGATTCGCTCATATTCTCGACCAGCTCTTGTTGTGTGAGCTTCTCCCGTCCTTCTCTACTTTGTTAGAGTTCGGACGTACTGTACATTATTTCGCATGTACGCAGTTGTTTCTTTTCTATTTTTCGTTCTTCTTGAGTCGTTAATAGGACCTCTTTCCATACTTTCTTGTTTCTAATTCTTCACATTTGTTTTGGTCTTTATCATTTACGAATTTGGGTGTTTTGTTTTCTCTCAAGCTTTTGTTTCTTGTTTATTCGAATGGTGTGCGGGGACACCACTCAGGTTTTGATTTATTTTGTTTCGCTTCTCGTTATTTATTCTTTGATTTGGTTAATAACAACGTCAAGTCGACGTAGACCAAATACGTATCGTTTTGGGGTGAGGCATAATCCGAGTTTGGATTATGCTCGCCTGATTATTAATGCCAAGTCGGCACCCGAATACAGTCCACTGGTCTTTCATCGCCATCTCTAAGATCGGCGGTAACATTTTGGTCCCTTGAGCCGGAGATTATTTTTGGTTCCAATTTCTCGTCATTCGTGAGGCGGAATCCATCTCCGGATTCTTATTTCGTTCTCTTGTTGGAATCCATTTGTGGATTCCTTTCTTTGCACCACGCGGAGTCCACCTCCGGATTCCACAGTCATTCGTGGCAGCACCCGCGATCAGGCATCGCATGGGTGACTTCTTTGTCCTCCGCACTGAATCGGCTTCCACATAATTGGGTTTCCACGGCGCAATAATTTATTCTGTTTGTTTGCGAGTTATTATCAACAATTGTTTTAACTTGTTTGATAGACATTCAGTTCTTGAATTATTTTGCATTGTTCTTTTTCTGTGCATTTCGGCCGTATTTCTCCGTGATAATTCATATCATTTGTTGTTGGTCCTTGTTCTAGTTCTGTGTTTTTGCATTTGCAATTTATTCATTCGCTACAATGGCGTCTAAAATCGCAAAGCAACAGGCAGTGCTCACGGCAAAGCGAGAGCGGATATTCGCTTCATTACAACGCTCTCACGACGCATTTAAAACGCTTGATAGTGCCAAAGCTTTGTTGTGCAAGCCTCGCTATGACCAACTTGCCGTTTTGAAAGACAACTTTGAGGCCATTCAAAACGAAGTAATAGCTTTGAACGCTCAGCTTGACGAAGGCGTCGATGCTTTGCCGGTCGACGCTATTGAAGCCAGCTTCGAGGAAATGCTGTATGCGACTCATGATCTGTATCTCGCCGCCGTTGCCACGACGACGCCTACTACGCCTCCGCCGCCAAATCAAAATGGTTTTCGAGCCATCTCATTGCCGACAATCGCGTTGCCGGCATTCTCTGGTGATATTACTCGATAGACGGAGTACTATTCGCTATTTAAATCTCTCGTCGACGAGAACAACGACCTGAATCAAGTTCAGAAATTCCACTATTTGAGGACCACCCTCAAAGACAACGCCTTGTCTGTCGTCTCCGGGTTTCCGATTACGGAAGCCAATTATTCTGTGGCATTGGATGCTCTTGTCAGTCGGTATCATAACCCTCGGTTGTTAGCCACCACGTATGTTCAACAGGTTTTAGAATTTACGCCTCTCAAAACCAATTCACATTCTGGGCTGCAATCATTTCTGAAAGTTCACAAAACTTCGATCGAAGCGTTGAAAGCTCTGAATATCGAAGATTTGTCAGATTTTCTGCTTTTCTCATTAGCACTGACCAATCTCGACACATCAACGCGCAAGGCTTTCGAACAGAAACATTCTTCGCACAGCACTCCTAGCTACGCGTCGTTGATCAAATTCATTGAAGAGCAGTCCAGGACGATGGAATTGTGTGGTCTCGACAAACAAGCAGCTAGCTCTTCAAAAGCTATTCCTCCTTCCACAAAGCGAATCAATTCGTTGTTAGTTGCGAATCCTCCGCCCGTCAGCTTTAAATCTCGCGAGCAGAGCAAATCAGCAAGCTCGACCACGAAACAATCTTCGTGTCCAGTCTGCAAAGGGGAGCATACTCTATACTCGTGTTCCGTATTTCGGCAACAGTCCGTTGACGACAAATACAACACGTTACGTCGCCTACAACGCTGCTTCAACTGCATGGGCGCTCACCTCAGATCGCAATGCACATCTAAGAGTGTTTGCGGTACTTGTCAAAGTAACAAACATCATTCGCTGTTACACACTGCACGAATCAACCCCTTGACTCGTGACACAATAGCAAACGAAGTCTCTTCTCCTCCGGAGACCACCTCGCCTCATCCTCAAACTCTCGCTTGTCAAGTCAAGACAAGCAAGCCAGTGCTACCCACAGCTCTGTTGGGCACTGTTCGCGCCTTGATCCGCGACTCTCACGGTCAACTGCAACCTATCCGTGCGGTTATCGACTGTGGTTCACAAATCTCTGTTCTCACTCACTCGTTCCTTCAGAAGCTAGGATTGAAAATCAATCCTTGTCATTCCGAACTCTCTGGTATTGGTCACGTTAGTGCTCGGGTAATCGGGACTGTTCAATGCAGCATCGCTTCCCGGTTCACCCCTGCAACCTCTCTCAGCGTACAAGCCTACGTTATGCCTGCGATAGCGAGTCAACTTCCAACCACCACCGTTCCGCTTGAGGTGTTTGAACGTTATCGCTGTCTCTCTCTTGCCGACGACCGCTTTCATGTGCCCGATCAGATCGACTTTTTGATCGGCGCCGATTTATACCCTGATATTCTTGAAAAGTCAGGTGATATTGTGATGAGTGGCAGTCCATCTGCCATAAACACGGTCTTCGGCTGGGTGGTTTTGGGTCCTATTCGGTGTTTGGATGCCGAGTTCCAGCCTCCGCTCTCTCTGCTTGCTTGCACTGGTTCTCCATTGGATCGTACTCTTCGATTGTTTTGGGAATCGGAAGAAGTTTCACGTCCTCTTCAAGTTGATCCGGACGATGAACTTTGTGAGGAGCATTTTCTTTCTACGCACTCACGGAACCCTTCCGGACGCTATTCGGTAGCACTCCCTTTCAAGAACACATCCTCTCCTCTCGGATATAATCGTGAGGCCGCCCTCCAGAATTATTTGAGTATGGAGCGGCGACTGAAACGCAATCCTGAGCATGATGCTGCGTATCAAGCATTCATGCAAGACTATATTCAATCGAACCACATGCAACTTGCAAGCACCTCTTCGAACTACGTGATTCCGCATCATTGTGTGCACAAGATTACCAGCTCCAGCACGAAGCTGAGAGTGGTATTTAACGCCTCTTCTCCAGATGAGAGAGGCGCCTCTTTGAATCAGCTGTTACTCAGTGGTCCCAAGCTTCAGAGCGAACTCCCGGGCGTTTTAACCCGATTTCGTTCTCATCCCATCGCAATTTGTGCTGACATTCGTCAGATGTATCGTCAGATTCTGGTCCAACCATCTGACCGCAAATATCAGCACATATTTTGGCGACCCAATGCAGACTCTCCAGTAAAAGAATATGAGCTCAACACGGTCACATATGGGCTCGTACCGTCAGCTTTTCTTGCTCAACGAGTGCTGAAGCAGCTCGTGCACGACGAAGGGGCTCCTTTCCCCAATGCTTCGCGTGCTTTAATATCTCACATCTACGTGGATGACATCGTGTCTGGCGCAGCAGACGTCGCTCAAGCTCGCATTCTTCAATCGGAATTACAGGCTCTTCTAGCTAGTGGAGGTTTCGAACTCCGAAAGTGGGCCAGTAACCTCCCAGAAGCATTGAGTGCACTTCCGGAGGATCATCTAGAGACTCCAGTCGTGTTTTCGGATGACGATCAGGGCATCAAGATCCTTGGTCTGTTCTGGGATCCCCGATCGGATGATTTCTCATTCCACACCTTACCATTCGAAGGCGTGGTAACGAAGCGCACGGTCTTGTCGTACATTGCGCGCATTTTTGATCCTTTGGGATTCCTCACCCCGCTCGTATGCTGGATGAAGATTTTTCTTCAGCAACTTTGGTTATCGCGGGTGCAGTGGGACGACGTTTTACCACCGCTTCTTGCTCAAAGGTGGTTGGACGCGGTAGCCGAGATCTGTCTTCTCTCGAACTTCCGAGTTCCACGCGCATTTCCTGCTTCACAAGGCATACATCGACTTGTAGGCTTTTGTGATGCCTCCGAGAAGGCCTACGCTGCGATACTTTACCTTCACACAACGAATCATGCAACTTCGCATATTAGTTTCTTGCGAGCAAGGAGTAAAGTATCCCCGGTCAAACCCTTGACCATCCCTAAGCTTGAACTCTCTGCTGCTTTGCTTCTAACGCGTGTGCTGAAAGATACTCTTCCCTCACTCAGCACTCTTGTCGTGGAGTCAGTAACCCTCTACACTGATTCGACTATTGTGCTCGCGTGGCTTGCCACCCCTCCACATCGACTGAAGACATTCGTCGCCAACCGAGTAGTGGAGATACTCGACAACTCCACTCCTACCAATTGGGCACACGTGGATTCCGAAGAAAATCCCGCTGACTGCGCTTCTCGTGGAATACTGCCTTCTCAGCTCATGGAATACCCGTTGTACCTCTCGGGTCCTTCTTTTCTCAGGAGTCCCCATGCTCTGTGGCCTATCTCTGTGCCTTCCACTGATTTATTGTCTGAATTGCCAGACATTAAGCCTTCCATGGTCACTTTGGCCACAACGGTCAAAGTAGATCCTCTCCTGGTGAATTTTCGAAAGTTTTCCACACTTCTCAAAGCACGACGGGTCTTTGGGTATGTAGTTCGATTTGCCCGTCTCTTATTGGCGAAACGATCCAAGATTCTCCCTCCTACGGGTTCTTTAAAACCTGTGGAGCTGCAAAACGCTCTTGAACTGATCATAAGAGTCACTCAAAACCACTTTCATGCAACCGAGATCAGCCAACTTGCCAAACAGGGACAGGTTTCATCCCGGATCGCTTCGCTGAAACCTTTTCTCGAACCCTCGGGCTTACTCAAGGTGGGCGGAAGATTGCGTCACTCTTCTCTTCCTGAAGAGGCTCGGTACCCAATCCTACTCCCCAAAGAAGCTCACCTCGCATCTCTCATATGCGATGCCTTCCACCGAACATCGCTACATTCCGGCCCGAGAACGGTACAGGCGCTGATACAGCAGCGTTACTGGATCGTTTCTCTGCGCGGTTTGTTGCGACAGCGTATACACCAGTGCATTACTTGCCACAAGTTTCGCGCAAAGCCTATGCAGCCTCCAATGGCAGATTTGCCTCCTTCACGTGTTCAAGCTTCTCGCGCTTTCTGCCATGTTGGAACTGATTTTGCTGGCCCTTTCCAGGTCAAATCCAGTAATCGTCGTAAGGCACCCATCACCAAGGGTTATCTGTGCATTTTCGTTTGCATGTCCACAAAAGCGGCGCACCTAGAAACGGTGTCCGAGCTATCCACGGACGCCTTTTTGGCTTGCCTAGATCGGTTTCTCTCCAGACGAGGACTCCCGTCGCACATTTACTCCAATTGTGGGAGAAACTATGTGGGTGCTGCGCGACATCTGCGCGAGGTTTATGATTTTCTATCTCAAGCTGAAACCTCCGTCTTTGACCATCTTTCTAAACGTGAAATAGCTTGGCACTTCAACCCTCCGCAAGCTCCCAACTTTGGAGGACTCTGGGAGGCCGGTGTAAAATCGGCGAAATCCCTGCTCTACCGTCTAATAGGGGACACACCTCACACCTTTGAGGAGTACGCCACCCTATTCTCCCGCATTGAGGCCGTCCTCAACAGTCGACCTCTCTGCGCCCTCTCATCTGACCCTGCCGAAAGCTACGACTTTCTAACTCCCGGACACTTTTTAATCGGCACCGCTTTGTTAGCTCCACCTGAACAAACGGTGCCAGGAAACCACTCGCATCTTGATCGTTGGGTACGATTGCGCCAACTGCACCAGGCCTTTTGGACGCGTTGGTCGTCGGAGTACTTGAATACGCAGATGCAACGCCGTAAATGGGTTCGGGGCTGTCCCAACCTGGCTGTCGGGGATGTGGTATTTTTCCATGATGCCACAAGCAATCCTTTGGCCTGGCCAATCGGCAGAGTGGTCGAGACTCACCCCGGGCTAGACGGCACCGTTCGAGTCGTCTCTGTTCGCACCTCAACCGGTACTTATAAGCGCCCGGTGAATAAACTGGTGTCACTCCCGACTTCCGAATAGTCGAGTTGATATTCATTCGTGTATTCTTTCTGTTCAAAGCACGCATTGGTGCTTTGATCATTTCTTCATGTTAACTTTCTTGTTGTTCTCTCTTTTTTCATTTTTTTTGAAAAGTCAGCAACCATTGAATAAAATGGTTGCGTTTTCTCCTCAATGAATCGCTCGGATCATGTGCGATTTCTTTGCTGTTCTCCAATCCAATTGGGAAGCAATCCAATTACTCGGTGAAAATCTCATGCTCACGTTGCCTATGAAGTTACAAGGCTTCTTACGAACAGTTTGCTGTTCTAATTTCATGTTCCTAATTTTCCGTATCGTTTAACTCAGCTTTAAAATGTTCATTTTGGTGGGCGGTATGTTAACGCCGGTCTTTTGAGACCAGCTAGCTCGTTTTCCCTAGTTTGTCAATTGAACATGAAATCATTCGATTGCGTCATGGAATGTTGTATACATTGCAAACCGTGTTTCTAGTCGACCTTCCTTTCTCATTGCTGGTTGGCTGGTGGGTTGTCACGCGATGTGTGCGTCCAATCACAGCTCGCCATTCGCGTTGCGTGTCTGGTAGCTGGTCTCGCCTGATCAGTTCTCTCCTATACTCGATTCAGACCGGACGTCTCGAAACGGCTCTCGTCGAGTATCCATTCAGTTATCTTCTACATTCCCTTGAGTTCGGACGTACTTGTAGTCGCTCGTCAAGTGGGTGGATTCGCTCATATTCTCGACCAGCTCTTGTTGTGTGAGCTTCTCCCGTCCTTCTCTACTTTGTTAGAGTTCGGACGTACTGTACATTATTTCGCATGTACGCAGTTGTTTCTTTTCTATTTTTCGTTCTTCTTGAGTCGTTAATAGGACCTCTTTCCATACTTTCTTGTTTCTAATTCTTCACATTTGTTTTGGTCTTTATCATTTACGAATTTGGGTGTTTTGTTTTCTCTCAAGCTTTTGTTTCTTGTTTATTCGAATGGTGTGCGGGGACACCACTCAGGTTTTGATTTATTTTGTTTCGCTTCTCGTTATTTATTCTTTGATTTGGTTAATAACAACGTCAAGTCGACGTAGACCAAATACGTATCGTTTTGGGGTGAGGCATAATCCAAGTTTGGATTATGCTCGCCTGATTATTAATGCCAAGTCGGCACCCGAATACAGTCCACTGGTCTTTCATCGCCATCTCTAAGATCGGCGGTAACATATATATATATATATATATATATATATATGTATATATATATATGAATATATATATATATATATATATATATTTATTTATATATATATACATATATATATAATTATATATATATATATATATATATATATATATATATATATATATATATTTATATATATATATATATATATATATATATATATATATATTTGTATATATGTTTGATACAATATCATGATCTCACGTGAAATAATTCAATCTGAAGGTTTGAATTATTCATTATAATGCTCAACGTCTACGCTGCGTAGCGCAGTCATTTTGATAGCAAAAATCATTTACAATGTCATATCATGGATATGATATCAGTATTTATTTTATCGTGAGTATTGATTCGTATTTCATTTAATCACATTCTGAAACTAATAATCCAAGTCTTTTTATATGAATTTTTGATCAAGTGATTGAATACAAAAGTTTCCATATTTTTCGAGAAAATTAAAATCAATTGACTAATTCAAACGTTTCTGAACAATCTTCACTAAATCTGAATGAATATTTCTTGTGATATTCAGTAAACCTTTCATTTCATCACAATTTGCATGCCATCCAAATGTTCCTAATGCCATACGCCATATACTATATTCTTACCTAATATTATTACACAGTTCTATTGCTCTGCTTCTATCAAAAAATCCCCATCAAATCAATTTTCTTTCTCAATATCTTTGACCACCAATCATATGTGTCCGCCTTCCCCTTAAGCTCTCATAAGCCCGTATTGTAGCCCCCACGTAGCAGTACTAAAGAAAATAAATGGTCTAGCCGCTAGGCGAAAAGTCGATATAAATGATACGAAGTTTGAGTCATGAATCGCAGCGGGGCATAAAGGCGATATTGCGGATATTAGATGTGTATAAGAAAGTATAACTACCGTATCATCTTCTTTTAAGAAGGGTGTTAGTTTTTAACAATGTGATATATATATATATATATATATATATATATATATATATATATATATATATATATATATATATATATATATAGTGAGATAGTATATTGGTTGGAAAAAATATTGTGGTAGAGAATGTGACTGTGGATTGTTGATATTATGTATGTACAGTATGTATATTATATCTTGGATAATGTATGCATAGTCTATGTTTTTCTCAGAGCCGGTTGTACCAAGTGATGTTAAGCGAATTGACTAACTTTAATCATCAGTTATGCTAATTTTGATTGTACCAACCTATGATTAGCGAATTGATACGTATAAGTAATGATTACCTCAAGTACCGCTTTGGGGTCATATCAACTGTCACTATATATCATACATCACATATATATATATATATATATATATATATATATATATATATTTATATATATATATATATATATATATATATATATACATATATATATATATATATATATATATTTATATATATATATATATATATATATATATATATATATATATATATATATATTATATTATATTTAATTCATATATATATTATATTATATTTAATTCATATATATATTATATTATATTAAATTCATATATTATTTGTATAACCACTGGTATTGATATTTTGCTCAACGATATTATCAGTGACTGAGATTTGACATAATTGATCACATGGTGTTACTGTTACGCTTTGTTTTAGTGACAACATTCGTGACGTGGCGATGGTGACTTTGGTGACATTGGTGAAATATTTTTTTTTAAATATTCACACGGAGTTTAGAAATCAGTTTGAAATTCAACCTTATGGGGAGAATTGATCTTCGTTTTTTTCATCAGCAAGATTTTTGTAATTAACGATTCATAATAACTTCATATTTCTTAATCTTCCAAATTTGTCACGTTCGTGAATTGAAACGTAATATATGTATGAAAAGATGATGGAATTATATATCATATGAATGGAGTGAATTTCTATATACTTTATCATTCATCGGTTCTCTTGTCAGCGTGCTGAAATGTATATAAATAGATCTCGTGAAGTATAACTTTCATTGAATATTAGATATTGTTTAATTGAACAATGTCTCTAGTGCTAGTTATCGCGTTACCTATGGTTACAAAAGCTAATGTATTCTGATGATAATACAACTGGATAACTACCATCAAAAGTTCTGATGGTGATTTTATAGAATGATGAGCCATTCAAAAAAATATGATAGCATATTTCACTGTTTTCTCTCCATGAGATTTTATTTCAGTCATGTATTTGTAAGTCTGGGAAGTTTTAGCGGGTGTGACTCTACTGTGTAGAGTTGAACTCATTTTGCCACTTTTTAGAACAATACTCCATTCCATTAGAAAAACACATTGCAAAACAATTTAAATCTAATTGAAATTATTATTTCATTCGAATTCGAAAAATAATTGATGCAATCAAAATTTCGTAGAATTATAATTCATACTTGATAATAAATAATTTTGATAATAGTTATGATGATTCATTTCAATTAATTCACTTATAATGTGTTACGGACTTTCGGAAACTGAAAGACTTTTATCTGTGGCGGAAAATTATTATCACAGACAGCGCAGTTCTTGTGTTGAAGCTAATTGGTTTCAAATTCAATAAAATGGGGTGGTAAGATTGCCCTTGTGGTGCCCCGTCCGAACGATCCCACCTTCCATCCACAGCCTTATTAGGTAACAATGATTTTGTATCAAGTTTCGATGTTATTAGAAAAAAAAGTATAATTCAGTTTCCTTTTTATCGCTCATCAAAAGGCCTCAAAAAAGACAGTTATCCCATTGTAAACGAAATGGCAGCTGTATACCGGTATACGAAAAACATATCGGCTTATCTGGCTGAGTCGGGCTTACCTAATTGGATTCAAAATTCAAATCTAATGTGGGTTCGAGTTCAGCATATGACACATGTTTTTGTATGATTCATTCAAATATCACAATCGTACCCACAAATGAATTGACTGTATGTGGGTTCACTGAAAACAATTAATAATAACATTTGAAAAATAGTATGTAAGGGACTGCAACAGTTTTTTAATTGTGTGAAATTGGAACATTGTTATTTGATGATCGGCCATTGCGGTAGTCGAATTAATCCTTGTCTCATTGAGAACGATCCATTTCACTTCATTCTTATGAAATATTATGAAATATAATATAATTATCAATCCACAATTACAAAAATCTTTCTGATGGAAAAAACGATGATCAATTTTCCCCATAAGATATGTATTTTGAACTACATTCTGAACTCCGTGCGAATGTTTGAAAAAGAAGTCACGAATGTCACCGAAGTCCCCATATCACCACATGTCACAAATGATGCCACTAGAACAAAGAGTAACAATAACCACACGTGATCAATCATGTTCGGTTTGAATTTTCACATAACTGAAGGCAAAAAGACCTATTATAAACTGAGTCCCTATATAAATAAGTCGATACAGTTGAACTTCTCTCATCTAATGGAGCTCAAATTAAAATATGTACCCAATGAACAATGTGAATTTCTAGTAAATATATATATATATATATGTATATATATATATATATATATATATATATATATATATATATATATATATATATATTAAATGTATATATATATATATATATATATTTATATATGTATATATATATATATATATATATATATATATATATATATATCCATATATATATGAATATATATATATATATATATATATATTTATATATATATATATATATATATATATATATGAATATATATATATATATATATATATATATATATATATATATATCCATATATATATGAATATATATATATATAAATATATATATATATATATGTTTATATATATATATATATGAATATATATATATATATATATATATATATATATATATATATATATATATATGAATATATATATATTTATATATATATATATATATATATATATATATATACATTATATATATATATATTATCCATATATTTATATATTTTTTTATATATATATTTATATATATATATGTATATATATATATATATATATATATATATATATATATATATATATATATATATATATATATATATATATATATACAGGCGCGGACTGCGTCCGAAATGCCCAGGGTGCTGCTTGCAAAGTAGGCCCGTAAAAGTTAGTGCCAGGCGCTCACAACGCCCGCGCAGCGGCCGCCGGAAGCAACCTCGCTAACCGAAATTTTTCTATTTTTGATGTTTTCCAAGTAGCTTTTCACATATATCTTGACACAAATCAATATTCATATTGTATATAACTGTTTGCGATGGTTCATATTATTTGGGTATGGATACGTTTGGAAAACGTATCTTTTCCATAACTTTTTCCGTAACTTCCTCACCTTGATGTTTGCCGTGTACTTGACCCAGATTTCTTTCTCATTCAGAGCTGCCTGCAAGGGCTTGAGCTCAGCCTACTACAATATCATGTGTGCCGTGTCCCCAAAGCTAGATTTATAATGAATTTGCAGTTGGGTTAGGTTAGCTGGCTAATCTCTTCACCTTGATGTTTGCCGTGTACCTGACGTAGATTTATTTCACATTCAGAGCTGAGTGCAAAGGCTTGAGCTTATAGCTACTACAACCTTATGTTCACCGAGTATTCAAAGTTGGATTTTTTATGCATTTGCAGTTAGGTTAGTTTGGGATTATGGCTAACTCCTCACCTTGATGTCTACCTGATGTAGATTTCTTTCTTATGTAGAGCATCTCCTTCCTCCATTCATTAATGTTTCCATAATATGCTTCATGCTCAAAGTTTTTCCATGAAAAATATTTTCGTTCTTGACGCCATGATCTAAATGATTGAATAACCTCAGAGCCCGTTGCGTGAGGTCTAGATAAGAAAAGGTACTAGTAAGGGTTTACAAAAAACTTCCAGTGTTTTGGAGTTTTCCACATTTTTCTTTCGGATTAAGTTCCAGTATACATAAGATAAGAAAAAAATATATTTTCAAATTTTTTCTTTCCATTGTTGATTTTGTAATTAATTCCCAATTGTTATAACAATGGAATGTTTCCAACAAAGATTCCTCTGGCTCTATATGTTGTGGTCAGGTTTTTTATTGTCGTTTTGATCATCAAGGTCGATTCTGTGTTCTGGCACTTGAATTTCATTACTATGACTACTAGAAGTATTTAATTATAATTTTTGAATAATATGGGATTTGATTTTTATCATTTTTTCAGCTATACAATGAACTACAAACAGAGGGGTTAATTAAGGTATAAGAAGAAGTGAAATTCTTAGTCTGTCAGAATATGCTTCATTTAATGAGATTCAGAATAAAAAAAAAATCAGCCTCCTTACTATAATATCAATATATTTTTTCTTTGTTGGAATTTCCAGTTGTGTATGAAAATCTTAGTTTGAGTAAATTGCAATCAAAGTTCGGTCCATTTTGTCTAATCATGCATGTAAAAGACTCACAAAATATTTATTTGTAGAATAACTAGGTATCACACATAGCTGTGGTTTGCTTTTTATAAAAGAGAATTAATCAATTGATAGAGTAACATCAACATCTGAAAATGGTTATTTTTGAAAAAATCTGTCTTTTCAAACCCATACTAGTACCTAGAACTTGGTGAAGTGACAATTAGGGAGAAATAAGAAAAAACATTGTGGTCAATAATCAATTGTTGAATAAATTATTTCATGAATAACTATTGAATTATTACTATTATTACTACTATTTACCACTATTGAGAGCCGCCAAAGACAAGGCATGAACCATGATAATTTATTAATAATATTGTCTTATATGGTTATTGGATGAGCGAAGCGAAGACTCAATTTCACTATACCGAAAAAAAGTGCCTGTTTTTTTTTTTTTTTTTTTTTTGTTTTTTTGTTCGCGCTCCACAGGTCAGACGAAAATTCAAAATCAGTTGAAACTTGGCACACACATGAACCCCTATCTGACTTGGTGCTGTATAGTTTTGAACCACTTTTGAGAAAACTCATTCCAAAGTTTTCAAAAATCCCATTAGAATAACCCAGAGGAAAACATTCGTGAAAAATATTTCATCTGAGAGAATTCAAATTTCCAGGGAATTTCAATCTGATAATGATACACATTATTCCGAACTTTCACTCAAATCGGATCAGCCGTTTCGATGTAAAAAAATATATAATGTTATTTGTGTTAATTATTCAAAGCTATTAAGATACCTATTAAATCAAAGCAACAAGTGTCACCACTTGATTGTAAACGATTAAAACAAAGCTTTCTTTGTTATCATATAAATTATTAATGAAAAATAAGATGGCAGTGATGCAATGGTTTGGATCTCAAGGTGTATATTTATATATATATATATATATATAATAACCAATCCAAAGATAAGTTGATATGTTCCAGCTCATCCATCAACGCGGAAACACATAACGCCTTTCCCTAGTAGTAATGTATTTCGTTCGGCAATTCTTTTGCGCAATAAACAAATGAATATTTATATAAATACTGTCTATATAATTATATCATGTGTTCGAAAGGGGCCCGGAACAGTCAAAAGGCCTTTCCACACAAAGGGCCTTCCCCTTTCGACAGGGGATGCCGGGGTGCGACCGCACCCCGGCCTGTCCTGTCCTGTCCTGCCCTGTCAGTCCGCGCCTGTTTATATATATATATAGCGCTTTCTGGAGGCTTATTTCTTGGCTTTCAAAGTAATTCATTATGATTCAGGAATGAAACCAAGTATTGTGGTAAATAAAATATAAATATTTTTTATTCGCCAACGCGTTTTGATAGGGTTGTACTTATCGTCATCAGGGCTAGAACTCACAAGACACCCGACAAATTTAAATAGGACTTTGATAATCAAAGAAAGGTCATAAGACCGGGCAAGTTCTAGCCTGACGACCTTATAGGCTTGATAGTTCTAGCCCTGATAGGTACAATCCTATCGAAACGCGTTGACGAATAAAAATATTAATATTTCATCTACAACAATACTTGGTCCTATTCCTGAATCACAATATATATATATATATATATATATATATATATATATATATATATATATATATATATATATATATATATATATATATATATATATATATATATATATATATATATATATATATATATACACGTTCGTGATCGTAAAGAATTATGAGGGCGCCATTTCAGTGAATATATCCTAATGAATGAGGAAAACCACGATGAACCTGTCAGAATGGTCGACAATGGCGAGAATCGAACCTCTATTCCTTGATTATTGGTTCACGGGTTCAGCGTGCTAGCCACTGGTCCCCCGTCTCAGTTACAAACAAATAAGATCAATTAATACTTAATAGTGAAGCACCAGAAATAACGTTCATCTTCAATATTCTCTCATTTTTACATAATTTTGATAATTGCTTTCAAATTAATTGAAGGTTTTCAGTAGGTTCTATGAATGTAGGAGCTGACTGAAGCAAATACTAATAAGATTTGTCAGTGGCTGAGCTAGTGTAGAGGGGTGGTAGAGGGAAGGGGGTGACTATTGATTGGCGTCAGATTCGTTAATGGAACGTTCGGTTAACGCTTGATTTGATTTTATCGTTTGTTAGAATATAATAGACTTGTAAAGATCATACTGTATAAAAATTCCGTAAGACCTAAATGAGAGTTAATCGTAAGCAATCGGTCTTCTTTTCAAAACAATGTAACTCACATTCATAATTACGGATGAAAATACGATTTCGGATTAGATAATGAGCCTCAGGTACTTCGATCAGTACCTCAGGTTTCATTTTCACTCTTGCATGATTATTTCATTTCATCCAATGGTTTTGTCGTGAGATAGTTCATACATTACACAAATGTTTCAGATATTCTGTGTGGTTTTTGTATTTTTAATATTTACATTCATATAATGAATATTGGAATTTTCTGAATATATCTCGATTATTCATATATGAAAGAAACATAAAACCGATGAAAATGTATTATCTTATACAAACTTCTGAATAATTTTATTTACGACTTGCAGAGCACTGCTATAAATAGTTGAAAATACATTATTGTTTTATGTTTCACAGAAAATTCAATTAAGTTTTCTCAGATATTATTCCTATACCGGTACATTACTTGAAAACATGCACATATTTTTATGAATGTGGAAGCTCCTTTTCTACTGAAGATAAAACGGGGTATATGATCGAACTTCTTTCTGTAAATAGATCTCACATTAAATATTGACTGAGAAAGAGATAATTACACGGTAAAGATTTTTTGAGAATGAGGTTATTATTATTATAGACATTTAAGGTATAATTTCCCACATTTTTTGTAATGAATTACCCATTTTCATCATTTCATGTGATGAAGCGATGGCAGTAAGGTGGGGGAAGCGAGATGTAACCGAGTCGATTAAAAGAGCTTAAGTGGCAGAAAGTCTGTGGGATGGAGATAGAGATAGTAATATACTGCATCAGAGATGTATAGAGATAAATGGAAGCGATGGACAATTTTTCACACTTTGCAAGACCCCAATCACGTTCCCATAGGAACCACACACACACATGTGAGAGAAAGAGAAAGAGAAAGAGAGAGAGAGAGAGAGAGAGAGAGAGAAAAGTCTACTGTAAATGGTAGTCTAGGTATTACTCGAACGCCAAAATAAATTGTTATACGCTGCACGTTATTTTCTTGATCCTATTGCTTCGCGAGGGTAGTATTATTGGTTCCCTTAAGGGGAATTCTTCTTCGGAAACCGACACTGAGATCTCAGTTCGGTTCATTGTAACTGGAGTAGGACCGGGTTCGAATTCCGGCGCGCAGTGTCTGTCTTGAGACCACATTGCCAGCTGTCTAATATTACTTGACACGATTACGAAAACGATGTAGACATACTTGTATCCACGAGAGATACAGGTTTTCTACCAAAATAACAAACACAAATATAGGCTTATATTATTTGATTATACGGCGGTTGTAAATTATTTTGAGGGTCAGAAATGTTTCTAGTGGAAATTTACGGTGAGAATCAAGGCAACATCTTTCAGATGAATCTTAAAAACACAACAATGCTTTGCCTCACCATGGGTGGCAAAACAAACACTCTTCCACAAGACCGTGCGTATGCATGTCATGATCTCTAGTAGATGGTAACAAAGGTAAATTGCGTCACTGCATGGAGTTGTATATAGTACCGTACTGTCGTATTGAAAGTATAACTCCGTGTTAAAAAGTCATACCACTTGATGACATTAAATAGTGGGTAAAGGCGGTCATGTTCGCAGTTCAAAGTGATTGTTTTCAGGTGTGCCTACAGATTTTTTTTTACATCCAGTGCCAGAATTCAATGCCTTCTATATTATTAATCGAGGTCTTCAATACGAAATGATAAAGAAGGCCTTGCTGGATTACCAACGTGGGAGTAATCCAAGTGGCAGTTGAAACAAGAACATGGCCGCCGTTTGGAAGTAACCGCGGAAGTACTCGATCTGCGGTACACGGCTTTTCGCTGAGTTAGACCTCCATTATGTAGATATCAAGTATACAAACTGAACAAATCAGAAACAAGATAATACTTCGTATGCTAAAGTCGTTTTGATATTCATATAACTTGATCATTAATTTAAAATGATGATAATTAGATGGGCGTGGCAAAGACTTCCATTTTATATACCGAAGAAAGTCGGGCTTCATTTTTATGTATTTTCTTTCTTCATTTCCTTGGAATTTGGTAAAATAAAAAATCGACTCGAAACTTTATCTGTACATTGGTGCATTAATTAGATGGTATTGTTTTTGAGCAAAATCGGTTGGATTTTTGAAAAAGTTTGTAAACTTGGGAAAATTCTCATAAGAAATTGAACTTGAATTTCGCATTATTTATAATTTAATCCAATCGAGATAACATTTTTACAGGATGTTCATTTTGGTCTAATACATGTTTCTATCAGGTATGAAAAAAATGAAAAACTGACCATATTGGAAAAATAGCAAAGCTCAGTTCAAAGTGTGTAACTTGTTAATCAACAGGTTGCATCACCTGTTCAAGGATGAATAAAGAAGACTGTATAAGTTGTAAGGTAAATATATATATATATATATATATATATATATATATATATATATATATATATATATATATATATATATATATATATATATATATATATATATATATATATATGTACGATGGTTCATAATCAAAGGTAGATATATACATGGTGTACATTTCTTATGAATATATTTTGCTCATCTTTCAACGCACGTGCTGCGTTTTCCTAGGTGCATCGTGCCAATCGTAGCTAAGACTTGCATTTCACGTACCAAAAAAAAATCGTTTTCTTTTATTTTTTCTTGACGTGGTATATACAGGTCATACAAAGTAACCAATCGGCTAAAAACTTCTTCTGTACGTTGGGGTCACACCAGAATAGGTTGGAGTCGTTTTCCGAAAAATCGGTCAGATATTATTTTTCGAAAAAAAATCGGTAATTTGGTAGCAACCTATAAGAATACGCCGGTGAGAAAATATATGAAAAACAAAAATTCTTCAAAAGTTCTGAAATATTGCTGAATTTAAAAACAATTATTATCATATACATTGCCAGTAATTTTTGAAATAGTCGGATGATAAATAACGAAGAAAACGTATCAAAATAATATATTTTATTGAAAATCGGAACCAAAAAAGTGTTGCAACTTGAATTGGTTTATTTTGTTATCCCAAGATTCGTTTTGCGTTTATTTTCTTATTTCCAAGGAAGAGAGGGCGCAAGGAGCTAGCTTTCTCCCCTCTGTCCCCCATAACGTCACCCATGAGCATTTGTATCCAAAGACCTGAAACCAACTGTTGTCCAACATTAATTACGGTTAATAGCAACATCATAGTAGGTATATGGTATTTCTTATATAATTTACTTCCAACTCCATGCGTTAGTGGGTGAAAACAGCCAAGCGTTGGTATAATTGGAGGGTGGAGACGGTCGATCGGAACCACCAAAACGTAAGAATCCCATTACGCAGGGTGGAAGGTGATTAAATCCCAGATTCCTAGTTTTAGTGCACCGGTTGCTAAGGTTATGGCGTCTCAGAAGGAGTATCTACCTGACATGGTTCTCGACGTAACAAATTAAGGGAAACCCATTTATCTTACACTCCAACTTAATTTCAACTAATTAAACGAAATATAAACAAAAGGTAATTGTATGGACTTTATCCCATCAACGGTGGTTCAAGAATGTGTATTTAATATATTCCAATTATAAAAATAATAATAAAAAATACGTGTGGAATATGTTAATAAGTCAATTTCGTTTTAGATTAACTGATGGAGGTACAGTAATGAGAAGTGAATTGGACGGGTTTAATTATTAATGTCCACATCTATTTTCGAGTACCAACTATAGCTCAGGCTGTATTCAAGCATTAATATGCAGCACTGACTTAGTGAAAACTCCCTAGCTTCAGTGGTATAGTGAATAAGGAAGACGGGTGATTGGAGGCATTGTATTTGTGAAACGTTTGAATAATTTACATTATCACATCGACATCAATTTCAATTTTCACTGAACTCGACGAGAATACGTAGTCAATAAATTTGCAATATTTCAGTTAAATTACTTTATCCTTTGTAAGTGAACGAATATTTTTCAAGAATCTCGTATTGCATTGTTTTTCTCACATAATCGCTTAATTTGTATTTCCTATGTCGTATTGACTATAAATAGAATATTATTTGCGCCGTTCAAAAATTGTGACCAAAATAGAAATTACGATTCTACTTGGCATTTTCTGACTTCTTTCAGAATTGATTTGTGTGTTTTTTCGGTTGAGGGGGGGGGGGGAGAGAGGGGGGTAAAAATTCTCGAAAGATGTATTCTTTCCAATTGAATAATCTTTTCGAATATCTGAGCACTACCGTCGTTATTGTAGAAGTACGTTCACAAACATATGTTGAAACATGTAACTTTTTGAAAATTCAGTAACGTTTATTTTTAACGACAAGTTTGATCTTATTGAATCTTTCCAAGTATTGAGGGTTCTTATAATAATGTTGACAAAAGACTATATGTAATTATTCCATACAATCATTCTCACTATTTCGTGTGGGAAAAAAAGATCTTTGTATTCTAGTAAGACGTCAAGTACCGGATATGCAACGCATTAGTGGTTAACGCACTCGCTCCATGTGATCTGGGAGATGAAGGGACATATCGGAACTGGTTCGATCCTTGCCACCGTCTATTTTCACAGGTTTTTTCGTGATTTTCCTCTGTAGTCTAGGCTAATGCTGGGATGGTTTCTACAATATAGGCCACGTCCGCTTCCTTCCCACTATTCTTCCCAATACCTAAGAAACACTAATCTCATCACCCCAAAATATCACTAATCATATCACATATAACATATCATCCGACGCCAATAGATCTTAGTTATCATTATATTGCGTCGTTGAATATAATTTTTTAAAAAAGTCGTCAAGTATGGAAGTTATGATGAAACCAATAACCTTCGAATTTTTGAACCGATAATAATTTTGAAAATTGTCTCTATTCAATATTGTTGTTACATCAACCAAATATATTAAAACCTGAACAAAAAATGTGTTCTTTGTTTCATATAGTATTGGGTGAATGAAGTAAGGTAAGTCTATGCGAAAAACAATCGCAACAAAAAAATTATAGTTACATTTTTCCCAATTTGTGTGTATTATTATGTGTTATTTTATTTTGTGATGATGATTTGAAAAATATATATAACTTGTATTAATTTTAGTATTCTACCGTTATAATGATTAATTATGCATATTCTTGGCTTCGAGCATATTATTTTGTGACAAATTATCAAACGTCGCCTGTGAATCTGGAAAAGTTCATTCAAATTTGTAATAATTTGTAGGTTAGCTAATTTCACATCAATTGGTTGATATACACATATAACACATAATGATAACACATAATCTTTCTTCTTAAAAAAAGGACTCATTTATTCAGGAATTCAATTTTACAATTCTTTGCCCTTGACACTAAAACAAAAGAAGGGAGATTCTTTTAGAATGGGTCTTGAGGAATTACTTTAGATCAATGTTATTATACAGTGTAAAAGAGTATTCAGACGACACATGAGCTGTATTTTAAATTATGAATTCATATTTATTTCAAATTTATATGTGTGTAAATATGTATGTAATGTATTTGATATGTCTTGTATGTGTGCATGTGTTGTATGAACTGACGTATCAAATATCATGTAATGATCAATAATGACAATAGAAAAGAAAGAAGAAAAAAAAACTCAGGTGATCTCAGTTTTATAAACATATAAATACCGGTGTCATTGGATGAGCGACAGCAAAGACTCCCATTCCACTCCTATTGAGATTTGTCTGCGTGTATTTTTCTTATCATTATTTTTATTTATTTTTTTATGTGTGCACTGCACAGGTCGCACAGTTTGCCTGATCAAGACGAAGCTTTTTCTGAATACGCGGACTAATCCAAATCCAACTTGGAACTGTATAGTGTTGGGGCCGAATTGGTTGAACCACTTTTGAGATAATTCATCACAAAGTTTTGAGAAATTGAATGAGATGTGACCGTCCGAAAAGTTGGAACAAAAGTGTTTTCCGAAAAATTAAAATTTTCACGAAACGTGAATACAAATATGATTCACATGAAAGCTGGCCTTCCATGAACGCGGTATTCGCTTTCCGGATTCGCTAAGCAGTTTTTCAAGCCACCATGATGATAAAACGACCAATCAGTAATAATAATAATTATTATTATTATTTTTACTGTCCCAAAGATCCCAAGGATATACAGACAGACATGATGTTATTATATACAGTTATTACAAGCACATATATATATATATATATATATATATATATATATATATATATATATATATATATATATATATCTATTTTTATTTATTTTTTTTTTTTAATTCATATTAACATTAAAAATAACATTTAAAATAACATTGGAAAAAAAACAGTTGAAGTACACTCATAATGATAATTGGTCATTATATATGGGAAAAATACAAACACTGATTACAGACAATAATCTCTATATGAGTAAAAACACTTGTCTATTAAGTATGTCTTGAGGCATTTTCTGAACTCATCACCTTTTTTCTTTTTTAAGAAAATCGGAAGTGCATTTAAAAATTTTGAGCCCATGTGAACGGGATCTTTCAGATATATATATTATTTTTGAAGCGTTCCAATCTTATGTTCGTTTTGTTACGTGTATTGTAATCGTGGATAGTTTCACTGTTCGAGACCAAATGGGAATTTTCAATTACATACAGAATTGTAGAGTAAATGTATAAACTGGGTAAGGTAAGGATTTTAAATGATTTGAAGAGATTAGAACAAGAGTATTTGTAAAAAACTTGGGCACAAGGGTTATAGCTCGAATTTGCCATACTTACTCACCTACTTACTTACCATACTCACATAATCTTACTGCACGTTTTTGGAGAATAAATAGTCTCTTGGTGTGAGTGGATGCACCCCACATAATGATCCCATATTAGAGCAACGATTGAATATGTGCAAAGTAGACCATTTTTACTACCTGAATGTTGGTATGCTGCATGAGCTTCTTCAAGAGGAAGCAACCTGAAGCAACCTTATTACATACTACATCTATATGCTCGCCCCACTCTAGGCGATTGTCTAGTATTAGGCCCAGAAATTTGGTCTCTGTGTGAGCTTCAATACTTTCCCCCTCTAGTCTTACTAACGGACTATTCATAATATCGGTTTTCCTCTCCAGATCAAATCTCAAGAGAACTGTTTTATCCTGGTTTAAGAAGAGATTATTATCGAAACACCAGGTTCCCATACTATTAACAGCCATGTTTGTTTTTGCAACTAAATCATTAACACACCCAACAGTTAGGGTCTAATAAACTAAATCATTGTTATACGAGCTAATTAAATGAGTCGTGTCGTCTGCGAACAGCGTCAGTTTACCGTCTTTTAATACACTGGGCAAATCATTTGTGAAGAGAATGAATAACAAAGGAGCTATGTTAGACCCCTGAGGCATGCCAATATTTGTTGTTCTCTCCTCAGAGTATTAAACATCGGTACCATTTCCTTCTACATAAACGTAAGATTTCCTATTAAATAGATAAGATCTGACCCAATCATTAACCACCCCTGATATACCAAGCATTCTTAATTTTGATAATAAAAGTTCGTGATTCACTGTGTCAAAAGCCTTGGTGAAATCGTAAAAAACACCGAATGACTTCTCGTTATTTTTAAAGGCAAACAACACTTCACTGATAAAACTGTATTGCAGTATTAGTTGATTTATGTTTAGTAAAACCATGTTGATTTGTGTTAAGTAGCAAATTAGATTCTAAGAATGAAATTATTCTTGAGCAGAAGGCTTTTTCAAATAATTTCGAAAAGTCAGATAGAACTGAAATTGGTCTGTAACTATTCATTTTCTTTCTATCCCCTTTCTTGAACAGTGGGATTATTTTAGCACATTTTAGTGAAGTTGGAAAAGTGCCCAGATTGAAAGAATTGTTACTGATATATATTAATGGTTTCGAAATATAAGTTGCTACGTGCTTAATTATATTGCATGGAATATTGTCCATACCTGAAGATTTTTTGACACTTATTTTGTCAATGATCTGATAATATTCTTCTGCAGTCAATGGCGTTAAAAATATAGATTTATGTATAAGCCTCTCTGAATGAGAATTCGACTTTGGTCTATTTTGGGTCAGCACTCTTGAGTCAACAAGATTATCAACTATATTTCCGAAATAATCACTGAACATATTCGCAACAAGTTTTGTAGAAGAAATTAAATTATTTTTTTCATCTTCTAGTGTAATAGCTAATTGCCTTTCAGCTACTTTAACGTTCTGGTTTTGATTTATAATATTCCACGCAGCTTTTGACTTGTTTGATGCTGCAGTCAAAATAGCATCATTTTCTTTCGCTTGGTCTCATTGATAGCGTCTCTGTACCGTCTTTTAATATTTGAGTACGACAATTTGTTTACACAATTATTATTAGTTTTCAAAGTGTCGTATGCCCTCTTAACCAAAATAGACATCTCTTTTAATTCCTTAGTAAACCAACTTCTATTTTTATTTGATGAAGGAAAAGGTTTCTTCTTTCTTAGTGGGAAAGCTATATTGAAAACATCAATAAAAATCTGATAGAATGTGTCAAACATATTGTCGACTAAATTATGTGTATAAACAGGAGTCCAACTAATTTCACTCATTTTCAAAATAAATGTATTAATCTGTTCAGCAGAAAAACTTCTTACGAATTTAACATCTCCAGATGATTTTGGTAATGTTGTATTTACACTAATACACTGAAAAAAATGATCCGACATTTGTAGATCTATTACCCTAGCTAGGGTACAATGTGATTTTAAATTAGAGAACATGTTATTAATACATGTGCTAGATGTGGTAGTAAGTCTTGTTGGCTGACTTATGTGAGCCTGCAGGCCATGAGTGCAACAAATCAATCAGAGAGTTTTGATCATCACCATTTACAAGAAAATTGATGCTAAAATCGCCACATATTAATACATATGAATTCGCCATAGATATTTGTTCTAATATCTTAGTCAAACTATCCATAAATTTGATAATGTTTCCAGTAGGGGATCTATAAATACAAACAATGATTATTTTACCTATAGAACATTCATATTCAACAGCTGTTGATTCGAAATGTTTCTCAAAATTGTATTTTTCCAAATTATGTTTTGGGGTGGTGATAACACCTAATTTGGAGTAAATTATCACTCCACCATTTTTAAACACTTCTCTACAGTATGCATTCGCTAATTTATATCCATCGAAAGTCAAGCTGTTGTTCAGTTCGTTTGAGCCAATGCTCAGATAAACAAAAATCTCAGGCGAAAAATCTGTGAGTGCAATTTCCAACATACCTGTCTTGTTTCGTAAACATTGATTATTACCATGAATGATGTTATTATTAATAGATACATCTTTCAGAATGTTATTATCTGGTGATCCACTGACGGGGCTATCCCTTGGGGATACGGTCCAAGCCCGAGGGGTCATGCAACTCGACCGTTCAGCCAAACTTCTAAAAAAGTGCGTTTAATTACTACATCTTGTTTTACTACCTCTTTACTTGTCAGTAGAGCAAATTTGCTCTTTACCCTTGTTCAACCATTTTTCCAAGAAAGTACTTCGTTTAGGCTCATTCTCACACTTGCCTTTTTTACTGTCGTATTTTTTCATTATAATGTCTCTGAGTTTATTGCATACTAATGCTTTACCTTGGAAATTGAGATGGATGCTTGAATTGTTATAGTGATTATACCTTAGTATATTATCCATGAAATTTACGTAGATGTTTTCACTGCACTTATCTATAGAACTGTTTATGTATTTATGTAGACAATCATTTGCTGATGCTATTAATTCGTTCATGTAAATATTATCAGCTGTCCTAGGTATTGAGTTAACAATAATGTTCGTATGTTTACTTATGGGTAGTACTTATGGGTAGTAATAATGTGTGATATATTTGAGGAATAGATATCATTGAAGCCACCCATAATCACAATCCAATCATTTCTACCATAATTTTTAGCCATTTGAGGTAAATCTTTCACTATTTCCATGTGGCCTGCACCCGGCTTAATAACACTTGACGTCTTCACATTATTACTAAGCTGAGCTGTAAGCATACCGTTCATATTTCTACCGTGACTGTCCGCTAGTAAGAGAACCTTGTTGTACTGGGCCTGAGATTTTAGATCAGGTCGATGTATCTTCCCGCCTTCTGTATTACTCACGGTGGAAGTCGTATTTGAGCCATTTTTCATATCCTGATATTTTCTGGTGTTAGTCGCCACAGATGACTGAATTTGCCGTTGAAGTTTCTTCATCTCATCCATTTGATCAGAGATATTATTTTGGAGGGTTGTTATAATAGCTGTAAGCTCACCGAGATCGTTGGTAGAGGTGGGCGTAGCCTTGCCTGTCACTGAGTGACATTTGTCACAAACCCAGATGATATTGCGGTATTTATCAATTATTTTATAGACACTAAGTTTGACATTACAGCAGTCAATGTGAAATTCGCAAGAACAATTACCACCGCATTTCACAAATTTATCTTTTTCACCTATGACCTCCGAACAGACAGAACATATGTTCTCCATATTGCCTAACCGAGGAGCGCTCAAAAACACGTCCGACCACTACGGTGAGCTGAAATACCAAAATGACGAGTGATCTCAGTATCTCTCAGTGACGAGAGATACGCGATTTCTGATTGATGAGCTCGCCTCAATTGCACCGCCTTGCGAAAGCGAAACGTAAATCGCGTTCATGGAAGGTCAACTTATGAGTTTTTACTTTTACCTATGACCATCGATAACGTAACGGGATAAGCAACACGGCATAAGTCGTATCCTTTTAACATTAGGCTGTTTTCACCATGATGGAATCAGCGCGCTTTCGTGTACATTTCTGAGATTCGCAATTTCAAATCAAATCGTACGTATTAGGCTCGTATTTCAATATATAGTACATTGTTGTACAATTGCATTGATTTTAATATTTCTCGTAGATGATGAGTAATTATCCAGTTATCAAATGGTAAATATAGCAGTAGGGCTCTTGACTAGGGGACTAAATGCTTTTACAGACGTATTTTAAATTTAGATTGGCTAATTCAAATGAAATTTATCCCAATACTGTTTAATGCAGTTGGAAAAAGCTGGATTCACAGATTGCATTACATCTATTACTTGTATATATCAACATACAATAATACCAGCAAATTATCATAACATTTGTAAGGCGGCATCCCTTTGATATACGCATGGTGCGAAAGGAAACCACCATGTTGCTTATCCCGTTACGTTATTGATAGTCATAGCTTTTACTGAGATCGGACAGACCGTTTCGAAGAAAATAATCATTCAATCAGTAAATTTTCATCAGAGATAATTTCATCGAATAGATTAAAACAGTGGTTATTCTTCATTTGGTATCTTGCGCGCAGTGATTCACGACAGTTTTCACCAAATTGTAGAGTTTTCGAGTAGATTTTATACAGGCTAAGTCGAGGTGTATGGAGTTTTCGAGTTTCCGGAAAAGTACTTCATGCAAATATCTCACTCATCATAGAACGAATATGCTGCGTTTGCCTAGTATAGTAATTGATTCACAAATAAATTAAACAAATTTAACAAAGTTTTCAACATTTTCTACTTGCAATTTTTTATCTGTGGTCAGAAAAGATTTTTAGTTCCCTCGGAACACTAAGAAAGATGATTTAATTCAAGTAACTATTACTGGCTAACGGTTTAGTGATTTTTCGCGCTTTTCTCGAACTATCAAAACACGAAGTCTGTCAAACACCAACGCAAAACCCAAAACTAAAACCGTGGTATTTCAACCTATATGTTTTTTTTATTCTAAATTTCAAACAACAAACACCACACTGACTGATCAGTTAACAAGCACCTACGAACACTGTTTTGCAAACAAAGCGCAAACAATAAGTATTAATTTCAGACGAAGTTGATCTAAGTTTGCAGCTCGCTCATCATAATTCACTTTTAGTAACACATTGAACGAATAGTTTTAAACTTATAATCCAGTTAACACGAGTTTACCCATAAACTAGTTGGGAATTTAATTTGTCGTCATTGCGTTTCTGTATTTTTTTTTCAATGATGTAGTATAGAAACGTGGATTATAAGTCTTGGAGCCTGATTTAATAACTTGTAATCAATAATTGTAATTGTAATGAAAACGCAGCACATATGCGAATAGTAAGATATGAGCGATACAGGCGCTGACTGGCAGGGGGTGACTGGGGGGGGGGCTTTTTTACTGTTCCGGGCCCCTTTCGAACATATGATATAATTATATAGACAATATTTATATAATTATTCATTTCTTTACTGCGCAAAATAATTGCCGAATAAAATACATTACTATAACTGTAAGACAATATTGATAATAAACTAGTCAAACGCGAAATATGCGTTGTAAGATTAGCGAAATATCTGAATAAGGTATACAAGTCGTTGAAGTAGTTCTACCCTTGCTAATTCATCGACTCTGGTATTCTACACACCTAGATATCTGAATAAGCTATAAAAGTCGTTAAAGTAGTTCTACTCTTGCCACTTCATCGACTCTGGTATTCTACACACCTTGACGCATATAAAAAATACTTCATTGTTGGTCAATTCTTGAATCTAGAAAGCAGCGAATCTCGACAACTTAATTCTGTCACAATTTTTATTATATATTTGATGAATATTATCAGTTATTTTTTTTCTTCAAAACGACTGATTCGAATGACATACAAAATCGTGATAATGTGTAAAATCCATGTATACACATTCAGAGAATATTTCATCCCATTTGAAGAGATTTTATTTCTCAACATTTTCCGCCCAGCCAAATCTCATGGGGTTTTTAGAAACTTTGAGATGATTTTTCTCAAAATCGGTCCGACCGATTCATTCCAAAAACTATAAAATTCTGAGTTGGATGAGTTTGCGTGTACAAAAAAAGTTTCATGTTGATCAGTCAACCCCTACGACCTGTGGAGTGCTTTCAAACAAACCAAAAAAAACAAAAAACACACAGACAAAGCCCTATAAGAGTGGGATGGAGACTTCGCTACGCTCATCTAACTAGTCGAACGCGAAATATGCGTTGTAAGATGAGCGAGATATCCCAATAAGGTATAAAAGTCGTTGAAGTAGTTCTACCCTTGCTACTTTATCGACTCTGGTATTCTACACACCTTGATATCTGAATAAGCTATAAAAGTCCTTAAAGTAGTTTTTCTCTTGCCACTTCATTGACTCTGGTATTCTACACACTTTGACGCATATAAAAAATACTTCATTGTTGGTCAACTCTTGAATCTAGAAAGCAGTGAATCTTGATCACTGATCAACTTGATTCTGTCACAATTTTTATGATATTTGATGAATATTATCAGTTATTTTTTTTTCCTTCAAAACGGCTGATTGAAATTGCTTAAAGAATCGTGAAAATGTTTAAAATCTATGTATACACATTTAGAGAGAATTTCATCCCATTTGGAGAGATTTTATCTCTCAACATTTTCCGCCCAGCCAAATCTTATGGGGTTTTTAGAAACTTTGAGATGATTTTTCTCAAAATCGGTCCGAACGATTCATTCCAAAAACTATACAGTTTTGAGTTTGCGTGTACAAAAAAAGTTTCATGTTCATCAGTCAACCCTTGCGACCTGTGGAGTGCTTACAAAAAAAAAAAAAAAAAACACAGACAAAGCCCTATAAGAGTGGGATGGAGACTTCGCTACGCTCATCAACTATCATGGTTCATGCCTTGTCTTTGGTGGCTCTCAATAGTAGTAAATAAGTAGTAATAATAGTAATAATTCAATAGTGATTCATCAAATAATTGATGAGCGTAGCGAAGTCTCCATCCCACACTTATGGGGGTTTGTCTGTGTGTGTTTTTTTTTTTTTTTTTTTCTGTTTGTAAGCACTCCACAGGTCGCAAGGGTTGACTGATCAAAACATGAAACTTTTTTTACACGCAAACTCATCCAACTTAGAACTGTATAGTTTTTGGAAGGAATCGGTCGGACCGATTTTGAGAAAAATCATCTTAAAGTTTCTAAAAACCCCATAAGATTTGGCTGGGCGGAAAATGTTTCAAAAATAAAATCTCTCCAAATGGGATGAAATTCTCTCTAAATGTGTATACATGGATTCTACACATTATAACGATTTTGTAAGCAATTCTGAGCAGTCGTTTTGAAGAAAAAAAATGAAATGACTGATAATATTCATAAAATATAATGTTATCATAAAAATTGTGACAGAATTAAGTTGTCGAGATTGACTGCTTTCTAGATTTAAGAGGTGACCAACAATGAAGTATTTTTTATATGCGTCAAGGTGTGTGGAATACCAGAGTCAATGAAGTGGCAAGAGTAGAAATGCTTTAACGACTTTTATAGCTTATTCAGATATCAAGGTGTGTAGAATACCAGAGTCGATAAAGTAGCAAGAGTAGAACTACTTCAACGACTTTTATACCTTATTGGGATATCTCGCTCATCTTACAACGCATATTTCGCGTTCGACTAGTTTATTCAACAATTGATTATTGACCACAATGTTTTTTCTTATTTTTCCCTAATTGTTACTTCACCAAGTTCACTTAAGTTTCTTATCTAGGCCTCACGCAACGGGCTCTGAGGTTATTCAATCATTTGGATCATGGCGTCAAGAACGAAAATATTTTTCATGGAAAAACTTTGAACATGAAGCATATTATGAAAACATCAATGAATAGAGGAAGGAGATACTCTGAATGAGAAAGAAATCTACGTCAGGTAGACATCAAGGTGAGGAGTTGGCCATAATGCCGAACTAACCTAACTGCAAATGCATTAAAAATCCAACTTGAATACTCGGTAAACATATATTTTCATATTGGGTTTTAACGACGCACTGAAATGATGACTGAGATCTATTGGCGTCGGATGAATGATCAATGAGATGATGGGATGATGAGATGAAGGTTTTATAGGTAATGAGAAGGATAGTGGGAAGGAAGCGGTCGTGGCCTATATTGTGGGGACCATCCCGGCATTAGCCTAGACTACAGAGGGAAACCACGAAAAACCCCTGTAAAGATGGACGGTGGCGGGGATCGAACCGGGTCCGATATGTCCCTTCGCCTCCCGGGTCACACGAAGCAAGTGCGCTAACCACTCAGGCTATTGTGCCGGTTACTCGGTAAACATAAGGTTGTAGTAACTAAGCTCAAGCCCTTGCAGGCAGCTCTGAATGTGAAAGAAATCTACGTCAGGTACACAAACATCAAGGTGAAGAGGTTAGCCAGCTAATCTAACCCAACTGCAAATGCATTAAAAATCCAACTTTGAGTACTCGGAAAACATAAGGTTGTAGTAGCTAAGCTCAAGCCCTTGCAGGCAGCTCTGAATGTGAAAGAAATCCACCTCAGCTTCACGGCAAACATCAAGGTGAAGAGGTTAGCCAGCTAACCTAACCCAACTGCAAATGCATTAAAAATCCAACTTTGAATACTCGGCCAACATAAGGTTGTAGTAGGCTAAGATCAAGCCCTTGCAGGCAGCTCTGAATGAGAAAGAAATCTACGTCAGGTACACGGCAAACATCAAGGTGAAGAGGTTAGCCAGCTAACCTAACCCAACTGCAAATTCATTATAAATCTTGCTTTGGATACACGGCAAACATAATGTTGTAGTTGGCTGAGCTCAAGCCCTTGCAGGTAGCTCTGAATGAGAAAGAAATCTGGGTCAAGTACACGGCAAACATCAAGGTGAGGAAGTTACTGAAAAAGTTATGGAAAAGATATTAAAATTAAATAAAAAAATAAAAAAATTCAATAAATTAATAAATTAAATTAATATGAATTAAAATGAATAATTGTAATAATAATCCATCGCAAACAGTTATATACAATATAAATATTGATTTGTGTCAAGATATATGTGAAAAGCTACTTGAAAAACATCAAAAATCGAATAATTTTGACGTGAAAAAACTAATTACAATAATCATTCTCTACAAAATGACGGATCTGATCCATGTATACGCACCCTTGGAATAATGTGTATCGTTCTTTGATTCAAATTACAAGAAAACTTGAATTTAATTCAAAACAATATATTCTCGTAATTTCTTCCTCTGGGTTAATCTCTTGAGGTTTTTGAAAATTTCTGAATAGTTATTCTTTAGAGTGATGCAACGGATTGCGCCCGAAATCTGAACGCTATTGATTCAGATGATGACACATGTGTATGCCAAGTTTCAACCAAATGTGTGCTCTCGTTTTACCTGTGGAGCGCATGCAAAAAAAATGAACGAACAAATAAAAATAAAAAGTTCGATTATACTGTAAAATTGAGTCTTTGCTTTGCTCATCCATGATAGAACAATTATTAACTTAGTAATAATGCACAAACATGGGATGAGTATGACCAAGGATGATACCAACTCAATTATCTCATTAAATTGCTTGATTCACTATAGTTACCATTTGGTACAACTGACTTTTAATATTCGAACCATTTTCTTCTTCTTTTCAATTTTTCTCCTCGAACATTATTGACAAATCTGAGAAATATACACTCTGTTAAAAATAGTCGTTGACATATTGCTTTATTCATTCAATTTTATAAATCTTTTTCGAAACGTTTCCTTCACAAAATGGAACATATTAAAGTGGCTCTAGCTAATGGCTTCGAAACATAAGAAATTTTAAGGAATTTGAAATTGCACAGCCTTCTTTTCACCATAATTACATTGTAGAAAGAGAAATTTTAACATTTTCGGAATAAAAGTATAAAATCCTAATGGAAAACTAATATCACGGAGTTGTACGGCAGTACTATACACAACCTAATAATAATGCTAATATAGACGTACTCCAAACTTATTCTAAACAATATTAACCTCATACAAAAAGAATATATATTGGGCAACATTTTGTTACACGAGATGAGAAAAACGAGGTGGAAATTTGTTGAATTATGGTGTCCCCAGTCGTCCTATAGGGTCAAAAGTTCCCACCAGAGGGATTATTTGTGAAAATATTGTGAATTTGTATTATGGATCGACAATATTCTAGAAGGAACTTCTCTGCACAGTAAGAGGCAGTTTTATGGCGATACGTTCATGCGGAAAGCCACTACGATTGTTTGTGCTTACGAGGACCTGTACATGAAGGATTAACATGTGTTTTTTTGTATCTACCTTAGGAACATATATCTCAGAAACTATTCAATATAATTTCGTTTTCTTTGTTGCACGTTGTAGCCCATAGTTTATTTCATAAA
>OZ023326.1:67078374-67173374 GCA_964007535.1 Brachyptera risi
AAATACTTTTATGCCCCCAAATGACCTAGATGTCGTCGTGCCGTGAAACTCAAATATTCATTCATGAAGTTGGAATCATCTCATATTTTCACATTCATTTGTGCTGTCCATGGAGAATTTACTTTCCATATTATTATTTATGTACTGGGCAAACGCGTTATGTGTTGCCGCGTTGATGGATGAGCTGGAACATATCAACTTATCTTTGGATTGCTTATTATATATATATATATATATATATATATATATATATATATATATATATATATATATATATATATATATATATATATATATATATATATATATATATATATATATATATATATATGATAATTAAACTTCTTGGATACGATCCAATGAATGAATATTAGGGTTTTAAGGCGCATCAACAGCGAGGTCATTCAGCGCCTGTCAAAATAAGTTGCTGAACAAAAAGGTGAGAAGTGTTATATGAAGGTGCAAAATATCGAGATATTTGGAATTTTATAGTTATGTCGAAAAAGATACGCCTCGACCGGGATTCGAGCCCGGGACCTTCTGCTTGCCGGGCAGGTGCTCTACCACTAAGCTACCGAGTTATTACCCCTTCGACATAACTATACTTAGACTCACGATACTTCGAGGGGACTAGCCCTATAGGGGGCTTAGGTTCACCCAAGGTGTAACGATTATACGCTACCACAGATCCGTGTGACTCTATTTTACCTTCACCCAGGCATGAGGAATAATGTGATAATTAAACTTCTTCCATACGATCCAATATCGAGATATTTGGGATTTTATAGTTAATTGTCGAAGAAGATACGCCTCGACCGGGATTCGAGTCCGGGTCCCGTCGAGGCGTATCTTTTTCGACATAACTATAAAATCCCATATATATATATATATATATATATATATATATATATATATATATATATATATATATATATATATATATATATATATATACATCTTGAGATCCAAACCATTACATCACTGCCATCTTATTTTTCATTACTGGTCAAACGCGAAATATGCGTTGTAAGATGAGCGAGATATCTGAATAAGGTATAAAAGTTCTTGAAGTAGTGCTACCCTTGCTACTTTATCGACTCTGGTATTCTACACACCTTGATATCTGAATAAGCTATAAAAGTCGTTAAAGTAGTTATAATCTCCTTCTCTTTATTGACTCTGGTATTCTACACACCTTGACGCAAATAAAAAATACTTCATTGTTGGTCAACTCTTGAATCTAGAAAGCAGTGAATCTCGACAACTTGATTCTGTCACAATTTTTATGATATATTTTATGAATATTATATATTATCAGTCATTGTTACCACCGATCTTAAAGATGGCGATGAAAGACCAGTGGACTGTATATTGATGAATTAAGGCGAGGCCATATGGAACGTAAATATTCGGGTGCCGATTTGGCAATAATAATCAGGCGAGCATAATCCAAACTCGGATTATGCCTCACCCCAAAACGATACGAAACTGAACTACGTCGACTTGACGTTGTTAATAACCAAATCAAAAGAAAAAAGAGAAGCGAAACAAAATAGATCAAAAACCTGAGTGGTGTCCCCGCACACCATTAGAATAAATAAACAATAAGAAGCTTGACAGAAAACAAAATACCCAACTTCGTAGATGCTAATGAACATAACAAGTGTAAGGAATCAGAAACAAGAAAGGCTGGAAAGTGGTCCTAAAACGACCAAAGAAGAACGCAGAATAGAGATGCAACAACTGCGTTCATACGAGAGACTTCACAGCACGTCAGAACTCTTAACAGGAGGAGAGATCAACTGACTAGAATACTTGGAGAGAAAAGTCAAGTACGTCTGGTCTCGATCGAGGAGAGATGCTAACTGAACGAGCGAGGCAAGCTACCAAGCATGCCACGCGAGAATGGCGAGCTGTGATTGGTGCAGTCAAATCGCGTGAGAATGTAACGGCCAACCAGCTTTGAGTGGAAGGGGGAAGAAATGCTTGTAGTAGAAAACATAACATTCCATGACGCAATCGAATATAATTTCATAGTTCAAAGGCAACTAGGGGAAACGAGCTAGCTGGTCTCAAAAAGACCGGCGTTAACAGTCATTTTATTTTTTTTTCTTCAAAACGACTGATCAGAATTGTATACAAAATCGTAATAATGTGTAAAATCCATGTATACACATTTAGAGAGAATTTCATTCCATTTGGAGAGATTTTATTTTTCAACATTTTCCGCCCAGCCAAATCTTATGGGGTTTTTAGAAACTTTGAGATGATATTTCTCAGAATCGGTTCAACCGATTCATCCCAAAAACTATACAGTTCTAAGTTGGGTAAGTTTCGGTGCACAAATAAAGTTTCATGTCGATCAGTCGAACCCTGCAACCTGTGGAGTGCTTACAAACAAAACAAAAAAAAAAAAAAAAAAAAAAAACACAGACAAAGCCCTATAAGAGTGGGATGGAGACTTCGCTACGCTCATCAAAAATTTCCTGAGAATTTGAATTCTCTCGGATGAAATATTTTTCATGAATTTTTTTCTCTGGGTTATTCTTATGGGATTTTTGAAAACTTTGAAATGAGTTTTCTCAGAAGTGGTTCAACCGATCGCGCCTCAAAACTATACAGTGTCGAATTGTGTATGATGTGTCAACTGTCTGTGTCACAGTGACAACTGTGTATGATACGGCTATATCAGATCATTGTGCACAATTAATAAGTATTGATCTTGATGAAATAGTCAGTCCTACTAAAGATGGATTTAATGAACATACTCAACCTGAGTATTGGTATAGAAAAGTTAATGAGATTAATCAACTGAATTTCAATTATTGTTTAATGGAACAAAGTTGGACTGAGATAACTAATGACAAGGATGTTAATGTGAACTTTAATTATTTCATAGATATCTTCGTTAAACAGTATAATGAATCATTTCCTCTAGTCAAATCTAAACCAAAGAAAACTAAATCAAGTTTGATCAATAACAATTGGATTACAAGTAAAATTAGAAGTGACAGTATTAATATAAAAAATATGTTTTTAGATATGAAAATTTACAAAACTGAGGAGCTAAACAGGAAATATAAAGACTGTCTTAAGAAGCACAAGGATAATATAATTGTGGCTAAAAATCAATATTATGCAAGTTTAGTGAAAAATGCATCTAATAAACCCAAAATGCTGTGGAATATAGTACGCGAGCAGGTTGGTAACACTTCTTCTATAGAGAGGGTTAATACTGAATTAAAGCTCAATAATGTTGTAATCAAAGATCCTACTGTAATAGCTAATGCTTTTAATGAATATTATCTGTCAATCCCCCTGGAAATTACCAGTCACATAGCTGTGTCTAGGATTCAAACTGGTGACATCATGGATAGAATAGACAGGTCAACTAATTCCATATTCTTAACTCCTGTGACCAATGTTGAATTAATCAAGATAGTGGGTTCATTAAAAAACAGTAAAGCCACTGGTTTAGATGGAGTTAAGTCAACTGTTATTAAATACTGTATACTCTCTATTGTTGACGTACTCAGGGATTTAAGCAATGCATCAATGGAAAAGGGAATATTTCCGGATTACTTGAAAGTTGCTATTGTAAAACCTGTGTATAAAGATAAAGGTGACAAAAGGGATATGAATAATTACAGGCCTCTATCCATGCTCACGGTTTTTTCCAAAATATACGAAAACGTTATTAAGAACAGAATCACTAGTTTTTTGGATAAATGTGGTACATTTAATAAAAATCAATTTGGCTTCAGGCGTCACATGTCTACTACCACAGCAATTAATGAGACATTATCATATATTTTGGAATCTATCGATGATAAGAAGAGTGTTTTTGGTTTGTACTGTGATCTACAGAAAGCATTCGACTGTCTAGACCACAACTTACTCTTATTGAAATTAGACAAGATGGGGATCAGAGGTGTAGCGAATAATTTGATCAAATCTTACATAACAAATAGGCAACAAATGGTAGAAATGAATTATTATACGGATGATGGCCCAACACTAGTATCTCAATCAGAGAAAGGTTATATTCGATGCGGGGTTCCACAGGGGTCAGTTCTTGGACCATTACTATTCATATTGTACATGAATGATCTAAACATTAATATACCTGATAATAAACTCACAATCTTTGCTGATGACACCACCGTTGTTATATCTGCTGATAGCGTGGAAAAAGCCACTGATAATATGAACTTGGCAATTGAGCAGATCAACCTTTGGTTTGAGGTAAATAAGTTGGTACTAAATAATGCGAAAACTAATTTAATGATTTTTAGTAATAAATGGAACCACACTAAACTAGTAAACAATCATCCCGTTGTAAATCATACATATTCTATTGAAGCTGTCAATGTTACAACATTTTTAGGTGTTCAAATTGACAAACATCTTGATTGGCATGAACATATAAATAGTCTGACAAAGAGCCTAAGTAAGTCATGTTTTGCAATCCGTATTCTAAGACAGAGATTTAATCCTATTTTGATCAAGCCCATTTATCATGGTTATTTTGAGTCCCATTTACGTTATGGCATCATTTTTTGGGGCAGTCAATCATGTAGTATCAAGATATTTAAAATACAGAAAACAGTTTTACGAATAATTTTTAAGAAATGTAAATCCCATTCTTGTAGAAGGATTTTCAAAATTTTTGGTGTAATGACTTTGCCTAGCTTATATATATATGAACTCATTATTCAACTCAAGAAACATTTATCATCCGCTGTTACCAATGCAGATATCCATCAACATGATACAAGAAACAAGAATGCATTGCGTGGTATCTCACACAAAACGACCTTGTTCCAACAGGACACAAAATATCAGGGTATATCGTTATATAACGCTCTTCCAGCGTGTATAAAATCAATCGCGTCATTACAGGCTTTCAAAATTACCCTCAAACAATTTTTAATAAAAAAATCACATCACAGTGTTGAAGAATATTTTTTGGGATGTGATCATAGATGTTGTTAGAGCTTTTAGAATTTCTGACTCTTGAATTATTAGCTTTCTTGGATAATTTATCCATGTATTCTTAGGCCTATATTAAAATGAAATGTATTATTAATATTTGTTTTTATTGTTGTCATTCCTACAAGATTGATTAAGGCCTATACTTGTTGAGTTTACTACTAATAACACTATTGAATCACTAGTATTTTTATATTCATATATAGTTAATTATTTTTTCTTATTATTGTAATTTTCATTTATTGGACAATGTGTATGTGTTAGGTATTTATAAAAAATAACACTTACTCTGCTATTATTTTTAAACTGCTGTATATTAATGACTTGCCATATATTGTTCGCACATTTATATGCAACGATCAACATGGATTAATAAATAAATGAAATGAAATGAAATGAAAAATTAGATAAGGATACTTGTGTGTACTAAGTTTCAACTAATTTTGAATTTTCGTGTGTCCTGTGGAGCGCGAAAAAAAAGTTCTTTTTTTCAGGTATGGTGAAATTGAGTCTTCGCTTCGCTCATGCAATAACTCTAGGCCCATATCTCCGCCTTGACCTCCAAGTAGCACAGCTGTAGTTGGGGCTCGGGATCAACAGCAAAAAAAAATTATCAATTCTGCTGAGAAGATAATAGAAGATGTATAGGCCTAAATCTTCTATCTTCACATGCTTTCGCTCAACGAATTACACAAGCACGATGTAGTGATACCAACCTATTTTATCATAATATATAGAAAGTGACCCCTACTCTGGTCTTGAAAGTGAAATATTTCCGGGGTCAGAATCTGAGTCAATCGTTCTGATTACCTGTAGCGCAATTCTCGCTTTTGTATCGAACTATATAGAACAACAATGCTCAACAATACTATACACGGCCCAGTAGATTACGAGAATTATAGAATTTGTTAGTTGAACAATGCCACCGGTACCGTGGCCACTCTTATCTATATCCAGTTCACACGGCCAAGGGAAACCGCTAAATCGCGACAGGCAATCGGGACTATTGGCTCTGAAATGACCGCAAGAAACCACAAATGCCTTCCATGTTATCAGTATGGGAGTTGGAGCACCTTCTTTATATTATGATGAAATGGGTTGGTATCACTACATCGTGACACAAGTATGGCGTTTTCCTATCTAGTAGAAATATTTTCGTTCTTGTGTTGGTAACCATTTACCTTCTACAGTTCTACTTTATCTGTATTTTGTTAGGTTTAGATCAAATTTTGTGCAATTTCATTTTATTGCTCATAATCATCATTCGTCACTGAAATAAGGTAAGTTTCTGTACCGAGTAGTTTATTATTTATTAATCATTGGAAAATTGATATTACCGAGAATAATAAACGTGATTCTAGGCATGTAGCCCATCATCCTTCAATTGTTTCTCATCACCATAACCTCACTACTTTTTACGTGATTTGTTACTAGGGTCTTGTCTAGTCTAGAGCGACTAGAGTTTCCGAGGCTAGGCTGAGCCTAGATAGAAGAGAGGAGACCCGATTTTTCTGCAATGAGTTGGATCATGGGATTAATATCCCAAGGATTGAAACGAGTGGGGAACCCTCAAGTCATTACCGTTCGATTTCGTTATCATGCAGATAAAGTCGCTGCCGGCCCTTTAAAACGACGTTACGGGTATAAAGAGAACATGCTGCAGAGTGGAACATTACCACATGTTGTTAGTGGTCGGAAATTACCAATGCCGACATATGAACCAAAAGACGCGTGGAATGAGAAGCGTGCACTCTTTGGACAAAATGATTATATTGACATTCTTGGCAACGAAAATCTTCATCCGACAAGAATCTTATATAATGTACCATTTTGGCTTAGAGGAGTTAGTGGTAACGAATATCAAGTACTTCTTCGTAAGAAAAAAATGTTGCAACATGGATCTTACCCAGTTGCTAGGCCAACTAAGTGGAAGGAACTGGATAAGAGGATAGCATATTTATACAGGTTTCTCAATAGAAAGACAAAAACTGGTTTAACAAATCAATAAATTTGTATCGCTGCATAAATAACTTAGTTTCTGAAGTATAGCATTGATTTGTATTCCAGCTAGGTTTACAAAGCTGCATTATTGTTTTCACGTGCGCCAAGTAACAAGGTCTCCTCGATCTCCGCCTAGCAACCCACCAAGGGAGCACCAGGTTATTGCATCAGCAAGTTTGAGCCATTTTGGAGCCCACTTTAAAGAAAACAGAACCTGCAATAACAGCATGCATGCTGTCCCTTTGTATTTAGATTATAATTTTGAATAATGTTTCAAAAATTACTGGTTGTAGGGCTACGTGGTTGTAAGTTGTAGGTTCCAATTATCACCAATGATTAGCAAATTAGTACCGATAGGCCTATACAGGATCGAGGACAAAATTGATGGTGGTATGTGACGATCTGGTATAGCAGAAGGTCTCGTTTTCTAGGTAGGCCTAGAGATCGAGGGGAAGACCAGCTCTAGGTAATGTAATGTGATACTGACTGACAGTTACGATAAACAAGGACCAGTGGTACAAAGTTCTAGCATCTGAAAAGCATTTTACTTGTATATGAATAAAAGTGAAAATATAGTCTTATTGTTTTGAATATTGTAGTTTTATTTTTAGCATGTACTGGTACTAATTCTTTGGAGTTGTTAGTGCACTAACAAATTTTGTATTTATCTTGGCTACCATAATCAAGATATTTCATTAATATTCAATAGGTATCAGCAACCTTTTCCTCTGATCTACACAAGATATTATCTTGAAAATGTCGACATGATGCAAAGCATAAATTCAAAATTGTACACTAGTTACCTAGGCCTATAATATGTTTTGGATTCTTGTTATAGATATGCAACTCATGATAAGGTAGTTCCTTATACAGACTATTCAGAGCTAGGAAACATGAGTGCACTCCTTCATCTTTTAGTTTTACTTTGGCCAATATGGCTCATATTATGTTGTGAATTGGATTATTGTGATCCTTGACGTTTACTTGATAGAGTAGGCCTATGTAGTATGTTCTGTTTTTTTTTAATCGTATGACATTTTCTACATAAGAGATGCAGTGCAATATATGTTCGTGCACACGATTTTATGTATGAAAAGGTTATGAAATAATGTCAATTATTTAAGTAAAATGCGCAGTGCAATGTAGAAGAGTGAAGTGAGATTTATACTGCAGTAACAGCACATTTTTTTATTTGTAGTATGCAGGTAGTTAATTGCACAGCTCTGGAACTGTTGCTATACAACAAATATTAAGCGCTAAGCGCTGTTGCTTATCCATCGGTATGGTCGATACCTAGTTAGTGGCATGTAAAAATAGCAATTACTACAAAAGCGATGAAATCTTAAGTGTTTTATCGGTTTCAATACATGTTTTTCTAATATTTCTTCATGTTGTTTGATAATGTTTTTGAAGAGACCTCAAAGTGCCAAGAACATCTGATTCCACCATGTTTCAACATATTGGTGATATAAACACTAGGCCTATACAGTGAAACCTCTATCTATCGTTTTTCAAGGGATCAGGAAAATGAAACAATCCCTACAGGAAAATTTAACATTGATTATGAGAGTGGGGTGATAAAAAATGAATGATACAAGCAGGAAAACGATGGATCCGGGAACGATGCAGAGAGGTTTCAATGTATTTGAACGTTAGCCCTATAGATGCCATTTTTTCCAAAATTGAATCAATTGGGGTGTTAAAGGGTGAAGTTACTTGAGGAATATAAAGAAAATATTCAAGCTTTATTCACATTGCTACCTACATATCTATAATCTAAGGTTAGGCCTATGTAACTCGTGAGATCCCAGTAATTTTTCAGTTTTCTAGTTTCAACTGACTCGAGTAAATCAAACTCTTTAAAGAACCAAGTTTAATCAATTGCATGCAGGCAACATGATTTACAATGTTCCACGCATAAAATATTCTAGCATTGATTCGTCCAGTGGCTAGATACAACATCCAAGCTGCCCCCCTGGCTCAGTCAGTTACTAGGTCTGTTTGTTTGTCCTGAACTACTTGAACTAGTTCTTCAGTTCTTGCACTTTCGTGTTTGTTTGTTACCGTGGTGCTGCACCAAAGCTACACTCTCGTATTTGTTTGTCCCAGTTCACTTGCAGTAGTTCAAGTAGTTCTACACCAGCTACGGAGCTGGTGTGCTTAGTTCAGTTCAAGATGGCAGGCGCTAAAATCAAATTTTAGGTGGACACTATGTTGGCTTACAAGTTGATGACGCTTAAATACGTGCCGATGAGAATGAAAAATTGTATATTTGAATAAGGGTTGAAATTATTTTGAAGTAAGTTGACATGCAGAATTATGTCTGGTGATTTTACCCTAATAACTTTTCCCATTTTCAAAATTCGTGTCTAGGAACCGTTGAAATTAGCACTATCGTGTTTGTTTGTACCTCAACATTTCCTGCACCAAACCTGTAATATGACGCATTTCCTTCCTGCACCAGCAACACTTTAGTTCAGGTTGGTGCAACACAAACAAACAAACCTACTGCTCTGCGTTTGAAACTGAAGTCAAGTCGGGCGTGGGTTCAAATCGCCTATAGGCATGAGTTTTCAACTTTTATAGACATTCATCTATCGTCTCGTAATTCATGTGGAATTGTACCACTATAACCTAGCTTTTGGTGAAGTTAGGCAGGCAATAAGCAATCAATCATCAACACTGCATCCCTGCCCTCGAGTATTAAATAGCTTACTATTTGAAAATATCACATATATAATATTAAATAGCCGAGTTTTGCTAGCAAAGTATGAATCGAGGAATGCAACCTATCTGGAAGTCGGGTAGTCTACGAGCTTCAACGAGGAAACAAAGACTCGCGCTTGTAGGCTAAAATATGTCATACATGATCATAAATCATTTTTTCTTTCCTTGTTTTCTATCACAACATCTTGGGATATAAAGATGACAGTTCAAATAAAGAATGCACTGTAGTTTGTGATTAATAATTTTGTTATTAATTATTATATTACATACATAGATAATATACTGTGTATATATATATATAGCCTATATAATAATTAATTATTGTAAAACACAAATCATAATACCAAAAAATATGGTATGTTCACACTTCATACATACATAATATTTACATACACTCAAAATAATAGTTGCATTGAAATGTTAAAGGGTCTAAACATGTAAACTGATTGAAGGAGCTCTATTTCTCTGGGATACATATAACTGTTGGGTGAGGTTGGCAATTAATATCACATACCAAACAAACTGTTCGTAATATTGGTATTTGTACAACTTATATAGGCCTACTTGCCACATTTAGCGTAAACAATGGATGTTACGCATCTACGCAACTGTAAAATAGCGGCGACTTTTACAAATACCAAATACCGGGGATTAGATCATTAATAAGCCAATTGTTTCATCTGAATAAGCTTCAAGAAGGAAAAGTTTCACAGGGTTTTTCCCAAGTTAAAAGGGGTTTGTTGTATGTATTTAAGCGGATGGTATGTCGACTATCGACACAGTACTGAGTACTATAAGTGGTTTTGCAAGAAGGATAGTAAAGTGGTCTCGTAATGTTTGCTCGCGTCCAGATGGCGTAAGCTGTGCCGCTCGTTTGGGTATATTTGGAGCTGGTAAGGCTTACCGGCCTTGACCAATGCACTTATGAATTGACTTGTGTGAAAGAAGTGTACATTCTCATCCATCAGGCCATGGATGATAAAGAGCCGGTTTTCACTGAAAATGTAAAAGAGATGTAGTAAATAAGACATGCAGGCTAAATGAGATGAGCTGTACAGTGTTGATTATTGAGATATATCGGTAATACAATACAAAAAGTAAAACAAACAAATCATCATTCTGCCTAATAAAACAGTGACAATTGGGTGAAGCTTTACTGTACCAGGATCATTATATCTGACAATCTATAGCTATGACTAGGAAAACGAAGGGATGCGCGTTGTGAGATGAGCTTAGATGTATGGAAATCTAGAATGAAAAATAACTTGTCAGCTCAATTTACATCTACGGACCTTGGATTACTTCAAACGCCTAGAAACCTCACCCGCAACTTATTGATATTTATAGTGCTGCAACCTGTCGCATAAACACTTTGCAAATCCAAATATTCAATGAAATGTACACCTTTTAATGCGTTTTCTTTATTATTTCTCATTCGATTGTTGCAAAAATCTCTGGAAAGGTGTATAATAGTATTGTTCATATTTGGTGAAAATTTAAGAGCTTTTGAAAAATTCTTATTTTTCAAGTATTTTTCCTCCGGGTTATTCTTACGAGGATTTTTCAAACTTTCCGATTATTTTCCGGAAAAACCTTCCGACCGATTTCTCTGAATAACAATCCCAACCTATTCTGGTATAACACTATGACACTAACGTTCAGAAAAAGTTTCAAGTTGATTGATTAATTTCTCTGACCTGTATGCCGCGTACATAATTACAAAAAAAAAAAAAAAAAAACGAAGCCCATTTTTTTTCAGGGTGTGAAATGAAAAGCTTCGCTACGCTCATCTAACAACATATCGAAACACTTATATCAGAATACTGTTATTGGAAAGTAGGACTTGATATTCTTTAAATATATCTGAATACAGTGAAACCTCTACCCATAATTTTTCAAGGGACCAGGTAAATAAAACCATCCATGCAGGAAAATTCAACATTGGTCATATGGTAGTGGGGTGAGAAAAAATGAATGATACAAGCAGGAAAACGATGGATCCGGGAACGATGCATAGAGGTTTGACTGTACACTACGTATTAGTCTTATATACTAGTTGGTTCTACCAACTGATAATTGAGTATTACTTTGGTTAGTTATTGATTTCAATAAGAAAATAACTAAAGGTGATAGGCCTACTGATATCAAGTTAATTTGCTAATTATTGTTCAAGCCACTAATCATCACTTGAAAACCAGCTCTTGGGAATATCAATTGACAGTATGATGGGTTTGAATTTCGACCAATAACATTGTATTTATTTATACTGTAACAGATTCAACGATGAACCTTGTAATGACAATAAAGATCAACTGACATCGATGAATGAGATGAAGTCATTTCATTATATTTATGGACCAGTGGGATTGAAGTTGTCATGGCCTGTTTTTGAGGATCCATAGGCCTACCAGTATTTTCTTCCAACGTCTGTTGGAGACAATGAAAAACATCTGGCAGGGTGGTCAACTAAGGCGGAAATCGAACCCTAGTCAGCTGAATGATGGTACAGAATGCACGCTACTGCTTGATCTACCTGTCTCAGGAACAACATTATAATTTTCAACTAAAGAGTAATGACTCAAAAATATTAAAAACCCACTGCATCAGATTTTTTTTAAATACTAATGAGAGTACACTTCTCTCAAATTATTGAGGTAGAAACTAGAAAATGAAAATAGAAACTGATTTGAAACTAGAGTACAGTTGTAGGCCTACTCCTAATGCACAAAAGTGAATAAACTGCAATACGTGAAAAAGAACATTTCAGTAGACCTAATTAATACCTAAATTTGTATCTGTTAGATAGGCCTACAAAAACAGCAAAAGAGAGTGGACTGAATGACTAGAGCAGCCCATGATAATTATTGAGTTTGACAACACACTACGTATAAATAATGAAAACTAAATTCTATTGGTGTCAGTAAATACTAAATTGTAGAGCCTAAAACTGTATTGCAACTAATAATGTAATAGGTTGGAGGAAACACATGGGCAGAGCACAAATACACACTAACTGGGCTGGACAATGCGAGTACTGGGAGGTAGGTTCCACAAGAATCAACAAACTCAGATATTGTCGCTTGGAACTAGACCTGGAACTTTTGAGAACGAGAACCATAATACTGATTTGGACTGATACTGGAGCCAGAACCCTAATTTTTCTCTAGGTATAGCACAAACCAAAAAAACAAAGGTACGGGTATTTGATTTTGTCAACTAGCAATAAAATAAGCATTTCCGAGAAGAACATGTTTGACTTACTCGTCCGGGAAGTGGTTCACGTAGCTCAGAATGGATCCGTTTTTGTACCCCGCCGGATTGTTCTCGGGCAGGTCCATGTAGCGCTCCGTGTACCCGGTATCGTACAGAGTCCAAGACGTTACTGGTGCTCCCGCTATTGCCAGCTGCAAGAAACACATCGACGTTTAGGTTGACCCTAATTTCACATCAAACAAGTTGTAAAGTAACTTGTAATTAGAAGTTTTCAAATGTCTCGGAGATATAAGAAATTACCTTAATTTCTAAACGGGCCTATTTGCAATATTCAATATCGATATTTATAATTTATTTTGAAAAATAAGTAGGCTAATAACTGAAAAATGACTTACACTATTTTTTGAAATTTGAAATTGAGTAAATGCACAATAATGAACAATAATAATAAATAATAATAAATATGTATGCCTTCAACAAGTTTTTCAAAACAGAATTTTGTTTATTTGCGTACCAGTAGTGAGCAAAAGACTTGAATAACAAGGCCTACTGATAAAAAGAATTTCAATTAATTTCGTTAATACAGTCAAACCCACATATAACGAACTCGGTTTCAACGAAATTTCGGTTTTTACGAATTAGTTACCATCCCCCTTCAAATCTCCTATCCTCACAATGTTAAATAAAGACCTATAACGAAGTGATTTATAGTTCAAAATTCGGTTATTACGAATTTTTTGTCACTTTTCAGCATATTTTGCTCATTATTATCAGCTATTTCCAACAAAATGTTCGAAAATCGGAGCATTTTGCGTGAATTTATTTTCAGGTTACATTTATTTTGAAAGAACTGTACATCGTAGCAGCTGGTGACGCGTACAGCACGTGGTCATACCTCTTGCTGCACCCCCCTCCCACCACGGCCCAAGCACAGTGGAAAGGCCCATAAACAAACATTCGCTCGACGCGCACTAAATAATAACGTGATGGTGACATCTTCAATGACTTTGTTTATCTATTTTTTGTTTACATTCCTTCATTTCCATTCGTGATAGTGTCCTGTAACCTAGGAAATAAAACGCGAGAAGTGGGGAGTTGTGGTGTCATGTGATAGCAGATGATAAGTTCTTTATGAAAGGACATTGTTGTTTTCTATTACTTTCTACAAACATACTAAGTGATGATACGATGCGATGATAATATGTCACCTAATACAGTACTATACTAGGGCCTAAGTCGTAAATGTAGGCCTATCTTTATAAATCTCTAAAATTCAAGTGCTGTTATGAAAAAAAGCAATAAATCTCTATAACGAAATTCTGTTTTTACGAACAGATTTTCATTCCCCTTGAAATTCGTTATATGCGGGTCCAACTGTATTGAATCCATTAATTTTTAGAAATGATATTCAAATTAGGCCTAGAAGACTAGGGCTGTGACTGGAAGGTTCCAAGTATGAATCTAGTATCCACAAGCCTTCTTTCCTATAGGCCTCTACTCTACCTCTTATGTCCTACTACCTTTCGAACAATTGTTGACTATCTCGACTATGAAGTGTAGAAACTACGAAACTGCAATTTCACGGCCTTCCAAATAATAAGTTACCCGCGTATTTTTAAAAAAGTGAGATTATGACCAGTAATCAGTTGCCCTGAAAACAGTAGCCATTATTTATAACACATGAAGCACCGTTTCAGTTGGAACAATCATTAAATTACTATATTTATGTAGTTTTCAGTCGTACCTAAATGCCACAAGTTGGATATTATTGAAATGAATCATATCTTTATTTGCTTATATTCAATTCGCACTTCCCCCCTAGCGACCGCCATTTTGATCTGGTCGGCTAGAATGTGAAGCTAGCATTACAGTCTCGTTTACTATGAACTACCGACTCGATAGCTTATCTACATGCAACTTTCGTCATCAACTATGTGACGTTTTGAGTCGAACTAGCAAGTTGACTAGGTCATATTTAGAGCTTTCAGCCACAGCCTAGACCTGGGCAGTCATCATCTCCCTATGCTATGCAAAATACAAATTTGCAACACGTAGCTTCATTGTTTTGTTTTATATTTTCAAGAAAGGGTGTTCTAGCGTGAATCTTGTGAGTAATCTTCCTTGACCAAATTGATCATTAATTACTTTTTAAAATAATTTATATTTTAAAATATCCACCTCTGAGCATATATTCAACATTTTCAAATTTTAATTCGTATTTTAAAAACCCTGGCCCAATTTAATTGGTTATCTGGGTCTGAAATATATATATATTTTAAAAAGTACACAATGATCGTGAGCATCTGATGTCACTTTATAAATTATTTCACAACACAAGCAAAGAAGATTAGATTGAAGTACCGGTATTCAAATTACGGTAAGTGCATGACCGAACGAGCTATGAATACCTTGAAGACGTCTGCATGCTGGGCAAGCGCCATTAGGCTGAGGTAACCGCCGTAAGACCACCCGTGGATTGCCACGCGTGACATGTCGATGAAACCAAGACTGTCGGCGAGCCACTGTAACACTTCCACTTGATCGGCAAGCTCAACCGTGCCCTGAAAAAAATCGAGTGGTGTTCCTCAAAATTCAGATTTTAACAAAATTTAAATTTTATTCACAACTAGTGTATAGGCCTACAGTGAAACCTCTATCCATCGTTTTTCAAGGAACCAGGAAAATAAAATCATCCATGCAGGAAAATTTAGCATTGGTTACCAGTATATGGGAGTGGGGTGAGAAAAAATGAATGATACAAGCAGGAAAACGATGGATCTGGGAACGATGCATAGAGGTTTCACTGTACAAAGATATTTAGTTGGGCTGTGCAGATCCATGCATTTTGAAATCCGCCTCCTGAACCTACTCAAATTTGATTCCTATTGATTCTACAGATTTGCATTGTTGAATGTGACGTAATTTTTTGTGCCTGTTTGTTAAAATGTAACTGGCTTGAACAGAGTTTGAATGTCATTGGCTTGGAAAGAGGAAATGGAATGGACTATTCATATACTGACACTTCATTGTAAAGAGTCATCCGAATGGAAAAAAAATAAAAATTAATAAATGTGATTGGCATGAGGTGTATAACTATTAACTATAAACCTAGCTATATTTTTGAAAGCTGTCGATATAACTTGAAATTATCTGTGTAGTTACCACTTACAACGGTAGTTAGTTGTCAACTCATATATCTTTTTAAGTTTTGCAGTTTTTACAGTAGGGCCTACCAGTAAGTAGAAAGTAAAAACCTAGCAGGCCTACAAATGAATCAAAACCAATAAACACAGATCACTGGGGTAGGCACGCACACACTACACAGTTACAGTGGAACCTTTTTTTTTATTATCATTATTATTTACACTCTTGCAATTGCACATAAATGCGCAGTGGCAAATTCCCTAACTACCCCTATCCCACCTCCTCCCTAACCCTCTGACGGAATAACTTGAACCTAATTTCATCCCCATCAAAAACACTTCTACTAAGCCCATTCCAGTCCCTACCTGTCCTATTCAAGAAAGAGAATTTACCAACATCTAATCTAGCCCCCTTTAAGAATACCGCTCTATCATGACTCTGCTTACCTCCATACCCTGACTCATTCCTTTCAATCAACTTATGCAGCTCAACCCCTCTCCCTCCATTACTCTGAAGAAATTACATAAACGATCCTCCTTCCTCCGTATTTCCAATTTCTGCTATCCCAGGTCTCACATCATCTCAGTTGTACTCTCCAACATTCTCTCCCTCTCCCCCTTTCATTCTCACCCCATTTCCACCTCCTAACCCTACCTGTAACCCTTCTTACCGCAATCCTTTGAACCCTTTCCACATCCCTCATCTCCACTAATCTATGACCAGACAAATAACTTACTAAAGTGAAGAACATACTAAAGAAACTACATATTCAACATGTGGGAGCATATGGATGGGATCAAAGAATGAAACTTACCAAGGTGAAAAATGTACTAACGAGAAACTTACTAAACAGGTTCTACTGTACTTGAGAAGCTTTACCTGGATAGTAGATAGAGTGATAGAGTATAGACTATATATTTCGATAGTCTAGTAATAGTAGTAGCAATGGTAGTCGGTCTACTGTAACAAGACAGTTGACTTGAAATAGGCCAAAATGGTATGAGTTGTGGACACAGTTAAATCTCACTATTGTACACCCTATTTCTCATGCTTGTTTACATTATTGTTGCTGAAAAAAATCAAATATTCAAGTCAAGTAGTCCAACTTGGATCAATCAAATCAATCAATCACTGATTATTATTCACTTGATTAAACATCGATGTTTTGAAACAATATTCAGCAGCGAGCGCTGCCCTTCCAAGACAAATGGTTGAAGTTATTTTGGGAATAATACAGTAGAACCTCTTAAGTCTCTCTTTAGTACGTTTACTGCAGCACCTTTGTGAGTTTTATTTTTTGATCCCATCCATATGCTCTCATGTTGAATACCCTATTTACTCGCATATAAGGCGCATGTATATTTACAAATTTGAGAGCTCAAAACAGGGGTGTGACTTACGCGGGTGCGACTTATCCGCGCGCACAAACTAACCAAAAATGAAAGTCAAATGCATCAACCTTCATCACAGTGAACGTGCTATTCTCAGTGTAAATGCTGTATATTACCGTATTGTTTCGAATATAAGCCCAAACTCACAAACTTTTAGATCAGTAGGGTAATTGAAAAAAGAGTCCCTATCCTCTTCCACGTAAATCTTCCGGGGTACAATTTAGTCAATTTCGTATTGCGTGCGAAATGAAGAAGATATCAAGAGGAAGCTAGGTGACCGGCCGAAACGACTTGTGAGAAAGAGAAACAGGTGAGAGGGGTCTCACATGATCATCATATGGCTCGCTTCTATTGGCGCTCAGCCGTCTTGAGTCGAACGAACGAGTGTTTTTCACGCTAAACAGTCTCGAGCTCGTCAAGGTCAGATCACACGCAGTAGGATCACACACCACGCAGCTAACAGCTTGACCGGCTTATGTTCATAACTGCGCGTCAAACATGCTTCTTCATGATAAAACATTTATCAAACAAATTTTTAGTAGAATATCTCGAAGTTTCTAGTTGCTTCTGTTGTTATGAGTGTGTGGGTGTAGTGTGCGCAATTAAAATGGACAAAAAACGTATTTTTGACCGATTATAGGCCGAGATTAGCATATAAGCCGAGGTGACTTTTGGGCTTGAAATTTCGAGGAAAAACTCTCGGCTTTTATTCGGGACCATACAGTATGATGTATGTTGCTCATTATTGCTTTGGAATTAATGTTTTGTTGGGTGAATAAAAAAAATTCAAAAGAAATTACGAGATGCTTTTTTCCTTTCCTTGAACTATTATCTCAAATGTTTGCAGCAAAAATAATGGTTCGCCAAGCGTCGTCGTTTTACGTAATCATCTTGTGTTCTCGGTCGCGCTCCGGTGTGTTCGGCAACCTGCCCCCTTCCCCCCTCACCATTACAGCAAAAAATCTAGCTGTGAACGTGTAGCGCACATGTACAATGTCAGTGGCACGCACGTCCGTGTTGTTATTTATGCGTTGTTTAGTTTAGTTAAGGCCCCTCACAATGGTTTCTCATGTCTCTGATAGCAAGTGATGTAAGCCAATACCATACCATATGCGTCCCGAACAGTGCGCTACACGTTTCATCGCGATGTATTTTTGATGGTACCGGAGACTGCAGGTGCAACTTATAAATCATACAAAGGGTTGTACAAAAAACGACTGTCAAAAACAGGGGTGCGACTTATACGCAGGTGCAACTTATATGCGAGTAAATTCGGTATTTTTTTCAGTAAGTTTTTGAATTGGTTGTAAACCTGAAAAGGTACTGAATGCATTTCACTGTATTCGTTCAGTTTTTTTTTTCATTTTTGCCACTTATTTTATGCCTATCTCATTGATTAAAAATAGGGTTGCCAACAATAATCGACATATCGATATACCTAGATCGATATTTTTTCAAACGATACGATAATCGATTGAATTTCGGCGATACGATATCAATATGATCATTTTCAATCATCGAAATGAACATCATTTCCTTTTCAGACTAATTTTTTCCCCTTTACGTAATTGCTCCAATCAGTGCATGTGGCGCAAAAGTTCATTTTTTCTATTAGGCACTCGAAAGCCAATGAGAAACGCTGTTTACGCTGACGTCAGAGTTGGTATGCGCAATAATAGACGAGAATATAGACTACCGTGCGGTCAATTGGCGCTCGGTCGTCTCGAGTCGGAGACGTTTTTCACGCTAAGTAGTAGTTAGTCTACAAGTGCTCCTCAAGACCTCAAGATCAGATGACGTTAGACCACACACACCATGCAGCTAACAGCTCAACGTGCTTATTATGTTTATCACTATGCGTCAAATGAAAATATTAGAAATTGGGAAAATCATGCTTCTTCATGATAAAACATTTATTAAACGTGTTTTTAGTGGAATATCTCGCGGTTTCAAGTTGATTCCTTTGTTATGAGTGTGCGGGTGTAGTACGCCCAATTTAAATGAGAAAAAACGTATTTTAGACCGATTATAGGCCGAGATTCGCATTTCAGCCGAGGTTGACTTTTTGGCTCGAAATTTCGAAAAAAAATCTTGGCTTATATTCCGGACAATATGGGTGAATTCCAAATGTATATTGTAACGTGTACTTTTATTACAGGTTATAAATCTGCCTCTTCCTCTATCCCGTTATCTTTCTACCCCTCCCTGCTAAAGGACTGAAGCCCCGCACTTAGTCCAAGGTCAACCACTTGTCGATGAATCAATCAACACAGCTGTTTAGACCGCAATTCTCAACACAGTTATTCCGATGCGATATGATATTTTGACATTCGATACGATTATCGATTAGGAGAAAAAATATCGATATAATACGATTAATAATCGATGTTAAGTAAACGATAATCGATATGAGTTTTCATATCGAACGGCAACTCTGATTAAAAAGTTGATCAATTATCGATTGATATTCGATAGATTATCGCAGAAAAATGGATGACACTTTTGACATGGAAGTGACTATAATATTTAGTAAGGTCCACATAATATAGATACGTAAAGTAAGCCTACGTATTAAAAAGTGAGCAATTGTTACCATTCTTCCCCGCAGATGTCCTTCAAATTGCAGTCCACGATGCTGTGATCCTCTCGAGTCAATGGCCACAACGCAGTAGCCCTCCGCTGCCAGCATGTGCATCCGCAGCTGACGCATTCCCTGAAATTTAAAAATCATTTAAAAATTGACTTTCATACACTCAACTCAGTACCGGTACATAAGCCTACTGGCTGAATTTGAGTAGGCTAGTCTTGAGAGAGTGCGGATGTTTTTCTTATTCCTTTCGAAACAAAATTAAAAGATACTAAAATGATACAATAGACCTAAAGGCCTACATTATTTGAAAATTCTTGTCGTAAAAATAACAACATGAAAGTGTGAGACGTACGATAGAAACTCTTTAGTAAGTTTCTCGTTTGGTAGGCCTAAATTTTTCACCTTAATAAGTTTTATTCTTTGATCCTATCTATATGCTCCCACATGTTGAACAGTTTTTTTATGAAGTTTTTCACTTCAGTAAGTTTTCTGTCTGGTCCCCTGAAAAATGCACTAGAGGTTCCACTGTACTATCAATTAGTGTTGGGCGAACATTAAAATGAGGTTCGAATTTCGAACCAGCTAGGTTCGAAAACGAACATCTGAAAAAAAAAATCTCATGCTGATCATTGCAATACAATTTTTTTTCTTCATCAATGGTTTCGTCATCAAGTCAAGTTGAAATGCATGAATGGTATACATTGTTGTTCCAATAGATCCAATGAGATTGGATATGAATATGATCCAATAAGATAAGAAAATGAAAATAACCTGCAAATGTTTAAAAAGCTGTCAGTGCAGTGAGCAGGACCTATCAGCTGTTTGCTTGTATTGATTCGATAGGTCGATCGCCGATGATCAAACAGACCAGAACTTTACATTAAGTGGTTGCGTGTCTTGAGTGTCGTAGTTTGGCTTTGTAATTAAGTCGTCAAAACTGTGATGTATTAAATATGAAAGTGTTTACGTAATTTTGCATCAATCGACGTCAGGTTGCTCTTAAAACTAGGCCTACACCTTTTAATATCACCTGCTTCTCAACCAAAACAGACCCTGAATTCATTCACTGAAAAACTGAAATTATGTGATGAATGGCGCAATTTTGTACTGACCTACCGGTAGTCTGTCCTACGAATCTAAGATGCAGTTTTACTTTGGGCCCACTACTGATTGCTTGGATGTGCTTCGCTTGTATTCTTGACAGGTCTGTACCCTTAATCCTATCATGAGTCATGACGGGTTACATTTCTGTTGCGTATGGGTTTGACACTGAAGCTGTCTGTTATATATACGGTAGATTTATAAAAAAAATGAAAATGAAAAAAAAAGATATAAGGTTTGGTTCGAGGTTCGAAAAAACAAACCTTTTTGAAAGGTTCAAGGTTCGGTTCGTGGCAAAAGTCAAGTTTCGCCCAACCCTACTAACAATGTACTGTTACACATTCTCTATGCATCGTTTTTCAAGGAACCAGGAACAAAGTAAAAAAACCCATTCATGCGGGAAAACGATCCATCTAGGGAAATTCAACATTGGTTATACAGTAGAAACTCCTTAATACGTTTCTCTTTAGGACGTTTTTGGCGATAACACGTTTTTTTCCACAGGTCCCAGACTGATCTTATGGCATTTAATGTTAAATAAATTCGTTAGTACGTTTCCCTATAACACGTTCATCTCGTTATTACGCTTGCAAATATGATCCCTACAGCATTATTGATGAGCGTAGCGAAGTCTCCATCCCACTCTTATAGGGCTTTGTCTGTGTGTTTTTTTTTTTTTTTTTTTGTTTGTTTTTTTTTTTGTTTGTAAGCACTCCACAGGTCGCAAGGGTTGACTGATCAACATGAAACTTTTTTTGTACACGCAAACTCATCCAACTTAGAACTGTATAGTTTTTGGAATGAATCGGTCAGACCGATTTTGAGAAAAATCATCTCAAACTTTCTAAAAACCCCATAAGATTTGGCTGGGCAGAAAATGTTGGAAAATGAAACCTCTCCAAATGGGATGAAATTTTCTCTAAATGTGTAAACATGGATTTTACACATTATTACGATTTTTTAAGCAATTCTGATCAGTCGTTTTGAAGAAAAAAATAAAAATAACTGATAATATTCATCAAATATATCATACAAATTGTTACAGAATTAAGTTGTTGAGATTCACTGCTTTCTAGATTCAAGAGTTGACCAACAATGAAGTATTTTTTATATGCGTCAAGGTGTGTAGATTACCAGAGTCAATAAGGTTTCAAGATTAGAACTACTTTAACGACTTTTATAGCTTATTCAGATATCAAGGTGTGTAGAATACCAGAGTCGATAAAGTAGCAAGGGTAGAACTACTTCAACGACTTTCATACCTTATTAGGATATCTCGCTCATCTTACAACGCATATTTCGCGTTTGACTAGTTTATTCCATAACAAGTTTGTGAACAGTTCTTTTCCCAGTTTTGTTGCATTGAAAAATGTTGCAAACGTACGTAAAATTCTCCGAAATCTGTACCCATGCACCTGTTGGCATTGCGCAGATGGCTTTCTCGAAGTTTTCTCTACCTGTTCCCCTGAGCTCCCTAGCAACCAACCCACGCCGGTTGCTTAGCAACGGTCGCATAGCATAGCAACGGTACACACACGTGTTACGAACGCATCATTCCACCTCGTGTCGTTCTCGAGTGCACTACGATGTCTGGCAAAAAGAAGGCGCTAACGCTAAGTGATAAACTACGCATTTTAGATGAAGTTGATAGAAATGTAGGAATGACTAGAGTAGCGTTGGCGGGTAAATTAGGTTTAGCTGTATCGACATTAAATACAATCGTCTACAAGCGAAAAATTGTTGAAGAAAGTGCTGCAAAGTGCTGCAATTTGAAATTGCGAATCTCACAAATGTACACGAAAGCGCGCTGATTCCATCATGGTGAAAACGGCCTAATGTTAAAAGGATAGGACTTACGCCATGTTGCTTATCCCGTTACGTTATTGATAGTCATAGCTATATTAGATTTTATGTACAACTATTTATTGTTTTGACTAGGCCTACTGCTCTTTGGGCATTGTTTTAGTTTATCTGAATGTTATTTTCTCTGACAATAAAAAGACATAATATGTTGAATACTATTTATTTATTTTTTTTTTTCCAAGGTGATATTCATTAGTACGTTTTACGCGCTAGTACGTTTTTCCTCACTCCCCCCTGAAAAACGTACTAAAGAGGTTCTACTGTAATGGGAGTACTGTGGGATGAAATAAATAATGGAAGAGGGAAAACGATGGATCCAGAAATGATGCATGGCATTTAGATTTGAAAGCATATTTCAGGAATGCTGAATTCCTACATCTCTGATTATCATTAGCATACGCACCTAGCTTCAAAGGTTTCAAAGGTTCTACTGACAGCTGGTTCTGTAATTTGAATATAAAAAAGCTTTGAAGTGAATATTTTCAGTTATTGAATAGGCCTACTGCCACTAAATTAACTAGCACAAATAGCAAAAAATTAGTCAAAATTCAATGCAAGATTCATGAATATAAAATTGCATTAAAGGCCTATAGACCTAATTTCAAATGATATTATACCAAGCAGGCATGGACCCTTGAAAGCAAGCCACAGCCATTTCCCCCACACTGTATGAAAACAGCTATTAAAGTGACCAAGTATCTTATCGTTCGATCATCTCATTCATAGATCCCAAGTTTTGCCAAAAGACCTTAGTTATTATTATTTATTAGTATGCCGTTGAATCAAATAAAGAAATACAAATCATAGATGGTAGCACAGCAATCAACGTCGATCAGCTGTTGTCGCTCATGAAACTGAATTGAGGCCTACCTTAAATGTATTAGAGACTAGTTGCACTTCCGGCCCGCCGTAGATATTCAGTACTGTCGGATATTTGTTTCCTGGCTGGAAGCAATGAGGTTTGAAGACCATGGCGTACAGCAGATCACCTGACGTTATCTGATGCGTGTATAACTCGGGACATAGGATATCGCCTTCGGTAGCTAGAACAAGTTGATTGAGAATATAGTTAGCATTTGTGAGCTTAGTGTATTTATTTCTAGTGAAAGATGTTCCTCTGTTTCGGGTATTTCTACTGCAATAAGTCGATTTGATTGACTATAGGCCTAGATGAACACATATGCATCTGAATTTTTTCAATTTGTAAGTGCCGAACGTAGATTAGTTTGTGTAGCTACCTGAGGTAACTAAGTAACAATCGAATTAATTTTATTCGTGGATACTTATTCCGTCTTTGGCAATTGTGTGTTATGTAGAAATTATTTGCAAACATTAATACACACTGTTATCTCTAATTAGCCTACCGGTACTTCATTTCTTTTACCCTATTCATTTTTTTACATCATGAAAACATTTTAAATTGGTTATTCAATTATATTTCTAGTTATTGTTTCCAACTGTGTAATTGTATTTCTAGTTATGTATTTCATTTTGTAAATGTTGATTGATGTTGATGGTAATTGATTTCTTGTCATGTACTGTGATTGTTTGTTTGTTCTTGTAAATTAGCAATAATGCTAAATAAAATGTATCTAGGATTACTTCTATTTAGTAGGCCTATCTACTACGGTACTAACTGTAAATGTGTATCATATTATTTTAGTATGATTTCAATAGCAACACTGGCAACTAGAATTTCCCAAGATATAACTTAATAATTTATCTAACCAGTAATCATGTTGTATTCAGAAGCAATCCTGGTCCAAGTTTTGAACCAAATACATAATTTAACCAAAGTGATTTCACACGTCATTCCCTAATTATTTAGGCCTACCGACCGGTACATCTGTCATGTGGCTTACTGTTACATTAGGCCTACCAATATTCTACTAGCCTTATTATTATCATTATTATTATTATTATTACAGTATCATTATTTATAAGGGTGTGCAAATCCATGTTTTTCGAATCCAATCCGAATCCACTTTCAGATTCGGATTCGGTCCAACATTGAAGATTCGAAAATTTCGAATCTTGGAGCCAAAAACGTGGCAACATTGCATTGTCAACTTTCTAGATCGCGTGAGCAATATATCGTCATATATGGCCGGCTTCGATTGGCGCTCGGCCGTCTCGAGTCGGACGAACGAAAGTCTCGTCAAAGACCTTAGTATCTAACTTCGTTAAAGAAGTTAGATACTTTCTAGTCATTATGAGAATGCTGATAGGATTTTCACTTCCTGGATCAAGTGTAACTTGATCAGCAGTCTCGTTCGTCCCATTATCACGCTTCACAATGCATGTTAAAAAGATTCGGATTCGGTATTTTTTATGAAGATTTGGTTCGGATTCGGTTCGAAATCAAAAACATGGATTCGCACACCCCTAATTATTTATCATTACGCTACTCAATGGGATCAGTACTCTAGAAAAAGCCTTGTATCTAATTGTATGTATGTAAGGCATGTAATTTAATTATTAAACATAGGCCTACTGAAGTCAATTAATCACAAATTGGACACTGACTACAGTAGTTCAATATAAATAATATTTGAAGGCCCTACTATCGGAGCAGAAAATTCTTCCAGCCACTGGAAGAAGTGTATGAACTACATACAGTGAAATCTCTATGCATTGTTCCTGGATCCATGGTTTTCCTGCTTGTATGATTCATCCCACTCCCATATAAATAATCAATGTTAAATTTTCCTGGATGGATCGTTTTCCTGCATGGATGGTTTTATTTTCCTGCTCCCTTGAAAAACAATGGATAGAGGTTTCACTGTAGGCCTAGTGAACTATGTACTGGTACTACCATGATATTCCCAAGTAATGACTACCGGTAATTGGTAATTGATAATTAGTTCCAATCACCAAATAGTAACTTAAGACCTCTACTAACTTCACTAGCTTACTACTAGGTACAACTCACAGGTAGGATAGAACGTGACCAGTGCCAATCAGTTAAATGGTCAGTCACTAGAAAGAGAGATAAAACTTACCAGAAGGTTCAAGTAAATAGCCAACAGGAGACAAGGTTACACCTTCGACCGTCCAATCAGAGTGAGTTATTTGAAATACTTGGCATGTAGGTAGTTTTTGGATATTACTGTAAACGGCTACAAACATTGTACATTCCTGAAAATTAATAACAAACATATTAGGTCTAGTTATTATTGCAATCACTAATTACTAATTAGGAAGTTCCAAGTAAGGTAGGTAGGCCTACTGTATAATCATTCGGGATGAATTTGATTTTCAAAAGATGAAATAAGTTCTAGAATTACAGGAGAAGATTACGGGCAGACTTCAAAATGACAAGTTTTGTAAATACGGCACATTTTTTTGCAAGCTTTTTTTTTTGGCAAGCTCGAGCTTGCCTGCAACATATAATCAACTAATTTCTCATCGGGAAAAGTGGTAATTTCATGAAAAGGGAGTTTTTTGCTTTATATAAATTTTCATAAATCGAATTCAATTTCTTGGGGTCCCTTCCACTTTGGATCAAAGAGGGTTTACGGTATATAGCTGGTTACACAACTCTGGAATAACTATCCATCAGTACGACCAGCTATGTACCAAGAACGAAGGCAGCATACGGTACCTGATTGAAGTCGACAGTGTACGAGAAGCCCGGCCTGGTTAGCAACCTCACCTCGCCGGGCCTCGTCAGTGAGACGACATACAGGTGTTTCTCGAGCGGCGACTCACGCAGCCCCAAGAAGTAGACTAGCTGCCGCTCGAGATCGACCCAAACAGACCGGCCGAGCACCTCCCATTCGCCGGAGGTCAGCGCCACGGTCTGCGCAACTCGAGGTTGGAGGAATACGCCTGGAACGTTACATATACACGTCATTACATCGTGATCAAACACTGGGGTTTTGAAATGAGTGAGGCGTACTTTTATATTGAACACTGGTACTTATCAAAGTACTGAAAACAACGCAATATTTCTACAAAGATTAGTTTTTTTTCATCATGCTATAAATAACTGACTGACATTATCGATTGATGGCACAAACAACTAAGAAAATATCGTGAAAATTCACACTCCACCTACTGGTGATAAAATAAAGAACTAAATTAACAGATTCATGTGGATTCTGCATACCCACTATGGTAGTGCATAAGAATCTAACAAACTAAGAGAACTAGGCCTATATATTCATTCTATATATATCATTGCCCAAGAGACTTAGTTCAAAGTGGAAGATATCAACATTCGTGTGTTTTGTTTACTCTTAATACCAATGCTGATAATGTCCGGATATATATCACAGAAACGGTTTTTACTTATAATGTGTTCCGGACTTTCGGAAACTGCAAGACTTTTATCTGCGGCGGAAAGTTATGGTCACCAACAGCGCAGCCCTGGTTTTGAAGTTCATTGGTTTTAAATAATTAAAATGGGGTGGTAAGATCGCCCTTGTGGTGCCCCGTCCAAACGATCCTACTTTTCATCCTTAGCCTTAATTGGGGAACAATGATGTTGTATCAAGTTTCGATGTTATTAAAAAAAAATATATATATATATATATTCGTGTTTTAATAATGATTTCTCTATGAACTAATCACGCGGCTGTACGTGGATTACAGAAAGTCATAGGCGAAGTAGTGTTTTTATAGTCAGAAATATTGTTGAGACCTTTAATTTTACACTCAACACTTTTGTTCCGAACTGTTTTCGATAAAACAGGGAGGTGAGAACAGGGCTGAACGACAGATGAATTATTTTAACTCATTTCACATCAAATAATTGTTACACGTAAACCCCAATAGAGTTGGTTTGTAACAACAATGATGATCTAAAAAAACTTGGCGCTGCTAACTTGACTTAAACTCTCGAATTTACAAAAATACGTATGGATCGGTATTGATTGTTCCATTAATTCCAACAATTTTCTTTCATCAAGCTATAAAACCGTTAATAAGTGAATAATATGCTACAGAGAATCATCTATGCATTGTTCCTGGAACCATAATTTTCCCACTTCCATCATTCATTTTGTTCCACCCTACTCCCATATAACCTGAACTAGACTAAACTGAACAATTTTGTTACATTTTCCTGGATGGATCATTTTCTTGCAAGGATGGTTTTGTTTTTCTTTGAAAATGGTAGTCAGACGTTCAATGGAATTATTTCAGGGATTCAGAGAAACAAAAGCGCATCTAGAGTGACTGAATGACACTTTGAATGATTGAAGTCACAAAATAATATAGTTGTTACTTACTAGTTTATAGTTATATAAACCATGGATGGAAAGAAAGAAATGAATAATTAATAGCCAATAGGTCGTCAATCTCAACATTCATCACCAATATGTAGGTAGGTCTACTGTATCATTAAACAGAATAGTAACACAGTACAGTGGGCCTACAGTAATAATTCACCATGTGTGACATTAACTAATAATCATCCTTGAAGCATATACATAGAAGACATAATGTGTGGTGTTATATATTTTGTGTTACTATCGTTCCATTTTTGCATGCTCATGTTAGTAGGCTATATGTAGCGCTGTAGCACCCAACGATAAGTATTAGCAAAATCAATTCGGCTACAGTTTTTCTGTCCGAGTCTACATCTATTAACAAGGAGTTGAGGAATTATCAGTAAACCTTATCCCATCTTTTCTATTCAGAATACAGTAAACACTTTTTCAAGGCTTAAATTACATTGTGTGAAGAATCAAAATTGAAATCATTACAGTGAAACCTCAGTTTTATTGTTTTATTGATCAGAAAAGGAAACCATCCATGCAGCAAAATGATCCATGCAGAAAAATTTTGCAGAGACAAAATAAACCATAGAAGCAGGAAAATGGTGCATGTGGGAACGATTCAAAGAGGTTGTATTGTATCCTGGTTGACCGCATATCTTGCAACAGGTAACAAATCTTTGTATTTAGAATTTATTTTGAATTTCGAAATTTTAAATGCATTTAAACTACATTTTGAAAAAATGTATTGAAAAATGAAAACCCAGCATACGATCAGGCCTGACTAGATCAAAATATTCAACTTCTGGGAAAATGATTGATCAAATTCAAAGTAGGCCTATAGACTAGTAAATCATTGCAATAGGAGGATAAATCATATTTTTTTATCAATAATATGCACAATTATCAATACATGTATGTATGACAAGGACTGTAACTTGTTAGATAGTCCTCTAAAACTGTTTCATTCAGTTCAATTTGTTTCAGAATTTAATGTCCAAAAATACTTTGAATTGTGGGGCTGTTACTTTGTTAATGAAAACAATGGTACGGTTACATTCTTGTTCTGTATGCATATTGCATAGCATGAGAAATGACATGAAAAATAACACTCGACATGATTTATTCTTTGGATAAGAGCCTCGTTTGATTTCTAAGCCACTGCCACATGAATGTTTCTACATTCATGCCTGAATCTCATAGAAGGCCAGGGTGCTCTCATCTACAACTTAATACCTGTCAATAACCTTTCAAGGTACAACATTTGTTCTATTTAGGCCTATACATAATAGGTTTTGACAATGCGCTAAAATAATGACTAAGCTCAATTGTCGCTGGTGAATAATGAATGAGACAATGGGAAGATGAGATGAAGGTCATTTTCTCAAGTGTATTTGAATACTAGGAAGGAAGCGGTTGGCTTGTTCTTGAGGTACCATTCCAGTATTCACTACAAATGACAGACAAACCACAGAAAAACTCCATGGTGGGAATCGGAGTCTAGTCTCCTGAATGACGGTTCCTCCCATAACAGTAATCCCAACATTCCAACCCCGCGTTAATTTACCATCTCAAGATATATAATGAAGATACTTTTTAAATGAAAACTGATATTTTACTGCGCACTAAGTGAAGTGTAGAGCTGAGTATGGTAGAGTAGAGAGGCTCACTTTCCATCCTGTCAATATTTTCCTCGACGCCGTTGGGCATCGTTGACACGTTGGCCGTGATTAGGTAGAGGTGGCGGAAACCAGTCTCTTCGCTCGCCCACAAGAACTTCATGCTGCCGTTCTCCGATGATGGGAAGAAGTAGAGCAGGTCGTTCACCTGCAAAACAGTGAAATAAGAAGATCACAGTATGTAAGCCTTTGTCTATCAAGAGCAAGCAGGCATTCGAGATGAACCCAATCGTTTGCGTGGTCAATCACAAGTCGAGCTCAGTAGGCCTACCGCCTACCTGCAATTTATCAAAATTCTGTATTGTATTTGGTATTCTGTATTTGGTTCTTGTATTTCTGTATTGGTGTGTGTATTGGTAATAACCTAGCTAATTGACGACTCAAAATGGGCATGGCTTTACCAGTCGGCCAGTTGGATCTAGATCATTTGTGGTGATTTATATTTATATTGTATTTTGGTTTTAACGGCGCACTATACTGATGGCTACGATCTATTGGCATCAAGAGGATTTTGAATGAGATGATGGGATGATGAGATGGAAGGTTGAAGATACTCCGATTGGATATTTGAATTTCACCTCAGTTCTAACAGCCCAGTCGATTGGACGTTTTGATTTGTGACGTCAATGGGGCGGAGAATGTGAGTCATCAATTGCTTCAATACAAAATTAAAAGAAATATTTAATTGATACCTTATAAATTTCACTTAAATGAGAGTGCACGTCATGAGGGCTTCATCGCATAGCAGATGTCTGTAACCTGTTGAACACAACTATTTGAACTTAAATCATTGAATTCAATTAGAGGGTAGGATGTAGGTTTGGGTATGTTGTGGACCTATGTAGTAGTGACTGATAACATCAATTAATCAAGAATCAATTCAGAATTGATTTTAATGTAGAACGATTCTTAAATCGAAAAATCAATTTTTTGGGGGAGGGGAGGGTCAGTGCTGTACTTCTTCACGTCGCATTACGTTCTCATTTTGTTGTCAGATATTATTTTGTATTGTTGAGATTTTACCATCTGAACACAAGCTATGCCTTAGGTTACGTAGGACAGCCGAACGTTGACGGAAATACCCGAATGGTACAGTACAGTTCAAAGAAGTCTCTAGCAGCTATTTTTTAGGTAAAATGCCACAGGAAGGTTGAAAAAAAGTGTAAAATTACACAACTTTTTTTGAAGATGAACTTTTTTTAAATCTATTTTTAATCGATTCTGGAGCTTGGAGAATCAATTCCCAGTTTTGAGAATCGATGTCATCACTAGTATGTACGGTACCGGTAGGTCTATTTCGTAATTGAATTATAATTTATAATGCTACCCTGAAGTTTTGCACCCTACTGTTCAGGCGAGGGTTAAACAGTACCATAAACTGCGTTTTCATAAACACGAAAGACCAACTTGAAATCTCTTCATTTTCTAAAGATGTTGTAAGGGTTACTACTCACTGTCAGCATAAGGACAACAGGACCAATCAAGGTTATTACAAAGGAAATGTTTCGTACTGGTAAAAAGTATGGACTTTTCATTTCAAAACCTGCAAATCCTTTAAGCAAATTGCCAAGTGTACAAAAATGATACTGTATTATTATTACCTAAATCGGTTTAAATCTAGGGTTGGAGTTCAATATCAATATCTTCGAACGATTCGATATTTTAGAACTTTTAGCCCCTACTCAATATTGATAGATTTGGTTCGATATCAAATTGGAATATCCGATATTCTATTTGATTTTGGATTAAAACGATCATCAATATTGAATTAAGAATTACCAATTCATAAATGAGTGGATAAAATAATGAGACAAATGAACCGAGTGAAACCACCCAAAATTGAATAGAATAAATAATATGTGCACGGTATCTTGTTGCGATATATATGGTGCATGCTGAGTGTGGGCCCTACATGTGTGAATAGAGGAAAGAGCTCTACCGTGCTCGTAGCGTGTACATAGGCCTAAGCATCAATAGAAGAAGGCCAAACGACATGACCTACCTAATACCGTTGAGTTCAAAAGTCAGTTGCCAATCGTTGGAGCGTGTACGGTCAACGATTCACACATGTCGTTTAGACTCAAGGCACAGATTTCTCTCGCACGCAATATGTAGCCTAATTGGCTGTATTCTATGAATTTGGAAAAAGTGATTTACTGGAAAATCAGGTGAAAATCCCAGTTTTTATCACTTGACCAGAGATTAGAAAAAAGAGCGTGCCTGGAAACTAGGCTAGTTTTATGGTTTGTTCCTAGTTTAGACTGAGATATTTGCAATTATATAAATTATTAATCATAATTATATTATTGTTCAATACAATTGATTTTAAAAATATTTTTTAAAATGAATGCATTCAAAAAACAACTGTTTGAAGAAAAATTATTTTCCATGCCAAGAAATAGTCACAAAGTTGGTTAGTTAGATCTACAGTAAGTTTAGTAGAGCATGAATGTTTGGTAGAACACGCAGTGTTGGGGAAGTTCCTTTTTAAAAAGAACTTTACAAAAGTTCAGTTCATTACTGTGAGAATGAACTTTTCAAAAGTTCAAGTTCATTTTCTATATTTTATTCTGAAAAGTTCAAGTTCGTGTGAAAAGTACATAAGTTCACGTGAAAGTTCATTTCGCGTTTTTTTTGCTTTTAACATCAATTTGGACCACCGACAGTATTATATCTATAGCCAATATTGGTAGGGCACTGGTCAGAAAACCGCGTCTATCTCCATCTCTCTCACTCAAGTACAAACGTCATGGAAAAATGTACTACTCGTTCGAAAAAAACGTCTCACCGGCAAACTTTCGAACTTTTGAAAAAGTTCGTGACCGAAAAGGAACTTTTACCAAGTTCACGTTCATTATGTGAAAAACGAACGCGTTCATATAAAAGTTCATCAAAAAATGAACGCGTTCCCGTGAACGCGTTCATTTTGCAAGTTCACTCCCCAACACTGAGAACACGTAATATGATATCTTACGTTTATCCAAATATCCGAATGCTCGGTATACAGAACTTGCACAGCAGCATCAGGCGAGTTGAGAGTATTTTCCACATTGTAGACATTCGGTGGCGGTTCAGTGAAATTGTCAATAGAAAGCAGCACCAGCTCTAGACGTTGCTGACGCCGATCCAATAACTGAACCCATATGCTGCAATCAATCGTAAGTTTGATTAAACTCAAGAAACGACCAATAATGATGAAGGTCCATCTAATACATATTTTGAAGGGATGCCGCTGATTATCGATCACAGTGGCCTATCAGGCAGACATTGGATCCCTAATCGATCTGCATCAAACAGTAATCAATTATCGGTAATGAGTGACTATTCATTCAATTCATCGATATTCTGAATCCCATTCATAAATAAACGTTGTGCTTCCACAACTGGTTTGCAAATGGAATCATATAGCATAGAAAACACAGGTGCCTACCTTATGTTATTTATACTGGTACTTAATTGTTTGGATATAGTCATATAGGCCTATATTCTGAGTTGAATTCATTTAATTATTTATTTAATTTTTTTCAATTTTTTTTCAGCCATTTGTTAACGGTTGATACATTTAAAAACACACACTGTGTAAATGTTGTCAAGAAGAGTGAAATGATATAAAAATGACAATTAAAAAGAACTACTAGAAGTACTAAAATGTATGCTTTAAAAAATCATCAACAGAGTAAAATGAGTGTTCAGTAAGAACCTCTTTAAGTAGTTGTTTAAAAATATGGTTTTCCTTATTGCATTTGAGTGTCTCTGGTAATTTGTTGTAAAATCTGCGTCCCACTTGTTTCACTCCCTGCGATGTCATTTTGAGTCGGCAGAATTGTTGTTTTATAAGGTTTGTCCCTCTGGTAGACTGAAGCTTATGGTTGCTCGTGGGGAAAGCTTCTGAGTGTTCACGCACATACATACAGATGTTGTAGATGTTTAGACTAGGTGGGGGAAGGATCCTGAGATCTCGGAAAAGCTGCCTACATGACTCCCTGGGCCCGCGCTCATCAGCCCTGGGCTTCATCATGAGACGTACTATCCTTTTTTGGGCCGTAAAACCTTATTACTGCTTGATGAGGAGCCCCAGAATATAATTCCATAGGATAAGATACTCTGGACTAGCGCAAAGTATACGGTACGAATCACTGATGTAGGACATTGCCTTGCCAAAGTCCTGATTAGGATATATAAGTTAGTAAGATTATATATAGTAAGATAGTAAGGATAGTAGTACGGTAGTAAGTAGTAAGGATAGTAGTACGGTAGTAAGTAGTAAGGATAGTAGTACGGTAGTAAGTAGTAAGGATAGTAAGATTATATAAAAGTTGTTACTACTGTCCATTATTCATCTGATTGAAGCAATTTTATCACCCATTACTTTTTAGTTGTAGGCCTAACAATAAAATAATCGATCATCGTTCTATAGAACGTCATGGAGAGAGGCAAGCATTAGGGGTTTTAACTTTCAAGAATGAACGCAAATTGTTCGTGAAGTGTTTTTCTTAGATATATTTACGTTACGGGTCTTTCAGAGTAAAAAAAACTATTGATATTTTCGCGAAAATTATATTTTTCTAGATATTTCCACGACTATGTCTTTTCAGTTTTCAGTCACGAATATTGCATAAATGCAAGAAGAAAGAAAAAAAAAGACAGCTGACTAGAGACTGAGACAAGTGGTTGAGTGGCAAGCACACTGAACCGTCATTCATGAGATCGGGGTTCGGTTACCGCCATGGTCGATCGTTCAGACAGGGGTTTTTCGTGGTTTCCCAGTCATTCAGGTCAATACTGGGATGGTTCCTTAACAACAGACTACAATCGACTCCTCCCCACTATCCGAAAACATCTTATAAAATAACCTTGATCATCTCATCATCTCATCATTCCTTGACCACAGATTCCTTAACGTAATTTCTTTTCATTTTATTGACATTTTATTTTTGTTCAGTTATCAATTAACGGGTGGGCCAACATATTGAAGAGTTTGCTTGGGACATGTGAAAAATTGAAAAAGTTCCCTTTGTATTTCTTGCCTTTATCTTTCAATAAATAATTCAAAATAACAGTAGGTTTACACATTGGTAATTATTTACCATCAAATCCTATCCACATGGAATTTTTTTTTTAAATCTGTGAGGACCAAAATCCGCGAAAATTCACCAGAACAGTGAAAAACTCCGCAAATGCTATTTCACCACCGAAAACGATTTTTGTAAAAATAGTCAACACCAATTCACCCCTTTTAGCTAGTACGTATTTAAAAACAAAATTAAGTTTTTAATTCACCCCAAATGCTTGCATCTGACTCATCGATGATTCGGTGACAAAATGTTACACCGAACAGCAACCACATTCTTTTTAGTATCGAATTACCGCATCTTACTATTCTGCGTTTGGTGTCCATCCGACTCTGACCATGTACTCCATCCAGGGGAACATCACAGCTAGCGGATATTGTAGCTCTAAAGTGTCCACATCTAGAATCTGCATGGCTTCATTTATTCTAAATTGAACCAGTTTTAGGTTTGACCTAGAATTTGGAGTGCCGGCTCGAGGAAACCTAGGGAGAAATATCATTTCCCATAGATTAAATACACTCATTTGTTCTCATTTGAATGAACAACTTCCAACTGTCATGTTATTCCAACTGTTATGTGACATGTTGCCACCTAGCAACATGAGCAAGCATAAATAAAAGCAACCATGCAAACACTTTTAGTTGAACTTCAATTTTAGTTGACACCACAGCTTTCTTGACGAAGTCAAGCAACAATGACTGATGTAAATGTACAAGCTAAGACGACTATGCCTTCATGAATGGATGGGATAGATCTTATGTCTAGAAAACTAGAATATAATATTTCCAATACCAAATTGAATTACCAATTTGGTACCAGCTAACAGGATAGGACAAGGAAATGAGTGCTGTACGTATTATGTATTAATGTGAGCCTACAGGTAACTTTTACTTAGTACGAAAATAACAGCCTAATGGTAAGTCCACACGACCAAAACTCATTTAACATTTCATTTCAGGAGAGTTTCTAGTCAGAAGTACAACACAAGTACAAAAAGGCACATGTCTTTTTAATCGCATCTGGATGAAATAATCGAAATCAGGTTTTTTACGCGATTGTTTCCACAGAATTAGGTACGTATCATATTTTATAATTAGAATTCAGTCAATTTATAATGCAAGTGAGAGGAAAAACTAAGCCACAGCCCTCAATGATCGTACTAGAGTGTTCTCTATTTGCTGTTTGCTGTCAATGCAGCGATCATTGAATGGCCAGCTCCTATTGGACTACATGGACTACATACAGTACTTGGAAATTACTAATTAGAATGCTACTGGCCTGAGTCAGACTTACGTACGCTATGGGAGGCTGCGAAAAGTATATTATAATCACACCAAGGTCAAACGTTTTAAGAAATGAAACTCTTTATGAATCTGACCCATCTTCTTACAATGAAATTATTAGAAGTCAGAATTGAGGAGATAGACCTCAATAAATTTTATTATTGAATGAATAATTATTCGATCAATTTAGTGATAACGGCATGTCAATAATTAGGAGGCATTGGGTGGGTATTTAGCAACAATGCACACGATTGCCACAACTGTCAACTGGTTTGAAAATACCTAGGTTAAAAATCACAACAAAAAATGAGACAAAAACAAAGTGCCAGTAAATTGAATTGAAAATTAAAAAAAAAAAATAGAATTACTGCCCTATGGTTCAGAATCATAATCGTGGCCAGCGAATGAAAACCTAGCTACTTCACTAGTTTGCTGGCTGTCTTTAATCTGAATGAGTTGCTTTTACTACAGGGCGAGCAAACTGTTCAACACGAAACAACAGTTTGTCAGCCTTGGAATGACAAAGCATCAATAGATCTTAAATATAAGTGGGCCATACAACTGCACGCCAACAGCGCGCATCGACTGACAGTTTCTCTTTAGTTTAGGAAAGGTCCGTTTCAGTTTGCAAAAGTATAAAAAATATATAAAAATACAAAAACCCATTCTCAATAATTACTTAGGCCTGGATTTGGTAGGCCTATCAAGTGTTGTATTATGATGCATCCCTACTGACAATGGGGAATAATATCCTTGCTTCTAATACCTATTCTTCTCACCTAAATTCTTCTATTTCTCCACAATTTGCCGTGGAAGATGGAAAACAAAATATCTTAACATCACTTTCATCAACTTCTTCATATATTATTCTATAGATTCCATCTGAAAAAATTGCAACATCACTTATTAATCACGAAACAAGTACCTGCCACTATTGTACCGTCAATACTGAAACATTTTATTATCACTTTAAACTTCAAAGCTATGCCAATATCATAGAATGCTTTAGTGAACTTTAAATTGTATTGTTGGATAGGCCTGAATCTAGTTTCCGCCAACCATGGAAACCATGGGATACAAATTTGCGATTGAAAATACAGTAGACACAGGTACCATAATTATAATAACATTGTACGTAACATCAACGCTTTGTTGTAACATTGTTGGAAACAACAAAACCACAAAACCTCAAAACCTCTATTTTTTCAATAGACCAGGAAAACAAGACCATCAATGCAGGACACGATTCATCCAGGAAAATTCAACACTGGATATGGGATTAGGGTAGGAGGAAATGAATAACAGAACCAGGAAAGCAACAGATCTGGAAACGATGTATCAAGGTTTCACTGTACTACAATCAAGTTCGAACTCATCTTGTTATTTTGAGAATAAAATTGAAGTCAGGCCTATAAATGGAATTGGAAAAACTTACTGTCAGTTTTTGGCTGCCACCAATAACCTTGATATCTGCTAAATTCTTCTTGCATTACATACGAAGGAATACCGGCACTCAACGGATCGTCTGCTAGGCTTCGGCCGCCCTTATGGGCATAGGATAATCTTAGGGTGCTACCTGAAGAAAAGAAATGCAAAAGAATTGAAGACACATAGCCATCCCTACCCATATCAAGACGCTACTACGAACAATTTATCACAGTGTAACTATTATTTCAATGTAACTATACCGTATATATGTATATATATATATATATATATATATATGGTAAAATTACTGATTAACGTACCACGCCATTTTTTTTTTCAATTTTTTTCAATTTTTTCTTCATTTTTATTAAAGTATATAAGCTCCGTTCCGCCTGCCGGCGGTATACGCGAGGTTTATACACTAACCTGACCCTAACCTAACCTACTGTCCACCTTTGTCGTCTTAGTCAGATCACAAAGCATCAACTTCAAGTGAGTAAAAACCATATTAAAACAAACAAAACACAAAAAGTCCAAACACTACATCATACATACAAACAAGATCTATCAGAAAACACCTCAAACAAGAATATCGGACAAAAATTAGCGATGGTACGTTGAACGATAAGATTACCATATATATATATATGTATGTATATATATATATATATATATGTATGTATATATAATGTACTATATCGTAACACTTCAACGACAACTATAATTTGTAGGCATATGGGCCCAAGTTATCAATTCCAAAACAGCCTGTCACAATTATCAATAATTAAATTAAATCATATTCTGGAGGCTTACATTACTCACCAGTTAATGTGTGTGATACCCAAACATCATTATTGCAAATATAAGCCACAAGATCTGGATTGGAAGGGCATATTTGTGGATTAAGCTTTGCTCCCGATGAATTCATACGTAACTCTGCTGGGAAGAGTGGCCCATTCTGGAGAGAAGCAAATCATGAAAGGCCTTTGCCTACACACCTAGCAAAGACTCAAAGTTGGCCTTCTATGAACGCGAATGTTCCCGTTCCACTTTTCTAGCAGAATCGCAAGTGCAACTGCCTAGCGAACCTATTATTACACTTATCTAGTGACAGAAATTGTAGTGGGAAGGGTGCACAAAATTAATGACTACTGGTTCACATTCTACCACAAATTCTTATAAACTATGATTCTGCCAATGAAACATGCATTTAAATGAACTTTTGTGCACATGGTGACAAATGTTTGCCGGATGTAGATCTACGCGAACCCGGATTTAAACAAGTTGAAAATTAAAGACTAGGTTCAACTTTGGAACATGCATTTCATTTATTTATATGGTGCATTCAATGGATTTAACGATAGATTGTAATGATTTGCCCAACCAAGATCTACTGGCATTAGATGAATACTTACCGTACCAGGACCCCTATTCCTGAGATAAATGAGATGTGAGAAAAATAAAAGTGAGTGAGAAAACGGTTATCTCACTTAAATTGGCCGATTTACCATTACCAATCGGTCATTTTAAGTGAGATAATCGTTTTCTCACTCACTTTTATTTTTCTCACATCTCATTTATCTCAGGAATAGGGGTCCTGTAATTAGCCAAGCTGGTGAGATTATTAGATCAAAGTTTTGTGGGTAATATAGTAGGCCTACGGATAGGCCTTGTGGGGAGAAAGCGGTCGTGGTCTTTATTATAGGAACTATCCCAGAATTAGCCTAGGCTACAGAGGGAAACCATGAAAAAATAAATGAAAAATGAACGGTGGTGGCGGGGATCCAACAAAGACCCAATACGTCCCTCACTTCTCGAATTACATGAAGCGAGCGCTTTGGAAATTGAGCTAAATGAGCCAGTAGTATTTCTTATTTTGTGGAGAAAAATGTTTACGGTACAATTGTTAGCTACTATTGAAGTTTTTTCACATTTCAACTCTGGTTGTTTTTTTGTTTTTGTTTTCTGAGTGCCCGACTTCAACACCTAAGACGACAACAGGAGGACATACCGAAGCGACCGCTGTCGACCGTATGGGGGCCAGCTCATTATTAAATATTTAATCTGGATTTCCCAGTACTACAAACTATTGTGTGAAGTTTATTTATTTGTAGGCCCACCTGTATTTTCCTAAATCGCTATTTCATACTAACAGCACGATGCAGTTATTTTCATAGGAATGTTCAGTTATCGATACTCCCCATGGTGTAATAGAGGGTAGCGAGTCGGTCAGGTTTTTGTAATGCAACGACCACACGTACAAAAATTACCACAACCAAAGCTGATGTCCGACTGACTTCACATTTTTTCTAATGCCCAGGCCATTGAGTTTGTAGTTATAAGAGAGTACCTCCAATGTTAAAGTTCTATACGAGCAACCGTGATCGGCTGGCTCGAGCTTCACCCCAAAAGCATTGTGTTTTGTCCAGGTGGTGCTAGTGTCGGCATTACTAGTCAACCGGCGACACTAACACCACCTGGACAAACCACCCTGTTTTTTGGGTGAAGCTCGAACTGTCAGAATTATAGAGCCTCCCATAAGAATGTAGTCTTTCTAACGTAGTTATTGTAAAGGCAATGCCCAGGCCTAGGCCCACTACTAATTTGAATTCATCATATATCAAGTGTTGATTCAGCAAATTTGGGCTTCTCCTTCAAACTATCCTACTTAAAGGTCTCACCTAGCAAAACTAGGAAAATTGGACAATCGACTGCCGCGCCGCATTTATCACCGATTAATCATTTTTGCAACATGTTGTCTAAAATATCAGCTGTGTCATGTGTGAATTCGCCACGGTACCGTAAGAGAATTCCACTTTCATGGAAGGCCAATCAAGACGATAACCTTGCCAAAAATTAATAACATTATACACTTAGGCCTACTCAGATGGATGAGGACGAAGCCCGACATTGGGATTTTACCAAGATCTTGATCATCTACCTTCAATGATTACCATTACATGGTAAGTAGGCCAAACACCCTATTAGGCCCATATTATTTTCATTGTTAAAGCCGAACTATTTGCAACGTCTCCTCCACAGCTAGGTCATTTGATGGTGCAAATGAGCAGGTATGAATGAATAATTGAACATTTACAAAGACCCATGTACCGGATTCGCCCACCTTGAGAGGGAATCGAACCCACGGCCGATTTGAATTTAGTTTTCAATGCAAGCCTTGGCTGACTGACCCAAATAGGTGGCTTCAACTAATTAACTCAATAGAAATGCACTGTTATAAATTACCGAAAATCCCGTATCCAGACATTGGAAAAGACTGCTTGCGGCAGGAAAAACAAGTTTGCCAGATTCCTGGTGAAGTTCATATGATGTAATACCCCACGTAGCAAGACGTTTGCGCTCCCACTGTAATTGTTCTTCTCGTGAGAAACGACTCATGCTTGATAAACTCTGAAATATGGTCTCAATGACCTGCTGCCACTGAAGTCGATGACCTGTGTGGTGGTCGTCGTTTATGACATCAGCATATAATAATGTTGTCTCCCATCCATTAGCAGGAGTGCTAAGGAAATATATTCGTATCCTTCCATCAGGCAAAGTGCGAAATTGAATAGAGCCTGGCACCATTGTTGATAGTCCTGACAATTCACGGCGTAAGTCACAAACCACCGTCTTCAGCTCGGACCATGAACGCTTTTTGTCGCCACCACTAGATTCTCCATGATTGCTTTCCATTTTTCTAGGCAACCTGTGACCTAGCTTGAACATATATGTCAATCTTCTTTCATGCCAATAATTTCCAACATTAGTAATATTACAAGATGTAAGCTAGGCCCTAGCCTTTACTAAGGGAAATAGCATCTGGTCATGATCTGGTGTGATGTCCCTGAGGAACCTAGGCCTCTCGTCTCAAAATAAACCTTAGTACCAGGCCATACAACGTATTATAAATAACGTGCATTACATATAAACCTTGATGATTGAATCACTCATTTTCTGCATTTTTTACATGTAATATATAAAAATAAATTGTTCTATAAAAACTTTGAAAAATGCAGCTTTCTAAAACTTTCGTCTGGGGCTAGGCCTACCGGTCATTATAAAAACATTGAAGCGACTAGAGACAGAGAACCTGAATGAAAGTCAATAGAGGGCTGTGTAAGGGGACCGTATGAAATGAAGCTCTTTGGTTGTAGTAAGCAGTGTGGACTGTGGAGTGGAAGTTGGAACACCTCTTTGGACTTGAAGTGGAACTAGACATCTGGAAGACATCATCTTCGGTTATTATTTGACATCAATGCTTTAAAATTTACAATCATTTTTACTCTTGTGTAAAATTGGGACAGATTGATTTTAGTTCTATGCCTACCTTTACTTTCAAATAATACATAAGTCTGCTTTACATTTCGGTCAATATATACATTGCACAGTGATTTGGAATTGCAGGAATGTGATCATCTTGACGTCACCATAACCAATGATAACCTGCTTACCTGCCCACCTTGTCACTGTCAACATATTATTACCAGTGAAGATATTACATTACACACGTAGGCCCTAGGCCATAATCATTGATCACTACAAATTCAATGCCATTCGCCTAATTCAACATTGGGCGAAAGGTCTACCACTGCAAAAATGGATATAACCATATTATTTAAGGCATGCGTAAAAACAATACGGACCAGAAATAAAGCTTTCGGTACAAATAGTGATATTGACAAAGGTCGAAACATCCTTTCAAAAACCGCTGCAAAGAGTGAATTTTCTGTGAAAGCAAGTGAAATATTAGGACAAATTACACGACTCAAAGATCTTTTACTTGAACATAGGAAAGCGTATCTAAATTTTGCTAGTCACTTGTCAGATACTCCACAAATGCTAGACATGGAACGAGACAAAATTGATTCTGGTGCTCAACAAATTATGACAACATGTTCTCATCTTATTCAAGACTTCAAAAAGGAATCGCACAAGACTGAAGGGTCCTTGCAGTTTTTGGAGCATCGGAAGGCTGTTTTGGAACTAATGGAAACGTACTTGAAAGTAGTTTGTAAAATTTATTCGGAGCAGCGAGTTATTCGTGTAAAACGGTCTATGGAGATACAAAAGATGTCAAAACTAGAATTTAGAGGAAAATTGGGAGGAGATAGGCCTATTGCTGTACCGAGTAAAGGTCTTGCGTCGCTTGATGATGTGGAAGCTGAGAGTACTATCACCAAGAGACACCAAGTCCGGAATGAAACAACTGAGATAAATGAAGAAGTCTTGTCTGCTGAGGAGATGCAGTTGTTTGAGTCAGAAAACGCTCAACTTTATAATGAAATGAATAGCTTGACGGAAGAAGTAAAACAAATTGAGAGTAAAGTAGTCCATATAGCAGAACTTCAAGAAATATTCACAGAAAAAGTTCTCCAACAGGAAGCAGACATAGATAGGATTGCAAGCATGGCAATCGGAACTACTGAAAATGTAAAAGATGCCAATGAGCAGATTAGAGAAGCTATACAACGGAATGCAGGGCTCAGAGTGTGGGTTTTGTTTTTTCTTCTGATAATGTCATTTTCCTTGCTGTTTTTGGATTGGTACAATGATTAATACGATTGGAAATTCTTAACAATTCTAAAATGGAACTGCACCAGTCCAACGTAACGTCGGCCTCCACAAACTTGATTTTGTATACATATTTCAATCTTCAATCATTATTAGTTTATTACCATTTATTTACACTGTGATATTTAATAGACCTATCCCTAAAATGTATATACTGTAGTTTTTAATTACCGTACTTTGCAGGGCATCTGCATTGAATCCAAGTTGAAAATTTAGTCAATCTCCTGTCTCGAAATTTATCAACAGTGAAAATTTTCACATCCATTTCACATTCGCTTAAAACAGGCAAAATGCAAGTCTCGACATTGAAATCAACAACAAAAATTTTCACCCGTCATTTAGCTAGTGGATGTGAACTTCATTTGGTCAAAATAATAGTACTTGTAAACAAAAGTAGGCCTATATCGCTTTAAAACGTGAATCACGTAGTTTCGAACTTGTGTGTCGAAAACAAAAACAGAAAACCCGATTGGGTCCGAATTCGGTCAAAGCAGTTTGAGACAATCTGAAGACAAAACATTTAATGAAAAACAAATTCAATTTCAAACTGGGTCCTGTGCTCCTAAATGCAATATGACTGGCGAAACATTGTACCGGAAACAAAAACTAGGCTACCGGTACCAACAATGGGAAACTTTTAACAAAACTCGGAGAATGTAGAATAAGTTTTATATGAAATGTAGTGAAAAGCTATAGGCCTATACAGTTTGATTTTGAGACCATCAAGCTGAAGCCTTCCTGTTTTACCTTTTGCTTATATTAATAATTTTCAATCTACCGGTAATTGGTTTCACCTGTTGCACTTTAACATAGCTTTTTGATTTAAAAAGGACATACTGTTTTACTTCACTACGGCTAATCCGATTTCTGTGGAAACTTAAAATAATGTTCATACATAATGTATATCATTTGTGTGATTGAATTCCGTAAAAATTAATTAATGAAGATAGGAGAGGTGGGGGCTACTTCGGACAGAAGTTACATGGGACAAGGTACATATATTCGAGATGGTTAGAATATTAAGATTTCCAGCATAACCACTTGGAAGCTGCACCTTTTATAAAGTTTATAATTATATATATATATATATATATATATATATATATATATATATATATATATATATATATATATATATATATATATATATATATATATATATATATATATATATATATATATTCAAACCTTGAGATCTGAACAAATGCTTCCATCCAACTTCTAGATTTGAAAGATCACTTATTTGAAATCAAAGAAGCCGTGAATGAAAATGAAAGAAGAAAATGTGCCGTTAGAAAATCAGAGTAGAAATCGGTGACCGAATCTCTGCCGAAATTTTGTTGTCGACCCAAAAAATCGAAGTGGGAACCAGTCTTTAGACCTTCAGGCCTATATATTTGTTTGAAACAAAAAGTAGCCTGGAATGGATTCGATCACTGGACCTCTGGCACCGGTGGTGTGCTTTACCTAATAGACTACCACTCGTTTGGTGAAACTAGTGTCTTTAAAATTATTTGGCAGGCATACTGTATCACTGGGGTGATATTGGCCACGTCACTGTGATAAAATTTCACACACGGTTGAGACTTGTTTACCCATAAATCATCCATCTCACAGAAAAAATGCAAATTTGTCAGGGTTAAAAGTTGAAACAATGCTTCTAGCCAAGATGCATTGAGGGTTTGTTTGCGGCCGTCTCAAACAGGCAAACGCAACCCTCAATGCATCTTGCTTCTAGCTTATTTGCGACTATTTTAGTATTTCGATAGCAATTTTTTTTATAACAAAGTTTCTCATTCGTTGATACTTGGATGTCTCGGTTGCTACACGATGTAGTGATACCAACCTGTTTTACCATAATATAAAGGAGGTGCTCCAACTCCCATACTAATAACATGAAAGGCATTTGTAATTTCTTGCGGTCAGTTCAGAGCCAAAGGTTCCGATTACATGTCGTGGTTTAGCGGATTCCCTTGTGAACTAAATGTAGATAAGACTCGAGCTGTCCTTCCATGAACGCAGTATGTATGGCAGTATGTATGGCAGTATGTAGTAGGTTTTTTAAGCCGCCATGATGATAAAACGAGAAGCGACCAGATTCCTGATTGTTGAGCTTGCTTCAACTCCACCGCTTTGCGAAAGCAAAATGCAAATTGCGTTCATGGAAGACCAGCTACAGTACCAGTGGCATTGTTGAACTTAAAAAATCAACCATTTTCGTAAAAAAACAAATGCAACTACTAACATAATAATTCTATAATTCTATTGAGCCGTGTGTAGCCTTGTTGAGCATGTTGTTTTATATAGTTTGATATAAAAGCGATAGCTGCGCTACAGGCAATCGAGACCCTAGACTCGGGAACTGATTCCGGAAATCACTTTCAAGACCCGACTTGGAGCACGTTCTTCATATTATGATAAAATAGGTTGGTATCACTACATCGTGTTTGCTATACATTACTTTGAGCCTCAAACAATATGGTACAAATTTCTGCTCATGCTTGGTTAATTTGCATGTTGATACAAGTTTTCGTGAGAAATGAAGACGCAAAAATGTTTACATTCACATATAGGCTCTGAAATTCAAGACACGTGACTTCTATAAACAAGGAACTTTTACAACACTTGGTATTCACAGACTTGCCATCCCTGCCTATTTACTGTATGTAGGTTCATTATTATCACTAGGAAAATGCTACATATACATTGTTGGATGAGTGATAGCTAATACACGCATATTTATGTTAAATGTAATGGGAAGCTATTGTACAAGCTATGTAATGGAAGACACCTCGAGTTCCAAACAATTGTGTCAGTGCCTTCCTATTTCATTCATCACTCAAATTAATTTGTGACCTTTGTTGCAATAGGTTTTGAAAGCTATTGATGTAAAAAATCACATTATAATATTTTTCATAAAACCGTAAATAAATATAAAATGTATTGTGTGCAAAATAAAGAATATTTATTGTTGAATGAATTATGTAAAGGTATTTCATTATGAATTGAAAATGTATAATTTTATTTAGCATCCTTACATAATCCAACAGGAAGTAGGAACATCGAAGGAAGGAGATATTTGCTCTTATCTGTGAGTGCAAATTGAGTGATGCAACTCATTGTGTTTGGTACAGCGGAAACTTTATACGGAGGTCAATCCCTCATATCACTAGAATTCCTGAGGAGGTACTGAGGTACTCACATTGGCCATTTTGCGCGCCTGAAGAGTGCCTGGGGACTGCCTGTGTTATTAGGGATACATCGTTAAATAATCAGATTAATAATAATTAAGAATCGTTGATCGATTACTGGCTAATGCAAATCCATCAGTGATCCAATGTCTGATGATCAGCATTCCTAGTTGTTTTATAAATACCGTTTACAGATGATTGTTTAGTAATTTCTCAGTAACAAGATTTGAATGTTTGTACGTATACAGTTCATACTTGTACTAGAGAATATAATGCGTACCTTTTTCCATGCTCGTACTAACATATACACATATGTTAAATATCAGACGTACAATGCGGATATGTAACATTATTTTGAAATGAAGATTTTTTCCTACCTTGTTATAGAAATCTACAAAATTTGATAGAAAAAAATGATGGCTCCTCTGAAAGTGTTCCAAAATAATTACACATTGTTTGCTCTGTGCAGTGGAGATACAGGAGGGGATCGCCACTCTCATTAATTAGATTTAACAAAAAAATATCCTACAAAGCTATTGAATTAATTCATAATATGGTACTTTGCATTGAAAATAAGCTTTGGTGTACTTTTTCAAAATGTCCGTCTTTTATATTTACATATCTGAATATAGAGCAATAGAAAAACAAAATCGAGAAAAAACTTTTCAGAAAGTAATAGGTAGGCGTAAGTGCAGTTTTTGATTAGATTAGATTTCTTCATTGATCCACAGGATTTTCCCTTTACAGAAATGCAAAATATATGGCAAGTCAATTTACACAAAGGATGTTTGTAATGATAGTATTCTTCGAGTCATCATTACATGTTGGTGCATAAAGCTTCTATTATCAATTAATATTTATGACAATGAATTCAACAAGCTTTTCAAACCTAAAAAAAAAATGGCCCTGGAAAAAGGTTGAAATTTTCAAAGGTTGAACACCTTTGGGGACGTCCATAAATTACGTCGCAGCTTAGGGGGGAGGGGGGTTGTCAAGATTTGTGACAAGGTGTTACAACCATTTTTTTGTTCTATGTATATGGCGGCATTCTTATAGATTCTTATATTTATACCCACCCTACAAACAGCAGATCCATTTCAAATAATTATCAAGTTTGACTACTCAAAAAGCAAACATAAGGAAATGATATGAATATTTTTATTTGATTACTCTATTGTACCTTTGCCGCCTATTAATTTCCTTTTTTTTCTTTGTTCTTTGTATGAGAATTTGTGACGTATTTAAAGGGGGTTGGGTAATAGGTTTTGTGACCAACTGTGACATGGGAGGGAGGGGGGGTTCAAAGTGGCCTAAAAAAGTGTGACATAATTTATGGACGTCCCCTTTTAAAAAGTGAAGATTGACAAAAAAATCTGAATCAACCAAGAAAAAGTAGCTTCTTCTTTGGACGTCTGCATCAAACACGCATTTCCTTTATTTCATATTGAATTTGATGAAGCAAATTGATCTTCTTTCAACACACATGCAGCTATAGATGCAAAAATCAGAATACTATAGGCCTACATAAACTTGGGCCTACATATGTGCTGGAATCTGCTTGTTAAACGTCCTGGTCCGGCTTTGAAACAACTATAACTTAATTAGTGAAGGAACGAACGTTGACGCAATCATTGTTGTAAGAGTTTTTAAAATTTATTTTTACTTCAGTCGTATTGAATTTTTCTCTGAGTGCCTGTCTTCTAAGCCGGTTACTATTCCGTGGGGGTATAGTGAAGCGACCGCACCGCAGTCCATCGTAAAGCAGCCAAAAGCTATAAATATGCCCATAGTTCCATGCATCTATTGTGTCAGGGATGGCTATAGGTATCGATACCCTCAATGATATCACGGAGGGTAGCGAGATGTTCCTGATGCAGATCGCGTTCATAAAAATCACAACTACAAAGCTGTACGTCCGATTATCATTATTATTATTAGAACACTCACAGTTGCGCATAAATGTACGGTGGCAAGTTCCCTATCCTTGGTCACGACTGTTTGACAGCTTAACTTTCTAACGGAATTATTTCACCCTTTTATCATCCTCTCAAATACACTTCTACTGAGCCCATTCCAGTCCTTACCTGTCCTATTTAAGAAAGAAAATTTGCCCAGATTCAATCTGGAATCCTTTATAACTCCCGCTCTATCATGACTTCGTCTACCCCCATACCCTGACTCATTCCTTTCAATTAATCAAACTATTCAACTTCCCCAACCCTCTTCTCCTTACATTGCCCTAAAAAAATAACATATCCTATCCAATTTTCTCCGTTTTTCCAAATCCTGCCAGCCCAAGTCGTGCATCATCTCAGACGGACTCTCTAATATTCTTACTCTTTCTCCCCTTTCATTCTACCTAGTCACTGCCACCTTCCAACCCTATCTGTAACTAACCCGTCTGACTGCTATCCTATGTAACCTTTCTACTTTGCATTTTTCTGGTAGCTACTAATTGAATGAAACCATCATTAAACAATAAAATAAATATAAAATAACAAAATACTGCAGAATATTTTACATTTGAAATTCAAAAAACTCAATTTTTCTCTTCAAGATAGCTGTAAAACATATTCTAAAATATGTAGGAGGCCTATCCCATTTTTTTCTCAGGTTACTGTTCTAGCAACATTATTGCGATACACATTGTTTGGAACTATTTATGTTCTATGCATTTCATGAAATTTCTTATATTTGTCAATGTATGAATCAAAAAGGTCAATAAAACTGAAACTAAAAAACATACTTGTCATACTTTTTGAGATTGGCATAGTTTCTATAATCCTATTAAAATAATAAAATGCAGAATGATTTACATTCAAAATTATCCTGAACAGTTCATCACGGGGACTAGGAAAACGCAGCATATGTGCTGTAGGATGAGCAAGATTCTATATGAAATGTTCTTGAAAAAACAGCACACCTTGATTTTGAATCTATCAACTCACTGCCTACCTGCCCAACAGATTCACTTATTGATAATTCCAATCATTTTGTGAACTGAATGGTTAAACCTGTTGAATCATCTTTTAATAGCTTCCAGAATGGGGCTCTTTAAATTTATGTCAACTAGGAAAATGCGAGATTTGCGTTGTGAGATGAGCTTAGAAGTATGGAAATCTAGAATGAAAAATATTTCCTCAGATCAATCCACATATACGGACCTTGGATTACTTCAAGCGTTCAAAACCTTACCTGCAACTTGTTGATATTTATAGTGCTACAACCTGTTGCATAATACACTTTGCAAAACCATTTGCTCCCAATATTCAATAAAATGTATACTTTTAATGCGTTTTCTTTGTTATTTGTCATCCGATTGTTGTGAAAGTCACTGAAAATATTCGTAATTATGTTTTCCATGTTCAGAAAAAATGTTGAAACTTTTGAAAATTTTAGACATTTCAAGTATTTCCCATTCGTGTTATTTTTATGGGGATTTCTCAAACTTTCAGAATTTTTTCCGGAAAAACCTCCCGACCAATTTTTCTGAAAAACAATCCCAACCTATTCTAGTATGACAGAAATATCTAGAAAAAGTTTCAAGTCGTTAGGTATTTTTTCCTGACCTGTATGCCGCATACAAAATTACAAAAAAAAAACATCATAAAAACCAAGCCCATTTTTTTTGGTATGTGAAATGAAATCTTCGCTACGCTCATCTAAAAAAATACACAACAATTATTATCTACAGTGTGGCTCAGCCAATTTATGAGCAACTTTGGAATAAGGTAATGTCTAATGTGTATTATCTTGTGCTTAAATTTAGTAGCAATTTGAATTACTTTTTTTTTCATATTCTCTCCTCTGGGTTAGGCCTATTCTTTTGGGAGTTTCCAAACCCTTCGGGAATTATTTTTCTCAAAATAAAAAAAAAGGCTGCAAAACTATACAGTATTGAGCTAGGTGATGACAAATGGGTAGGCCAAGTTTCATCAAAATATTCACTTTTGCTGAACTGTGGAGCACAAACGATAACGACAAAAAAAAAAAGTAATCAAGAATGGTAAAATTGAGTCTTTGCTTCACTCATCCAATTATTACTAGTATTGAAGATCAACATTGGGTAAAAATGAATGTTCGACTCTTTCAAATACAAGAGTTATTCTATACATAGTGCACCATCATATTTTCACTTGGGAGCAATGAACCAAATAACACCAAAAATATTTTTTTCTTATAGTTCAAAATCAAAGTATCCTTTGGGTTTATACAGGGAATCACATCACAATTTGGGAGGGACGTTTCTGACAGGAAGGAAGTAATTCGGAGTCAGACATTAGTGGTGTTGTCTCTCAGCACATTGGAATTAAGAGATGATCTTGTGTCTGGAGGGGGGGGGGGATACATGACACGTAAAGTTAGGGTTGGGATTGTTCTAATGTGATGATGTGGCATGGTAGGAAGAGGAGTAAGTTTCTCGTTAGTACATTTTTCTCCTTGGTAAGTTTTATTCTTTGATCCCATCTATATTCTCCCATATATTGAATAGTTTCTTTAGTAAGTTTTTCACTTTAATAAGTTTTTTTGTCTGGTCCCCTGAAAAACGTACTAAAGAGGTTCCACTGTAGTATGATGTAGTTTGAGAATGACCCATTTAAAAATAATTTAGGAAAAGCAACAGCCCCTCAAAATTTTGCCTTCAGCAGCAGACCCGTCGACTCCAACGAACTTCAACCAATTGTTCCACAACCCACAGTTCATTTCATCTACAAATCCGTTTCATCTAAATCCCTTTCGATTGACAAGGTGTGGGAACTGATGAGTGGGACTACAAACGTAGTCATTGCCTACATCAAGCTTCGTCGAGCCAATTTGTAAGGGGCAATTTGCCATGCTAGGTTTCTATTGAGGGATAGGTTAGGTAACAATCTAGAACAGGTTTGAAAGTAGCCCAAGATAAATTTCACCTGACAAAATGTCTAACACTAGGAATAGGGTGTGTGCAAGGTCTATATGAATGAAATGGCAGGTACATATTGGGGATGTGATTGGTTGTACAGTGAAACCTCGAAGCATCGTTCCTGGATCCATCGTTTTCTATCATCCAGTTTGTCCAAATACCTACTCTCATGTAACGTTTAATTTTCCGGGATGATCATTTTCCTGCATGGTTGTTTTATTTTCCCTGGTCCCTTGAGAAACAATAGTAAAGGTTGACACGGTTCTCTATGTGGCTTAAAGGGTCGATCGTCAGAATAACACAATACGAATGATATTAGAAAGATATTCTATAGTTGAATATCTTTTTATTACAGTAATTAAATATAATATTTCACTTTCAACTTGACTTTTATTAACTAGCTCTTTTCTATGTTCGTTTCTATCATTTCTCCCATCCCAAAACTACAACAATCCTCATCTTTTTGTCATTTGTTTTTGTCACTGCCAATATGATGTACCTAGAACCTGTCTAGGTCTATATATTGGCGGTAACAAGGTTTCACTGTACAGTATATATACTGTACAGTGGAACCTTTACTATTGTTTCTCAAGGGAGCACGGAAAATGAAACAACCATGCAGGAAAATGATCATCCCGGAAAACATTATAGGATCTTTGGATATTGTGCCTATTGACAGATGTAGCCTCATGCGTCAACTTGATAGCCACTGCATTGGTTCGACAGATCATTTATTATAAATCCCATTTGTTCAACAATTTGGTTCGTCAAAAATTTGGTCTTTCGAGCAAATGATATGTGGTCCTTATGTCACTGTATTGAATATACGTAATGACAAGGCTAGGTGGCTCTGTCAGTCTGCGTTTTCTGTGCGTTTTCCTGGGTTCTGCAATCCACGTGTATGGGGTAAACGAAGTTGATAACGCATAATTATTTGCATTGTTTTTATTGTAAAGTTATCTAACATACAATAAATTATCAGTAACACTGCTGTTTTAAAATTTAAAAGTTATTCAATATTGGGCATAAAATAGAGAGGCGAGAGAGCACTTCTATCATCACGAAAACTACGTTGCGTGAAATTAAATTATTGCTGTCGACGAATTGGCAGAATGTAGTTGCACTCCTCAAACTACTGATTTTTGATGCACTCACGTGTTTGGCCAATAATAGCTCGATCGTAACGAGTGAGAAATACTGCAGAATGGCATATTAGGGACAAGGCAAACCATGTAACTACAGCATAATTACGGTACTGTAAATTTGCTGAATGTCATTCAACATTGAGAAGATTATTCCTCAATACCGCTTTATTCTATGCCCAACTATCAGATCTGTTCTAAAAATAGGCATACTCCGGTACATACAAATATTTCATTGAAAATCTCAAAACAAATTATTAATCAACAGTATGGGCACTAGGTGTTATATTAGGCATAACTTTTACAATATAAGTATACTTGTATGTGTAGAAGGTAGGCTGAAATATATGGAATCTGTAACAAGTTGCCTTGGTCTTGTAAACTGCATGCTCGTCATCCTCCTACCGTTCAATTTTTCCAACCCAACTCATACACAATACAACCTACATGCATCGTTCTCGGTTCAATCATTTTCCCGCTTCCATCATTCACTTTGTCCCACCCTACTTTAACATAACCAATGTTAAATCTTCCTGCATGGAGGTCCATGGCTTCCCTGGTCCCTTGAAAACGATAGATGTTTCACTGTATATCCAGCGTTGAATTATTCAGCACGCATAGTTTTCATGCAAGAACAGGTCCCTTAAAAATAGAGATCGAGGTTTCACTGTATAACTAGTTCTTGTGCAGATCACTTCAGGAGTACAATATATTCATATGAAACAATTTCTAAATGTGCATTTCGAGTATAGAATGAATATTTGAGTATGTGATAAGAATTCCTAATAACTATACAACTGTAATGGACTGATAAAACTTGTACGTATACAGTAACCAATTTTAAATTCCATCATCAACTTCTGAACTACAATTTAATTCAATTTCAATATCACCCTTACAAACACCAAATTCTTCTTTTATTAATCGAACAGCAACCTTGGTGAAAAATTACTGTAGCAATACTGCATAATACTTGCGTGACATGATATTCGAATTCAATGTCCACGAACGAATGAAAATCAAATGTAGATTTATAGGAAGGCACAAAAACTTGCACTCACAATATAAAGCACGCCTCATGAGAAAATGAAATAGTCATACAATAACCAAGTAACGGTAGAAATTAGCGCTCTACTCTTATGGTCAGAGTATAACCATAACACAAAAAATAACATTTGGCACCGATATATAGTCCTGTTGGAAGCAGAAACTCTTCCACAGAATCCTGAATGAATAGTAGGACTAAACTTCTGAGTTACAAAAACATATAACAATCTAGTGTTATACTGAGGATATACTAGGTACACCTAGATGTACAGTATTCACTAGAAAAATACATTTATAGTAAAAAGAGATATGTTAATCAATTGTTGGGACCTTTTTTCAAGATATATTGGTTAAATATATTATTTACATACAGATAATATGAAATAACATTATTCAATAATATGGATCTACAACAAAATTCAATGTGCAAATAATCCAAATTCTGTTCAAATAATGGTTAAAACCTTAATTAAAATATATTATCTAGTTTTCAGTATTGTGCCTCATTCAAATATATTGAATGTATCGAAAAAATGGCAATTATACAACCACATACTTTGCTTGAATTCAATAAATTAGAAGTAGGCTATGGCCCTTTATATTTTTGATTTCTAAAAGTAGGATTTGTTCATTTGTTATGTGAGAAATGATGTCAGATGATTTACAAATCTGTTGACATTAAAAAAATATCATATGCTAGTTGAGGTTAATTCTGCCTAGGTGAAGTAATAACTATCACTGGTAGCTCTTGAACTATAGCATTAACCACAATTCTATTTTTAGACACATTCGGACAAGAAAATGTCCGAAAACAGTCTTCTTGATTACAATATGTTATTAAAATTCACATTGAAGAATCTTAAAATTCAATGTGGCTCTGATATTTGACGTCACCAAGTGGGCAATTGTGGTTAATGCTACCAGAGTCGATAAAGCAGTTCTATCTCCTGGAGGTAGAACTGCTTTATCGACTCTGATGCTACTGTAGCACAAACGAAGTTCTGGATCTCAAGGGGTTTGGTTTCTCAAATAACAAAAAAGATGGAAAAGCTGAAGTGTGGTTGATGCTTGTAAACTTGAACTGTTGAAAACTTTCATCATTAATAATATTGACGATTACATGGTAAATGGATAATGAACCGCAACTATTTTTTGGCAGATTACGCCTCGTGACATGGATACATATCATTGAATCATAGACAAAGGATATGGGCCTAAGCCTACCTATGTTATATTGAGGATAACATAACTGAAGGGCTTGAACCACAAGTAAAAGTATGTTTCTGTTTGTTTGATACATGTTATAAATCCTATGCAATATTACAAAGTTGACAGGTTTGGTCAGGTAGAATGGAGACTTTTACTTGTGGTTCAAGCTCTACACACCTCCACCCCTCGCCTACCTGTGATGATTCTTTCCAGCTGTTACTCGCTATTCGTGAAGAAGCAGTCTCTAGCCACGTTGGTCAAGACAGTTTCTAAATTAGTATCTACTTCTATACTAGCGCTAGAGTAATGAGTAATGGCTGGAAAGTCACACTAATTGCAGAGATGGGCAAGGGAGACAGGAGGGGTTTACATAAAATGTATGCTCGTTCTGCCATAAGCGTGACCTGGTATGGTACTCGATAGTCTAAACTAGATTTTTCAATGCCCTGCCTCAAAATTTCTGCCTATACTTGTCCAAAAAAAATAGTTCTCTTGATACTGGAAGTAATTTTGGCAGATACATGGTTCCAAATTTGATGTTGGAACACGACATTATTCTGCACAATATCATAGAATTAAGAATTTCTTCATTCTATAACAACACTCAATTTACATATTTTATAAGCGTCATTTTTCTCAGGCCAAATAATATATCAAGCAGCTAATGATACTTTGTTCATGTCTACTATCTATAACCCTATCATAGAAAATTAGATAACAAAAGGCCTATTCAGTAACATGTAAACAACTCTGTCATTTCCTTGCTGTTGCAATACATCTGCACTACAGTAGGCCTATATATACTCAAGATACAGTAGTGTACAACAGTAAACTGACAGTACCGGTATATCTGCTAAATTATTTTATTAGTCTCAGAATTGAAATACATGTATACACATTTCGCCAACCCCGTGGCTCAGTCAACCAACGCGCACCGTGTTGGAAGCTCAAGTCGTGTCGGGCGTGGGTTCGAGTCCCGCATAAGGCATGGGTTTTTGTGAGCATCCTTTCATTTATCATCACTTCATCATTTCATCATCACCCGCTCCTTTGTACTCCCATCTAACCCAGCTGTTGGTGGGGTTGTTAAGCAACATTAAAATAAAATACAAAATATTCCTCAAGTTGATAGTTTATTTCTGTGGGCCTCTAGAGTCTGGACTATACTGAAATAGTTAGATGCAACAATGCAATAAACAAACTATGAATTTAACGTTACAGACAAGTGAATGAACATCAACGTTTCATATTGCTATGTACAGCAATACCGTACAAATCCGTACAGTTCAAACGGCAAGAAAGAACTTTCAGTTTAGAATTGAGTTATTACTTATTAGATAATATCCAACAAAAAGACTACCAACTTGTTGGTTTATCTAGTATACCGGAATATACATTTCACTCTTTTTTCAATAGAAATACTATACGAATCAGTGTCTTCAAATGTAGAGTGGAGTAAGCAATGACATGAAGCTTCGTATCTCAAAGCATTACGGTTTACCAGTATCAACATTATGTGAAAACTGGAGTGCACAATAAAATAATGATATGGGATAGGAGGGCATACTCACGGATGCTAGAGACCTATCAATACATTGGTAATGATTGAAGATTCACAGTCAAGGAAATAACATGAGGAGTTATCTTATATAGTACCTACTGCCTAGTCAGCTAGCTTTAGGCACCATTAAAGTTTAGGCTTATCATATCAACTTATATTGAACTAATAACTTGATGCTGCTTAAAGATGAAATTGGAAGTTTATAGCTGGCAGGAGGCCTATAAAGTTGAAATTGTTGGTAGTTTGTGGAGTATGATTCATGATCAATCATGGATCATACTTGAAAATTGATTGTTGCATGATTGCTGATACAGTAGTTGTAAAATACGATATCAAATGTCAGGAGAAATTTACCAAAAATATTTAGAAAAATACCGGTGATTTACTGGCGAGAGTTGGGTGGCATCCGTAAGGTCACACTTGTAAACCCCAGTTTCAGATTTTCAATGTTAAGATAACTAGTCCCGTACCCTATATTGTATCAGTATAAATTTAACAATATGTACTGTAGTTCATCAAAGAAACGGAGAGAAAGAATTATGACTTTTAACCCAGATCAGCTTACAAGGTACCATTACCATAATTATACAAATATTTGTTAAATCCTGAGAAATTGTACTGTCATCAGTAGGCCTACACACATTAATCAATTAAATACACAAGATTAAGAAAAACAAGCATACTGGAAGCCGTGGAAATGAATATTGCTTTTCTCACAATTTATAATGCACTGCTTAATCCAATCACTCGTGACTATGGTTAAATCGAAATTGAGTGCCCAAGTTTTCATCTTTGGTGTGAGCGTGTGATCGCAGACCACCACATCGATACCTTCTGCGGATGGCTTTTCCTCATGCTCGAATGAAAGCGAGCTCACTCGTGCGCCCGCCGTTTCCAATACCTTGCTCCAGAAGGCAACAAAAGAATCCATTTCACTGGCTAACATGATGTCCATGTTCTTCAGCGGCGACCGCTTGGCTTGCCTGTCTTTAAATTCAACAAAGCGTTGTTTCTCCATTGAAAAACCAGCAGGCAACATAAATCTAGTGATGGGAAGCTTTTTACTTTCCTGGAAAAAAATTGAATAATCAATTCAAAGATGGTGCATAACTTCAATTTCAAAGAGGCCACAGACGCTCAAGTTTTCATGCCTCAAACTCTTACGGTAGTAATTATTGAGAATGAATTTGATTTTTTGAACATTCGATGATAATTGAAAAAGAGGTTTCTCCCTGGAGGCCCCCTACAGAATTTGGAAATAAAATTATTCACTTTTATATCAATTGAATAAAAAAGTACAAACAATTCTTTTTGGCCAAGAACTATATGCAATAAATCCCCTTTAATTTGAAATTTAATGGAATGAAAATAGTCGTTTTGAATGATAAAAGTTTGTACCACAGCATCAAATATTCAACTATAGCACGGCGTGGCAGAATCGAGCGTAAAAAGTGCCAAGTTAGCCCAAAAGACGTCACGGCTAGATCAGCTAGCTACGTATCAATTTTGGAACAACCAGCAAATCTATTAGGATCCAACTGTCAAACCAATGGTGGTCAATCTAATTATATTAGGAGCTTTGCCATTTTGGCACTATCCTATTACCTCTACACTACTTTTTTGTCTGCAAGTATTCAATTATAACTTCTGAAATATCTAAGCTCACAATTTTTCATTTGATCTGCCGTATTTTCATCCACAGTTGGGCCTATATGGTTGACATTTCATTTTCATACTAATGTGCATGTTATCTACTTCAGGTCACGCCATGCAATTTGAATTGGCAATACAAATTAGTACCAAGTTGACCACATTTTTCACCGCTAGATGCGTTAGGTTAGCAGAATTAGCACGCCGATTTCTAGAACGATTTGCTAGATTCTAGCAAATCAGCGGCTTAATATTGGAAAGCCCAACTGACAATGCTAACTTAGCGCTTGTTTCAGGAAATCCACTATTGAGCATATTGGCCAAAACTCTACAGGGGCAATAATTATTGTTCAAATTGAATGATGAGTTTGTATTATTGAGGGTTCACTGTAAATATTTTAGTTCACAAAAATAACAATTTAGAACAGCAACCCTAATAATGATGCACTAATACCAATAAAAATACAATATTAGTTGTTAAACTCACCTTAGAACAATATATGACCCATTCATGATTAATGATAGTTATTTTGTTGGCTAAACATAAAATATAGTTCTCCGTGTGACAAGGACCGTTGGCTATCAGGATGCACGTGTCAGACTTCTGATTCTGCATCTCCTCAAACTTGCGGCATACAGTTCCACCACCAGCAACTAGCTGGGTTGTTAAGCGTTGACGCACAAACGGCATAGTTGTGTAAGATTTGAACTCATTTTCTGAACTAGTACCTGTGAGAATAAATAACAGTATCTGTTCAAGACTGAACACTGGAAATTCAAATTTTGTAGGACTATCACGATTCACCAACAGCGGTGGTGAACTGGTCATATGCCTACATAGGTTACTACCAGGTTACATAGGTTACATAGATACTAGATTGTTGGCAAATTGAATATACCGGTTTATCGAGGTAATTTTGACAGAAGGAAGTGAGCCCGTTTCTCCTTCTATATCTTCTTCTTTTCTGAGTAAGTTCAATCTACATCATCGAATATGACATGCTGTTTACAAGTGACATCTTGATATTTCACAGATGAGTTTTTGTCTGGGACTAGCATGTCTATTTTAGGTGCATAAGAGATTTTACTGACATCTAATCTAGCCCTCTTTATAACTACCACTCTGTCATAACTTTGCCTACCTCCATACCCCGACTCATTTCTTTTTATCAACTCATGTAGCCTGCTCCATACCCCTCTCCTTCCATTACCCTGAAGAAATTAGGTACATGGACGATCCTTCTTTCTCTGTATTTCCTAATTTTGCCATCCCAAGTCTTGCATCATCTCAGATGGACTCTCTAATATTCTTACCCTCTCCCCCCCATTTCCATCTCTTAACCCTACGATAAATTAAATCTACTTTTATAAAATTATTTTTTCGATTTATTTTAAGTACGATAACTCTAACCCTTCTAACTGCAATCCTTTGCACCCTTTCCACATCCCTCATATCACCTAATATTTGAATGACTCGAGTTTGTCCCAAATGTCTGCCCGCTCAGATATGATACTTACTTTCACTATGATAGTCATCTTTAGTGGCAAGATGATAGTCCCACTTATCAGAACATGTCAGAAGAAATTTCATGCCAGCAAATATTTTGCTGTCCGTCGGTATCGGCCCAAGGAGGTCAGTTATGTTCTGGTCATTCGACTTTTCTGTACTCAGCTTGCATATTCCTTTGACCCTACTTTTTGTAGCTTTACTTAGCCCATCGGAACGTAGACTAGGATAAGTCGAGGAATAATTTTCCGATTCAACTCCACTTATATCCTCACTGCTGGAATTGGGAGTATCGGATCTGAAAAATACAATGTTTGCATGGAATAAGTTCAAACTTTATCAACAATTATTTTAATGCCAAATCACAGCTAGAAAAATAAAAAAAATATAGCATACACATCACTTTTTGGTGTGAGTCTTGGCTCACCAGTACCCGACACCCCAGGCACTTGGTTGTCCGTCATCTTTGAGCCGAGTCTACTTCTCTTTCCTTCACAAATATTATCCATGCTGACGTCTGCAACTCTTCTTGGAGTTCCCACAAAAGGCACATCATCTAATAAGAATTTTTTAAGAATGGATGCTTGGTCCTCGGTCATAAAGATTGCCGACCGGCTGACTGTGACATTTGCTCCGCTGTCCAACTCCACAACGTACAGTACGTCACCATCATCCCTACAATGAAAAATATGAGTCAGCGATTATGTTAGTATAAACGAAGCCTATGTTCAAAACTATTCAAGGGTGATAGACATATTCAACTGAAAACAAGGACTCAAGTGGGCCTCAGACTTTTCAAATGTATGTATACAGAATTGTGAGTTTTTCTATATCTGAAGTATCGTTGCAGTTTAAATCTCTTTGTTAAATAAACTGCAAAAACCATCACTCTAACATGCATTGTAGGGCTACAAATCTCTTTATATTTGTATAACCAGATCAATTCCATTAGATTTGACCAGTCTCAAATATTGGCCTTATACATCTAGTGAAATGTCAATTTTATACTGAACTAAGAGTCATGTCATTACTCATTTTAAAGCATGAATATGGAAAGGTACTTACACTTTAAAACCAACAATTAAGCCCGGTTCAAACTCGTTTTCCCGGATTTCTGCATATACGCTCAGTCCCTTCATCAACTGGTTTACTTGAATTACATGGTCTTCTACCAGTACCTTACATTTGCCGTCATCAAATCTCACATTGCAGCGACCGTTCTTCATGCCAAGAAGTACGGCCGCATAGTATTTCTTATCAGTCCAGCGGGCAAATGAAGCGATACTGCAGGTCAATACCACAGGCGAGTGCTCTCTGTCCTTTGGATCATCTGACATTCTCGTCTTGGTCAGAGGGACCTCCTTTGGTAAACTTAGTTTACGGCTAGAACTTTTCACAAGTGTCTTTTTCTTACTGTTCTTACTGTCATCCAAGGATTCCACCTCAGCAATCGCAGGTAGACTTTCTTCTACACTTGCCTGGGACAATTTTCTTGCACTAGGCCTACCTCTCCCAGTTTTCTTCTTTGTGCTAGATTTTGGTGTTTCATTAGTGCTTTCAGAGACAATTTTCTCGGTTTCTCGTGAACATGGTGGTGCTTTAGCACCTTTTTTATTCTTTTTACCCGAGTTAGTCTTTTGAGAAGTATCCAGCTCTATTGAGGACAGTGACGAACTTTTCTCAACAACGTTTTCTAAATTTTTCAACGAAGTTGATGCTTCTAGTGTACCACATTCCTTTGTTTTAGACATTTGAGCCGAGTTCTTGACCGACTTTTTGATTGCATAGGGACTAGCAAAGAGCGAGCTCTTTGCTGCATTTAGCAGTTTGTTGTTCTCCTCAATTTGTCCCAACTTGTCTATGAGTACATCCACATTGTTGGCGCTACGACTACTTTGCCCATTGAGCCGAGGAGGTACATTGAGTGGACGAGGAAGAAGTGCAGGCTGCATACTCCCAAATGCTTTTTGCACTGAATTGAAAGAAATGATCAATTAGAGTCAGTATTGCGAGGTAATATCCTCCCAGAAGCTTTATTTATGTCAAGACATCTCCTACGAACGGAAGATTTGTAATCTAAATACGTGTTGCGTAAAGCGAGTGACAGCATGGGACCAATAAAATACAATTGCCTTATGGAAGATTTGTCAGTAAAAGTTAGTAGGCTTACTGTACTGTAGTAGATACTAGATACCAGAGCAGAGTGAGCTACAAATTCTCAACAGAGCAAGGTAACTTACCATGCCGGAATCATCGAGCTTACTCTGGTATCTAGATTTGAATATTTACTCAATACCGGCATTGAGTTGAATAAACTCAATACCGGTATGTACAGTACTTTCATTTGAAAGCGCATTTAAACAATTTAAATTTCAGGTATTTATGGCAGTTTTTTCAATAGTATGCCTTATAGTATGTCAGTTATGTGGCATTTCATAGCATACTACGTAACTGAATTAGCAAAATAATTAATGAAATGAATAATAAATAATGAAATGTTGGCAAAAGATTTCTTTCTAAATTATGGTATTGTTTCTCCATGTTCCCAGTTCCACCAACAGGAAGATTGTTAGGAGCTTTGATACTCCTGCGTACAAATGAGTTGATTGTTAAATGAACTAGGATATGCCGTGTTGAATGTTACGAAAACTCAGTGGTAATTTTGTGTTACGGTTAATTACGGGTACGTAACGTACGTAATACGGGTACGGTTAATTTTGTGTTTTGTGTTACCAAATTTTTTTTTCAAAGGTTGATGTCGTTTCGGTAAGGGTTAGTGGTCAGGTTAGTGTCCTAACCTCGGATAATTATGTGTGGTACCGAGTATGACAAACTTACCCCCACAGCTTGTAAACAGCTAGACTCACATGCTCAATTAAATCATACATTCAACGTACCGGTACTTGTTTTCATACTTCGACCAAACCAGAAAGGCAGGTGAGAATTTTATTCTTCAATATTCCAAAGTTTGCAGTTTGCATTTGCATGCATTGTGAGGTGAGCAAATATTTATATATGAAAGCCTACTCGAAAGCTCTACACACCTTGATTTATACAAATATACTCGAGAGCTCTACACACCTTGGTGAAATCTGTCAAGTATACAAAGCCCCGTGCAAAACCAATACTTCTAACTACCGGTATTTTATGAAAATGTAGTCACTGAATAGGCCTAATTAAATCTTCTTTAATGGAAATTCGTAATAATGTGCTTCTTATTTGTATTCACATTCATCTTACGCTCCATCTTATGGGATTTTTTCTAAAATTTGTGACAGTCAAGTTTTTCTCAGGACCCCTATTCGCTATCTTTTATGACAGTGAGATGAGACCGTTTCATCTCACGTGAGATGACAATTCGATCATATCGCGATTCACTAACGCGAAGTGAAATCAACAGTCACCGGAAACGTGTTGTTGTCAAGGGAAAACAGGTATTTGGTAAAATTTAACAAATCGGAACGCTAAATTCATTTCTACAAGGCTGTGAACGACACTGGCAGTGGGAAATTAGAGGTTAGAAACGTGTTTTTTTGACAGACAGTCATTCCTAGGTCAACATTTGAGTAAACATGTACGACAAAAATGATATCATCCCCAGAAGCCGCAGAATTTCAAGATTCACAACACATCAGTGACAACATATGAATGACCATATCTGTAAGTCTTGAATAATTCAATATGGGCCTACTCCAGTTTCATAATCTGTTTCAACTTGTTTAGTGCCATGGGATCCAATCCTTCATAGTATGCGTTTCCATTTTTCTATTCTATTTCTATTCTATTACTTCACTCTATGTAGGACTGGATTCAGGATAGTTTACCACAGTGATGACCAACCTTTTTGGGCAGGGGGCCATTTAAATTTTCCAAATATCACCGCGGGCCACACAAGTTCACTAAAAAAAATGTATGTATTATATATATCAGCGGCGTGCGGTGATTATTTTGCTGGGTATGCTACTCTTGATAAGGACGATTAGCACATACAGGGTAATATGTGCGAAGCCAGTGACCCGCGGGGGGTTTGGGGGGCAAGGCTCCCATTTTAAGCCCTGCAGGGAATTTTCTCAAACCATAATTTTAGGTGCATTTTGTCGACTTTTGATGGAACTTATGAATGGATTCAGATGAGAAAACAAAGGAAAAGAAGAAAAACATTACGTTTTTGATGGTAGGCCTTTGCTTGAAGTATTTTAATTTTTTTAAATGCAAAATCACTGACAACACACCGATTTGCCCCTGAAGTAGGTAAAAAAGTACATATTTGTCCACTTTACCTGAAATAATCGACATTCATTATTGGTTGCTTTGAGCTTTGACATAATGTTAATTTCGCTCCAAAACACGTCTTGCAGTCACAACACTTATAATAAAACTAAAAGTGATCAAGGGACAAGGGCCTTTTGCCTTTTGAATGTGATTTTGTGCTTCGATTTCCAATCTCACCGGTAGCGTATTATAGTGGAAGCGAGCTAGCCTTTTGCGCGTGTTCGGTCCCGCATGTGGTACTGTTTTTGATACACTGTTTTGTTTTGATTTACACGACATAACGTTGATTATCATTTTTATTAATTTAGTAGTGGCTAGCTAGAGAATTACCCCGTCTTTGACACTCTGAATGCACCCACGTCTTAATTAGCCTGCGGGCCATTTGATTTCCACATGGTAAATAGAGTAATAAAATTCATACAATTCCTCAGCGAGCCATGGGTTGGTCACCACTGGTTTACCACAGAATAAGTTGAGGCGCATTAATTTTTAGAACTGAAGTAGGTTCATTGCATTATTCAAGACTCACAGAAAATGAGTAGTTCATGTTGTCACTGTACTGTGTCACCAATCTAATATGATTGTGATTCATAATAATATAAGTTCAAAACTTTGCACCAAAAGCCGTAGAATTTCAAGATTCATATGATCATAAGCTCAAGACTTCCATAGCCCTACATCACACTCTAATATTAGGTCTACAGCATAACCAGCTATATATATAAACCAAGTTATTGTCATCTAGGATGAGGCATTGAAATGGATACCGGTAAGTGGTATAGGCTACCGGTATTGAGTTTATAGCCTATACCTAGGCCGAGGGGTTTGGGTAGGCATCTTGATTGGCATTACAGAATAGGCCTCAACTATCTATGTTGGCTCTAGTTAAGTTGGTCATCAGTATCAATCATATCATAGGGTGGTAATTATTGGCAATTAGGGTACAAGAAACTTGGTTACACATTGAGTGAAGAGTCAACTTACATTGAGCCTGAATTTCTCATAGCAATGGCACAAAAATGTGTTTATATAATACTAACATCTATGTACAATTTGGGATTATAAATCATGTCATTTAATATCATGTATATTAAATATCTATTTATCTATTCATTATTATATAACATACACGGTACACCCAAGACTCTCTAGTACACTCAAGTCAGTCAGTCAATCGTTTATTACGTTTCCAATTTACCGCCAATATTCATTAGCTATACCCCGTCTCACGTCGATCTCACGAGTTCGGTCGGCAGTGAGACGAACTCACTGTGAAATGAGATGAGACTGACATTTCACGCGAAAAAATAGTTGGTGAATTGCGATGTGAGATTTCATCTCATCTCACTTTTTAAAAAGTTAGTGAATAGGGCCCAGATTCACAAAGAATTTTATCTATTAACCCATTCTAAGTTAGAATAGTTTGAAGAGTTATCACCAGACTTGGTTATAACTCGTATTCACGAAAAAGTTTACGCTAAAGTTTTAAGTATAGTTGGTGATAAAGTTATCACCGGCCCCGAGTGGTTTTAGTGAAGATAAAACACTCACCTCGCAATTGATTTCGATGATTTTGGAGATTTGGCTCACTCAAATTCAATTAGTACATATCTAGAAGATTGAAAATGAAAATCTAGAGAGGTTGGCAGTAAAGAAACGATCCGAATTACGATTACCATACTTAATATTCAATCTCAACCTCACATTTGGAAACCTCGGATGACAGCCGATAGAATTAGCGGGAAACAAAATGCAAAGCCTTCTTGATGTTCAACAACAAAAATATTCACAACAATTAGAAAACAACAAACTTAAAAGTATATACAACATTTTATGCATTCATTTTGATTTCAAATATTATCTAGCTGTAGGGAACAAGTAATTTATGTTTATATCGCGTTATTATAAACTAATTGACATCCCGCTCTTTGCTCACATTGGTTGACAGTCGAAAACAATGACGCCACACGGCAACGGCACGGACGGTTGGGGCAAAAGTTAACACCACGATAAAATTATCTTAAAATTCTTTGTGAATTGGGAATAAGGATAAAACCGTTATAAAGTTAGAACGTGATATCTCTGTTTTAACTTAGAACGGGTTAAGCGCTAAAATGTTTTAAGATAAAATTCTTTGTGAATCTGGGCCCAGGGGTCCTGAAGTGTTTTGTGAAGCCAACTTGGCTCAGAACTATACAATTCCGAATTAGATATGTTCGGTCAAACCATGTGACCTGTGCCGTTTGAACAAAAAGGAAAAAACCTCTGTAAGAATGCCCAATGGAAGGATTTGCACTTGCTCACCCAACTAATTTAATTCAATTTAATCAAGCTCAACATGGAAGGATCTACTAGGTCTCTAGGCCTATTATTTTCTTTAATGTAGGTATCATGCTACCAATGCCTAGGTATCATACTCGTTTTTGGACTAGGCTATAAAGCTTTAAAAGTTATATGCCCGCGTATTTCTCTCACTTACCAGCCATAGCTTGCATACTGGCAGCACTGGTTGCAGATGACGAGGAACTTCCCGATACAGTTGATGTAAATGACTGACGCGCTGCAAGAATATACGGGACCGTACTTGATGTACTGGAAGGTGAAGCATTTTTCGACTGTTCTGAAACATCAGCTAATGCTCCAGGTGAAATGTCAGAATGAGATGATTCTCTTTGGATTGTCTCATCAATGTCAAACTTCAGTATTTCTCGGGAGATGACTTCCTTGGTTTGCGTGTTTATTGAATACTTCCAAGTTAGCACGCAGCTACCCGTAGCAGTTAATTGAAAAGTCTCGACAGAACCCGCCCTATTGTTTTCTGGGGTCTCGTGATTATCACTGTCAATGTTTATTACCGGTACTGAAACCTCTTCAGTCTCTGCCTGGTTTAGTCCCTTCGTGTACGGGCTCCCTAGATGTGCAGATACATTCAGCTTCTGTTGATTGGAGATAGTTTTCACCTTTTGAAATGAATAAGATATGGGACAATTGTCTTGCAAGTTATCATCATGAACAATTTGACTGCCTTTCTTTGACAATGACTTGATACAATCTTTGCCAGGCAGTATTTCTGTGATTACAACATCTTTTTCTTTACTGCTGTGTAAAGAGCTGCCATTCACATGTTGTTTAGATACAAACTGCCCTCGTGTTTGCTGGGACGTATTACCTATAATAACGGGATAATCATCATCAATGGAAATGTATTTTACATTGGAATTACTAGATTTTTCTTCATTTACAGAACTTATTTGACTGTCTGCTTGCGTTTGAGTTTGACTAAGACACAGTTGATAACTGTCATGGTCATCTTCATCATCTTCAATATCAAAAACTTCTTTTGGGCTTGATTTTTGTAGAACGCATTTCTCCAGTCGCGATGATCGTACTACGGTAGACCTACTACTATACAAAACTTCCAAGCTCCTCCTTGAATTTGTATGTAGCATTTGTATGTCAGGATCTTTATCTATTATTTGAGTATCGGGCAGCTGACTGTCAAGTAATATTGCTTCTTTTGCACTTTTCTTTAGGCCTACATGTAATGATGACTGTAGGGATTTAATATTATGGCATGGATTGGACGATTTTTCTTGATCTTGCTCTCCTTGTAGAATTTGGTTCGGAGAAGATTCCTCTGTGATACGTTGGAGTTTCTTTGAGTTGGAATCAGAAAGAGATTTTTCGGGCTTTCTCTTACGTGGTGTTGACGTTCTGGTATTTTTGTTAGTGTCAGTTGACTCCAATGATGAACTATTTAATTGATTGCTGTTGCCTGAATTCTTCATGAAGTCATCATACTCAACACCAGACGAGCTATAATTCGGCATGTTCAAAGAGTTGCTGAGCGAACTTTCAATTTGGCTGGCAAACATGTCATCTTGAGACGATTTTTGACTGCCAAGTAGGATAGTTGTTGCTGAGCTTATACCTCCCAAGAGACTACTTTCAGAAAGATCTTGCGTCTGTTGATCACTATGCTTGGAAATTGAATCATTACTCTTAACACCATTTGAACTGGGATGGTCATCAAAACTTCTGCCCCTCAAGGCATTTCTACCTATCTTGAATCTAACCCTCTCTTCAGAATCACCACCACGTTTGTTTGTATTCGTGGTCTGCTCCGTTTCAGTTTTATCACTGAATAAATCAGAGTCGGCTGCTAATCTATGGTGACGCCTGGAAGTCTTTTTGGACTCCATCACTGAAATTAAATGAATATTTGTTTGTTTGTTATAAGTACAGGTAGGCTGATCGTTAAAATTGTCATATACCGCATCACGGCCAATTTCCACTTTTTTTCCAAAATGTGATATTTTTTAATAGATCTTGAGTAGATCTATTCAGAAAAATCACTGCACAATAGGAATTAATAAGATATAATTGTTAAAAACTAACTCAAATGTGACGAAATTCCTAAAACCACAAGCTCCGTCATTGTTTGTTGTTATAGTATATATGCTCCGTTCCGCCTGCCGGCGTATATGCGAGGTTTCGACACCAACCTAACCTAACCTACTGTCAACCTTTGTTGCCCTTGTAAGATCTCAAAGGTGACAAAGGTGAACAGTAAGTTAGGTTATTAGGTTAGGTTCAAGTTTTTAACATTTATATCTTATTGATTCCTACTGAGCAGTGGTTTTTCTGAATAGATCCAATCAAGATCTTTCAGAAAACATCAATTCAAGGATGAAAAAATGAAAATTGTCCGCGATGCATAATATAACAATTTCAACGGTTGATCTCTTTCAAGACTAAATGAACTAATGTAGGCCCTAACACTAAATTTAAGGGCAGTGCAAACGTTGCTATTGCCACGTTTGTTAGAGGGGTAACAAAAATAAGAGTGGCTCAAAATCAAGCAGCAAAAGTTTTGAACCCTACTAGAAGCAATTGACCATGCTATAATTGTAGAAATGAGAATATTGTATACAACAAATATTTCAATGTAAGCATAAACCTACTGTTGGACATTCACCTGATTGGCACTCATCAGATTGAAATGGAAAAAATATTTCATCAATGTTTCTCTAGCCGTAGCAGGTATCAGGTAGCTTCATCAGATAGTTGTTGACTGATGAAGACAAGAGAAACACTGCCAAAATATTGTTTCTATTTTAATCTTTGACGAGTATCAAGTGAATGTTGAACAGAAAGACTTTAATTAAGATAATGCAATGTTGTTTCATCGTATTTGGGAGAATTTTAGGGAATGTTTTCAACATTCAAAACGAAGCCTGGAAGTAGATTAGTGTTCTATATTGATATTCTATTGTATTGATCCACTACGGTACTTCATCATACTCACATCATAGGCCTACTTGTTTATAATATTTTGTTCATAAATAAGCTTTAATAAATAGGCTATGTAGTAAGCCATGCCAATCTGTTTTAGAGTTGTATTAGGTTAACCAAGTTTACTTTTTTACATCCTCCGATACCGTACTTTCCTAAAATATCTTAAAAATATTTTATAGGCCTAGGTGCACAAAAACACAAACAAAACCCTGGCATGTGAGGTGAATGAAAAAAAAAGGAATATGATTAGGGTTGGGTTTGTGTCAAATGGACATCATGACTAATTTTACAGTCTAAACCTAGCTCTTTTCAGAACCAAAACCAAGATGGGTAATTTTACTGATTAATGTACCATGGCCAATTTTTGTCCTATGTTCGCGTTTTTTGTTTTCTGATAGATCTTGTTCATAACTATGGTGTGCAGTTTGGACATTTCGTATTTTGTTTGTTTTAATATGTTTTTTACTCACTTGAAGTTGATGCTTTGTGATCTGACTAAGATGAAAAAGGTTGACAGTAGGTTAGGTTAGGGTCAGGTTAGTGTATAAACCTCGCGTATACCGCCGGCAGCCGGAACGGAGCTTATATACTTTAAAACAAATGAAGAAAAAATTGAAAAAATTTGAAAAAAAAATGGCGTGATACCTTAATCAGTAAATTTACCCCAAGATGTATTGAGTATTGACGTTACCCTAGTGGTTTCACTTGGCTGTCATTTCTGTTCCATTTCATGAGTAGGCTTACCGTCCTTGAACGTACGGATCACTACTCGCCATAGTGTAGGCCTACAATTGGAAATTAAGGTCATGCCATTGAGTTTGTAGTGTTGGTCATGTGGATCATGCCTTACTCAACATATTTGCATCCAAGATGCGGTTGAAAAAAACAAATGTGCTAGGATTATAAAAGAGGACCGATTTACTGATGAGTAAATAAATACAAGTGAGTAAGCCTACTTCAAACTACAGACCGTGTAGCTAAATAGCCATGTACGAACCACACCCTGTGGCACGTACCATAGTTCGTACTACCACACCCCCATGAAAAGATGGTTGCCAGTACCACATACACCGTGGCACGAATAGGCACCTGCAGTAAACACTCCCCCTTGACGTCATGAAGTGAGTTGCTTTGGTTAGGTTAATTAACAACCTGGGGTGTTGTACAAATATGTCACTACACATGCCACGGAGTTTGTAGTTCTGGCAGCCACTCCTCGGGGAGTGGTAGTGATAGGCCACTGTACGTGCCACGGAATGTCATTTGTGTAGGCCACTATAAGCACCACAGTACACAGTACGAAGGTCGGCCTAGATACAATGTAAATACTCATTTGTTAGATGAGCGTAGCGAAGATTCCATTCCACATACCGAAAAAAATGGGCTTGGTTTTTATGTTGTTTTTTGTAATTTTGTGCGCAGCATGATAGGGCTACAGGTCAGGAAGAAATACCTATCAACTTTTTTTTTTCTAATTGGGTTTTAACGACGCACTGTAATAATTACTAACATCTATTGGCGTCGGATGAATGATTAATGAGATGGTGGGATGATGAGATGAAGGTTTTTTATGGGTAGTGGGAAGGATAGTGGGAAGGAAGCGGTCGTGGCCTATATTGTAGGAACCATCCCGGCATTAGCCTAGACTACAGAGGGAAACCACGAAAAACCCCTGTAAAGATGGACGGTGGCGGGGATCGAACCGGGTCCAATATGTCCCTTCACCTCCCGGATCACGAAGCAAGTGAGCTAACCACTCAGCTACTGTGCCGGTACCTATCAACTCGGAACTTTTTCTACATATTTCTGTCATACCAGAATAGGCTGGGATTGTTATTCAGGAAAATCGGTCTAAAGGATTTTCTGTAAACAAATCGTGAAGTTTGAAAAATCTTCATAAGAATAACCTGGAGGGAAAATACTTGAAAAACAAGAATTCTTCAAGAGCTCTCAAATTTTCACCAAATATGAACAATACTATTATACACCTTTTCAGAGATTTTAGCAACAATCGGATGAGAAAAAACAAAGAAAACGCAATAAAAGTGTACATTTTATTGAATATTTGGATCAATTAGTTTTGCAAAGTGTTTATGCAACAGGTTGCAGCACTATACATATCAACAAGTTGCAGGTGAGGTTTTTGAACGTTTGAAGTAATCCAAAGTCCGTAGATGTAAATTGAGCTGACTAGTTATTTTTCATTCTACATTTCCATACTTCTAAGCTCATCTCACAACGCAAATCCCGCATTTTCCTAGTTTAGAGCATGCAAACTTCTCACAAGATTTCAATTACCGGTACATATATATCAATTATCCAGATGAAAGTTACTTGCAATATAACTCACATTATTATTTTACAATTTGGTAATGCATAATTTAACCTCACTACGACATCTCTGTTTACTATTATGAAGACTGTTGTAGACAGCTGAGCAAACGTAAACTTGCTTGTATTTGTACACAAAGTCAGTTTCTTATATCACTGCTAAGGTAACTTACGATCAGTAGGCCTAGGTTCATAGATTTGGATGGTTTTAATTTAAAGAAATAAAAAAATAAGTCACAGGCAGGATTCGATTACAGTTCCCAGGCATGGGAGTTAGCTGTGCTAATCTATGTGCTACAGTAGTCACATTGTTGTAGGGCGTTATTTTGGCCATTAATGGTCATTGACCGAAACATCGCGGTCGTGAAGTCACTGACCGTATGATCTATTTTCACTTAATCATACGGTTGACCATACGAATATACACTCCGTTATAACCAAACATGGTCAATTACGAGGACAAAGCCAGGTTGCCGTCAGTAGGTTAGGTTATTGGGTTAGGTTAGTGTATAAACTTTGCGTATACCGCCAGCAGGCGGAATGGAGCTTTTATATCATGTTCATTTGGTTCCTCTAGAGTTTGTATAAAAAGGAACATGGTCAATTATGTGGACAAAGCCAGGTTGCAGAAAGGTTAGGTTATTGGGTTAGGTTAGTGTATAAACCTCGCGTATACCACCGGTAGGCGGAACGGAGCTTATATATCATCATGTTCATTCATCGGTAACTGGTGCCTGGTGCACTCTAGCAGTGAAAATTACAACTAGACTATCCTCCCGAACGAAGCCGAGCGAATCCGTATCCGAACGAATCCTACGTCACTAACATTTAAACAACCAATGACAACGCTGACCGTACGATCTATTTACGCGTATTGATGTGGCTGACCGTATGATTATCCACAGCCTACTACAAATTCACCCCGATCCAACACTACAGTAGAGCCTGTATTATCCATTTCTATAGATAATACGATTGCTAACCTATTTTGAGCTAGGCAGCTCACCTCGCCTAGATGCTCGTAGACCAATTGCATAGGTTTAGAACCTCTATAACACTATACACATGCTAGGCCCTACAGAGGCAGCATCCTAGAGATGCCAGTGATGAACAATATAACCATTACATTATTCAAAGGGCTAGCCGAGCCTATTATGGGCTATCATAGAGATAACAAGTAGGGCATAGTACTATTTAAATCAATCATAGGGCCCACTATGGCAATTCCTAGGCTATGCAGGCTATTCTAGGGCCCATTCAAGGCAGGCATCTCAAGGAAATTGGACTAGGGGCCTAGGCTTATTTCGCAGTTGGGTTATTAGGTTCGAGCTGGTCTAGAATTACTCCACGCCTACATAGAACTACAAGGCTTAAAGGCAATATAGACGTCCAACACCGCTAGGGAAATAGACTAGATAGGCCTAGGCCTACGTCTCATCAGGTAGACCTAGGCCCTAGGGCTCGGGCCTGTTGTTCCACCAAGTTACTCAGCCTAGAGTTTATAACACTATAAACTCAATGGCCTAGGCCTACGTTATCTGCAGTTAATAAAGCGGGAAACTATAATATGAAATGCAGTAAAACTGCATGCATCCTACGCCTAGTATACGTTGTAAGGACTTACGCAGAATGATTATATTGTGTAAATATTATTAAAAATATTCGCACAACAAAGTACCGCCCATGTGTGACTGATAGCCAAAACACAGCGAGCTAACTATGATTTGTGAAAGCAGAAGCACGTCTCGAAATGCATTACAATGACTGCGCCTTCTTCACAAGCAACGTAGGTTGGTTCCGTCACTTACGTGCACAGCCATGTATATATATTTTCCGCGAAAACATTCAAAACGAATGAGCGTAGCGAAGATTCCATCCCACTCTTATGGAGCTTTGTCTGTGTTTTTTTTTTTTTTTTTTTGTTTTTGTTTTGTTTGTGGGCACTGCACAGGTCGCATGGTTTGACTGATCAACATGAAACTTTGGTAATTTTGTGTTACTAGGTACCAAATTCAGATTCTACGATTTGTGGGTAATGTTGGTGTTTTCTTGTAGTTTGAGGTTTGAAGTGTGTTTTGGAGTAACCTTAAGTTTATAATTGTTATGTTTTGTGTGTTTGCGCCTTGGTTTAATGTGGCGATTTTCTGATATCACGTATACTCCGCCATGTTTTTTGCTATGCTGTCACAGCTGGGATGACGTATCAAGGGGTTTAGGTCAGGTTGGTTTACTTACCCCGCGTATACCGCCGGCAGGCGGAACGGAGCTTATATACTCGGTTTTTAATGTCTTGGTGGTAATTTGTGTTGCCAGGTGTGGTTTTTGACAAAGTTTGATGTTTATTTATTCAAAAACACAATCTCCAGGAAAATTTTCATGAAATTAGGGATGGTACCTAGTAACTCAAATTTACCGAAACTTTTTTTGTACGGGCCAACTTTTACAACTTCGAACTGTATAGTTTTTGGAATGAATTGGTCGATTAGATTTTGAGAAATATCATGTCAAAGTTTTTAAAAACCCCATAAGATTAGGCTGGGTGAGAAAATTTGAAAAAATGAAACCTCTCCGAAAAAAATAAAATTTTCTCTGAGTGTTCAAACATAAATGATACACATAACCACCATTTTGTAAGCAATTCGAAGAAAAAATTCAAATAACTGTTTTTATACATCAAATATAATTATGGAAATGAGCCAAGATTCACTGCTTCCTAGATTCGATATTTGCCCAAGCATTAAATATTCTTCATATTCGTTAAGGTGTGTAGAATACCAGAGAAGATAAAGGACAAAGTGTGTAGAATACCAGAGTCGATAAAGTACCAAATGTAGGACTGTATTTATACCTTATTCAGATATCTCGCTCATCTTACAACGCATATTTCGCGTTTGCCTAGTAATAATAATGTCGTTTATTTTGTCATTTGATCCATCTTACCTATGACTATCATCTTACAGAATATTATAATATTATGTTTGGATGTGCACACATTTTGTTTTTTGTCGGTTAATAATGAAATGGTGAAATGGTTGAGGCTTAACAGGATGAAGGGCATTTTGAAGTTCAAAGGGTGTTATAGTGTATTGAAGGGTTGTTTATTTTTTTGAATGGTGTTTTTACAGTTTGAAAGTTTATTTTAAAAACTGTTTACGGAAGTCTATTTTATTTTTAAGTATATTTATTATCAATTTTGGATCATAGTTCTCTTTATTATCTTGAAAGTAGGCCCTAATCGTTAATGTGGTAATAACATTTCAAAAATGTTTTTAGAAAGTGTCTGAAAGTGTCTATTGATGGTGTGTTCTTTATTGACGGTGGTAATTTGTTGTAAAGTTTAATATTGATGAAATTTGATTTTTTTAGCACATTTTGTTCTAAAGTGATTATTATGGATATTTGTTTTCGTCAGTAAAGTAGGCAAGTAACAACTAGACCAACAGAAACGTGTCTATCACCAATTATACTGTGGAATGGCTGTTTTATATATATATATATATATATATATATATAAAAAAGCATCTACCACACATGGGGCAAGTGATAGAAAATATAGGAATACAAAACGACAGTTGATTAGGAAGAATACTACTAGTAGGCCCAATAATAATTTTTCAGCATAACACTAAAATATAGGAAAAAATACATTTCTTAAACTAATATGATAGACTTAAGACTTTGATGGTTCGATATTGAAAAAATGAAACGCTTACATGCTGTGTTTAGCAAATTTTGGAAATTGAAAAACTTGAAAATTTGGAATATACATAGAAGACAATTTGTATTTTTTTTAATACTTGTATCATCTACTGCAGTTGCGCACGTTTGCGCAGTGGCAGTTGTTCTCTTGAACTCTGCTCCTATTGCTTCTTTGCACAGCCCGTTCCACTCCTTTTATGTTCTTTAGGTTGTTTGGATGAAAGTACTCCGCTCCGTCCCAATTCTGTTTTAGCTCCACAGAAAGCTGTTTCCCAACTCTCCTACCCCTCTGAACACTCATCCCTCTCTCTCTCTCTCTCATCACCTCTTCCAACCCGGCCCTTGAAACCATTCCTTGCCCTAAAAAGTTCAAGAGTCTATCATTTTTCCTCCTTTCCTCTAATCTTTCTTTCGCTGGTCATTTCTATTCTGATCCTCTCACCCTTCTTAAAATCCTTCTCAAGGTATTGCAACTACTCTTTGCACATACAAAATCAAAATGATTATAACAAAATTAGATACCTATATCTTATTGAACAATCAACCATAAAATATTGTGAATGTATACCATATCTTCACCTCACGTTTTACGATATAAATATTATTTTTTAGTGTAGAGATAGGTATCGTCGAAAATGAGAGGTAGGCCTACAGAATATTCTGGTTTTCTCTATTCATTCTCATGATTTAATTAAGCTATAGACATTTTATATTTCTCTTCGACTATTGATCGAGTTTTTTTTTAATTCACGTTAGGAATTTTGTAGAGGTCATCAGAGTGAAATTTTACTAGCAATTTTTAGCCGAATAAATATTTGAGATTTTACTTCGAAAAATTCAAATCTTCACAGAATTCAAGCACAAAAATGATACACACTATTCCGAAGTTGTATATGAATTGGATTAGCCGTTGAAAAAAAAAATGATTAATTATTTTTGAACCTCAATGAACCTTTTGAATCAATTAACCAATTATGAACCAATTATTGATGAGCGTAGCGAAGTCTCCATCCCACTCTTATAGGGCTTTGCCTGTGTGTTTTTTTTTTTTTTTTTTTTTTTTTTTGTAAGCACTCCACAGGTCGCAAGGGTTGACTGATCAACATGAAACTTTTTTGTACACGCAAACTCATCCAACTTAGAACTGTATAGTTTTTGAGATGAATCGGTCGGACCGATTTTGAGAATCATCATCTCAAAGTTTCTAAAAACCCCATAGATTTGGCTGGGCGGCAAATGTTGAAAAATAAAATCTCTCCAAATGAGATGAAATTTTCTCTAAATGTGTATACATGGATTTTACACATTATTACGATTTTTTAAGCAATTCTGATCAGTCGTTTTGAAGAAAAAAAATAAAATGACTGATAATATTCATAAAATATATCATAAAAATTGTGACAGAATTAAGTTGTCAAGATTCACTGCTTTCTAGATTCAAGAGTTGACCAACAATGAAGTATTTTTTATATGCGTCAAGGTGTGTAGAATACCAGAGTCAATGAAGTGGCAAGACTAGAACTACTTCAACGACTTTTATAGCTTATTCAGATATCAAGGTGTGTAGAATACCAGAGTCGATAAAGTAGCAAGGGTAGAACTACTTCAAGGACTTTTATACCTTATTCAGATATCTCGCTCATCTTACAACGCATATTTCGCGTTTGACTAGTTAATAATAAACCAATTAGGTCGTATACGATTAAAAGAAGTCAACAGTTGAAAAAGGTTAAAAAGGAAAAAAAAGGCGGAGATAGTGACTGAAAAACATTGTTTCAGAATCAAGGTGTGTGCATTTCGTTATGCTCCATTCATTGTGTTCATTGCAAGGAGCTTAGATACTAATAATTTAGATACTATTAGTATCTAACCTCCTTGGTTCATCGTTTAAACTTTCATATAAATAGACCAAGATGCACTGAGGGTTGCGTTTGTAACGGGCAAACGCAACCCTCAATGCATCTTGAAATATACCCATATTATCGCTCATTTTACACCTATGCTGCGTTCTTCTATTGTTTATCATTTCATAAAATCAGTACAAGCAAGATTTCGTTCGACCGAGGATTTTTCCCGGAATTCACGTATTAAAACCATCGCAAATTAATGTCTATACATGATGAGGAGAGTGGGTTTCTATATTTCTTCATCAATCATCAAACTACAATAAAGTGGAATGAAGCTATGAAACGAATCACGAGGTGATATTTAACCTGAACGACAGAGGAAAACCATGAAAAAACCCTGTGAGGAGGGTCGACCATGGCGGGAATCGAACTCCGGTCTCCTCAATGACGGTGCAGTAGGCTAGCCACTCGTCCACAGGACTGAATCCTTCTCGCTATCCAAACACATCTAATGAAAATAACCCTGCATCTCATCATCCCACCATCTCATACATCATTCACCGACGCCAATAGATTGGAGTCATCAGCACACTAGTGCGTCGTTATACCCAATAAGTTATATAAATAAATAGGTTTTCAATTAAATTGACCTACACATAATAGCTTACCGGTGATGTTACTGCATGGGGATTCGTATACAATTATTATATACATGCGATCAGTCGAGTTCTATATACATTGATAGAGTGAAACAATTAGATTCAATTCAATTTATACAATTCAGTTATATACAATGTTTTAAACTCTGCGTATTTTTACGCAAATTACGTTACATTATTAAATGATCAAATAACAACTTATATAATGAGGAAGCTATATTCTAGATGAACGAAGTCTGAATGTTTCAATAAATAATTTGAGTATATATCTTCAACTTAATCCGTTACATGAGAATTGTATTTAAAGTTTGAAGTGGAAAATGAAGATGCCGCTACTATACACCGTAAGACTGCATTGGTCCGGTAATAGTCCATCCAGTATTATTAGTCTAGACGAGAGAATCAGGAATCACGAAATGAAAAGAAGTCAAGTAAGTTGTAGATGTAGAATAAATTACAACGTAATCTTCCTCTCAAAAAATCTTGAAATGTATGTTCATATCGATATTTTTGTATAATTACTATGATATTACTATACTATGATATTGATTGTTCATCAAATCTGCAGATAGAAAATATCCAAGATTCACCTATCTCAATATTTCCAACCTAGATTTTGGATTTTTTACTGTGTGTCTGTCTCTCTTTATTGCTCTTTCTATTTCACTGTTCGCACTCACTTTTCGCTTATTTACTTTGTGCATATATTATACGTATAACTATAAGCCACGATACGATTAACACGATACGATTAGGTACGATTGAGAAGTCAGCTAAGGCACCACTCTTTTGTGTCGTCCATTCACTCATCATCACTTCATATTTTCATTATCATCTGCTCATTCGTACCCCCTTATAACCTAGCTGTTGTTGGGGCCGTTAAGCAATCAATAATCATCATAATATATTCTTGATGGATACTAAAATCAACTCAGATTTGTTTCGATAATTTTTCGTTTGAATAAACCTAAAATGTGTTTCACATCTAGCATACATCTGTATAGTAACCAATTGAAGCTGGTTGACATTGTGTTCAATTACTAATGACGCAAACACTGGAATTAATTTAAAGCTACCAACAAACAAACAAAAAATAGTTCCAAAAAATATTTTACTCAATAACGATATAATACAAGCTAATGAATGCCATGTTTTCGTTGAAATGGTGATTGCAGGAAATGAGTGCAATATTGCCTATGATTGTTGTTATGGCTTGGATTAAAGACAGTGTGCAAGTACCGGCAAGCGCTACAGATAAGTTCTGGGAAGAGATTGCAAATGTAAAAGTCATGATGGCGTCTATTGCAGGTAAATCTTATTTTTTATTTCAAGTATAATATTATTAGTGTTTTCATTCAACAATAATAGACATATTGTTGTCAGAGAAAGTGCATACATGGTTACTACATTCCAACACAATAAATGATAATTTTTGGTATTAGGTATGCTGAAAAACTTGCATTTTTAAATTGAAAAATAGTTGTTTTTAATATCTTGAGTTATATGGTTATCTAGAAAAATATCTTTCAGAATAACGAAATTACTATCTCTGGATAAAGTTGGAGGCCTCTAAAATGATGTATGAATTAGAATCAAAATGGATCATAATAATTAAGATAATTATTCATAAAATGTAATCTAGATAATTATAAGTACACAAACTGTATACACAAACTATAATTAAACTCTGTGCATATGAGTGGTTGAGCGAGCACCAGTGTGCAATTTGTAAGATTTTGTGTGAAATGCGGAAGTATTTTCCCGATTCCGATCAAAACGCACGAAGTTCAGAGGCATTTCCAAATCATTAATCAATTAAAGTAAATTCGCGAAATTCCAATCTGTTTACGATATGCAAAAGCTGATGGCGATCCAATTTTACGGATTATGTGATGTTCTTATTAAATCCAATTAGATAATTTAGGCCTCGATCTAAACCGTGTGCAGAAAATCATTTCGATCAGACGTACTGTCCGATTTGGTCAGTGCTTTGATGAGGAAAATAATTTATTTAAAGTCTAAAGAGTAAAAAAATATGCTTCGCTCGCTCAATTATAATATAAATATTCTTCACCGTCGCAGGTGAATTGGACACTTTTAATACGCTTTATCTCACCAAACTTGAGAATCGTATCGTAACCATGGCTACGTTACTTGGCAATATCGATAGCAACGTGAAAAATCTACAAGAACGTGCCCATGTTTGGGACACGTTTCAACTCCACGTCGCGGCGTGGAACGAACAAATCAACACCCTTGATAAGAAGGTAGACATTTTAAGCAGGTGTGTATTTTGAATGGATTTCGAGAAATCCGCCATGAAAAGCTATATCACAGAGTGTGTTAATGAATAAGTTAGTTGAAATAAGGCTTGAAATAGTTGCTGAATAATCAGTTAACAACGCAATTTGTTCAATACACGTCATTGTTGAAATGTGTGAACACTACGTTCTGCATCTGCAGATGCTAGCTAGATCACACAATCTGAAATTGATTGAAATGCCTTTTTTAAATTACTGATATACACACTGTTGTATCAAGTTGACAACATTTAGTACAGCAATGCAAATTGTGTTCTCCAATCATAACTTTATTATGCTTGTCTCTCTTCCCCCCCCCCCCCCCCGTCCATCCAACTTTTCCAGATGTGATTGACAAACATTTTGTCACTATAGACACATTGACTTTGCAGTCTTCAATAGATTATACTAGGTCAACTCAACTGAGCGTTTTTTAACCTTCGATCTTCTGTTGCTTCAACTTTTTAAAAATTGAGGGCATATATGTACGTTACATTTCTTATGGAATGCAATTAGGAAATTGAAAAGCTTTGAGATATTTCAGATGATGAATAATAATTTTCTCACCAAATTTACTTAATCATTTGTAATTATGTTCAATCTATAGAGGCCAGGAAAAAATAGCGTTGATGGATGGTAAAGTCAGTTCACTAGTCAATCTAGATTACAAAGTTGAACGTTTGGTAAGAAAAATGGACGAAGCCGACAATAAGCTAACAATAATCGCTAAAACATTAGACAACCAAAGAGATGATCCACTTTTTGGAGAATTTGCAACGCGAGGTATCCTCAGTACCCTGAAAGTCATCGAGCGAAAAGTAGATCATATCGAGGGCAAAAGTGCGGAGAAAAATTGCTCAAAGAGATATGAACCCGGGTATAATGATAATATCGAAGGTGGAGAAGAGTCGGTAGTTGGTAAAGGAAAGCTTGTCATTAAATGTAATACGCCAGTAATCGTAGAAGAACTGCTAAGAGATGTCGCTTCAAAAGTTGATGTGATTTTCGACAAAATTGGACAAGAAGAAGAAATCGAATTCAAACCGGAGGATGAGCAATCAGATGAATTGATGGAACAACCAAAAAAGGAGACATTGGAGACTAAATTGCTAGAAAGGTATATCCTATAACATAATAGGTATAACATAATAGATATTATTTTTTAAATGGGGTGCCTGAAGAGCGTGTACCGGAATAAAGTCGACTCTGTTGTGTGACATGGGTTTGGGTGTCCAACCTTACCTGAACCCTAACAACATTTCATTGAAAAGTACTCCGAAGCCCATGTCACATGACCGAGTCAACTTCATTCTGGTATATGCTCTTCAGCGTCCCCTTTTAAATTGGTGTATACACGTGAATATAGACAATAGATTAGAAAACAGTCAAGTGCCGGTTTTTGATACCTGACATTTTTGATACGTGAAATTTGTAGATAACCAGATCATATTAACAGAAACTGTTTTTGAGTGACATACATCATTGAGAGGTTTCAGAATTGGAATAATGTATTAGTTCAGCAAGGTCCTTGTTGCCTTGGATTGACTAAAACCTTTGACAATAAGCGAATAAATAACGAACTAAACATTCCGTGATTTGTCAGAAAGATTTTACTGTATAAAAGTTCAAACTTGAGACAATACTGATTAGGTATATATAATTTAGTAAAATGAAAGTATGTGACATAAAAAACATAATATAACATTACATAACATAAATTTCACAAAAGTTAAATTAACCAATACTATTTATGACTAGATTATGGAAACGCCTTACATCACCGAACAAAAAGACAGCGCGTACTTTGGAAACCATTGAGAAATCTATCCGTTTTGTCGAAAACACTACGACAGCTCTGTGGGAGGATCAGACAACGGCAATGGACCAGCTCCTCAAGTGTTGTAGGAAGAATGATCAACAATTTACAATATTCGCTAGCGATGCCGATATATTGCTGAAAAAAGTCGAGCTGATGATTCTCACCACGTCAGGAAATAATGGTGATGATATCTCGAAGAGACTGGAGGAGCAGAAAAGATATTTAGAAGATACATTTAAAAATTTGAAGTATTGTAAACATGATGTGAAAAACGCTAAAGATATGAATACGACCAAAGTGTCTACGGTCACTGAAAATAGAGATGAGTTTGAAGTACAAGTTACAACTGAGGCGAGTAATGAGAGCGAAATACCCACATTTACAGAATCTTCTTATAGAGGTTGTGAGGAATTAATTGGTGCAGATTCATTGAGTGGTGTGTATAAGTTTGATGATCTTGATTTGATTCAATCGAATGGTGATTCTGCAATGAGATACTGTGAAATAGGGAAAGATGGTGAATGGTGGACTGTGGTCCAGAGAAGAGGGGAATATCCACAGCCAAGACAAAATTTCACACGTTCTTGGGAGGAATATAAAAAAGGATTCGGTAATTTGGAGAAAGAGTTTTGGTTCGGTAACGAATTTATTCATAGGTGAGTCTATGCTTTAATTACACACATATATTTCGTATTGAAAGTTTTTTCTGGCACCATACGCTGGATAAATTCAAAATATATTCTTATTCATTCTTAAATTGAAGATTATAATTCTGATTTAATATTACTTGAGAAATGAGGCATATTTTTAGTTGTTTCATGATTCCAAAAATGATGGACATTACTCTTGAAAAATTGGTCGAACATGATATTTTTATCTTCAAATGACTAATATTTGTCAAACGAGGAGAGCGATATCAGTGAATAAATCAAACCATCAAAGTTTTACAATTCTCACAAACAAGATTTGTTTCATTCCAAATCCCTACGAATAACGAAAAACGTACAAAACACATTAGCGTGCCAAGTTTGAAATGAATTGATACCCATATTTTATATATATATATATATATATTTATATATCTATATTTCTCTCCCAGACGTCGAGATTATATTGGGAATTTCTTCATCTTGAGGGCAGAATAATAACATTTTTTTTTTTTTTTTAATAACATCGAAACTTGATACAAAATCATTGTCCCCCAATTAAGGCTAATAACTAAGGAATAATAACAACTCGTTTTCTTCCAGTTCCGAACTGTATCCTTCGAGTTGACCTTCTCTATCATCTTCATCCCAGCAACAAGTTCTTCTCTCCATCGCTCGATCTCTATCTTCACTACCCTCTCCTCACTTTTCATTTCGATTTCCTCCTTGCTTTATACCTCTTCCAGCCATTGATCTTTTGGTCTGTCTACTTTTCTAGAATTTATTGTGACTTCTGAAATGTCTCTCTTGGTATTCTTTACTTTTCCATTATTCTGATATATCCACACCCCTTGTATGGTTCTCTCTATATTTTGATGGATACGACGACGATTGGCGCCAATATTTTTATGTGAATGATATAAAAATATAATATAATATAATAGTATGAAAAATCATCGATATTATAAAAAAATATGGAAATTCCTCACTATATTCATTTTACCAGATGCATTGATAATGTCGTTTGGCAGTGTAATATGTACGTAATCATAAAATCACAAAACATTACCTTGAACTACTTTCTTTATTAATTTAATTCATGAACACATCTTTCGTTTATAGGTTGACGACAGTGAACGGCAAAAATGTCATTCTTAGAGTTGAAATCGACGATTTTGATGGTAACAGCGCTTGGGCAGAATATACTACCTTTAGGTATGAAAACATGATAATGAAAAATAATAGACACATAGGCTTAGTAGACAAACATTATCATTTTTCACAAAATGCATTATTTGAGAAAATACATTTATTATGAAAAGCTTTGAATAGTTTAATGTGAAATGCTGATTCTGGATTAGGAATGAAAACCAACAGACTGAATTTATAGATTATAATCTATGAAACTATAAGTTATTGATAAACAAGAAGAGGACATTCGAAAAATACCTTCGATTGAAGATCCAAGGTGGTTTTTGAGATTAAAATATTTGGAATCACTATATGTATAGTCTATATTAATATCTCTATCAACATAAATATATCTTAACGAGAGCTTCTCTTTTCTATTTGATATGAGATCTTGATGAGAATTAAATCATAAGTCATCAATGATGAGTCATTGTTGCCCAATTGAAGCTAATTGTGATGATCGTTCGGACGGGCCACCACATCGGCGATATCATCACCTCAAAATACTAATTTTGAAACGTATATATATGCCTATCATGATAATATGAAAATACTAGGAAAACGCGGGATGCGCGTTATGAGATGAGCTTAGAAGTATGGCAATCTAGAATGAAAAATAACTTGTCAGCTCAATTTACATCTACAAACCTTGACTTACTTCAAACGTTCAAAAACCTCACCTGCAACTTGTTGATATTTATAGTAACCTGCAACCTGTCGCATAAACACTTTGCAAAACCAATTGATCCATATATTCAATAAAATGTACACGTTTATTGCGATTTCTTCATTATTTCTTATTCGATTGTTGTAAAAATCTCTGAAAAGGTGTATAATAGTATTTTTCATATTCTGTGAGAATTTGAGAGCTTTTGAAAAATTCTTGTTTTTCAAGTATTTTTCCTCCGGGTTATTCTTACGACGATTTTCCAAACTTTCCGATTATTTTCCTGAAAAACCTTCCGACCGATTTCTCTGAATAACAATGTCAACCTATTTTGGTATGACACCAACGTTCAGAAAAAGTTTCAAGTTGATTGATTAATTTCTCTGACCTGTATGCCGCGTACATAATAACAGAAAAAAAAACATAAAAACGAAGCCCATTTTTTTCAGGGTGTGAAATAGAAAGCTTCGCTACGCTCATCTAAAAATTGATTGGATAGAGTATTTGCAACTTTTGTCATCACATATTTGAATACAAATACGTTTCAATATTTTTTACATTCATAATACTAAAATTTTCTCTACAATTCTCTCAGATTGGATGGTGAAGAAGACAAGTATCGCATACACGTCGGGGGCTACACAGGCAATGCCACGGACTCTCTTTCGGCACACGACGGAGTCCCTTTCAGCACGGTTGACAGAAACAACGACGCTGCACCCTCTTGCTGCCCGTGTGCACCTGCATACGGAGGAGGCTGGTGGTTTTACAGGTTGGGTACACAGATGATGAAAATTGTCTTCAATTTCAAATATTCAATCAAATGCTTTAAATGTCAGTTTTGTTGTAGTACATAGATCAATGTAGGGCTAGTTAAGATAGTCCCATTTAGTTGAAGGACATGAATAATGCGAAGGAGATGGTCGTCGTCCATATATATATATATATATATATATATATATATATATATATATATATATATATATATATATATATATATATATATATATATATATATATATATATATGTATATATGTATATATTATATGTATAGCCTTTATTGGTCCCTGACTCCAAAGTGTACAGGATAACAATCAATACAAAATACATGGGAAAATTTAATGAAACAAAATTGAATAGATGAATATTGAAATGATATAAAAATAAAAATGGAATTGAAATAGTCAACGATAGTACAAACATTATGACACTAATGATAATTGAAAGAATGAAATGAATGTTAATGCTGATGGATTATTGATTATTGTTTGCTTAACGACCCCGCCAACAGCTAGGTTATACGGGGGTCAAATGTTGATGGATGATAGTTAGTTACATAGATGGTTTTTGAATATTCGAATGGAATTCTTCAGGGCTGACATTCCAATCTCATATTTTTAAGAATTATCTCTCAAAAAACATTTACAAAAATCACAAAAAAAAACTTCGAAATGGTTCCTCGAGCACCATAGAAACAGACCAATCACCTCGATCTCTTTCAAGTTGTACTGTTCTTTGAAGTACATGATGGTTGATTCATATATTTTTGGTTTCTCTTGATTGACCTCTTCTAGTTAATTTTTATCCTTCACAAATCCAATAGTCGGATCAAGGATATATCATTAATGAACCATTCCAGTATTCACCTACACGACAGAGTGAAACCACGAAAACCAGTGGCAGGATGGTCGACCATGACGGAAATCAAACCTCGGTGTTCTGAAAGTGGTTCCGCGTGCTTATAGCCATCTGCTCTAACCCTCTTAGGTCCGGTATTACCAACGTGGGAGTAGCTCCAACTGGCAGATAAAAGTTGTTATCACCATGGTTACCAGTGATATTTGTTTTCACCAACTGTTAGATAACAGCTAACTGGACTTGGTAATACCAGGCCTTATTATTTTTTCACATTGGAGCTGATTTAAATAACTCTTTTGTTTTTTCGATAAATATAATATCACAATTCTAATTAAATAGGAGCACAGATCTTTTAGAAACCTTTTTTTCTGATTGAAAACATTAGTATTTATTTACATTTGCTTCAATTCAATTCAACATTATTTTTCCATCTTTATTAATTAATATTCGATTCAAGAATGATACTGATAACATTCTTGTTAATAATGGTAATTACAATGAATATACATATAAAGTAATTTAAACAGAAATATAAAGAATACTGCCATGAAAGAGAATAAGACAATGAAATAATAAGAAGCCCGCATCAGACTTGTGTGCGGGCAACATCACTCGTTTGTCATAAGTTGGCAATAAAGCAAATGAATAAAATTCAATAAGGCAAACCCGAAAATATATTCCATTACCGGAAGAAGAAAACGATATAGAAATTCCAGAAGAAATGTATGTGTTAATAACGCTTGAGTAAACAATAAACAATATCAATAATAATAAACAGTATATTTATGGAATGAGAAAGTATATATAATTATATATATATATATATATATATATATATATATATATATATATTAATATATTATATATATATATATATATATATATATATATATATATATATATATATATATATATATATATATATATATATATAAAACAATAGCAATACCAAATGAAAATTTCAAATGAGTTTCGAGAACCATGAAACTGAAAACAAGCATATTTCACACATTTTATTGACAACTAATTCAATTTGGCTTGAAGTGTGAATGTTTTTTTAATACCAGCTCACTATATCAAAGTAGGCCCTACTATGTTATGACAAAAATACAGTTGTTATCAGTTTAATTTTCTTGTATGAAACCCGCACTGAGTCAATAATATCTAACTAATTAATTACACTTCACAACCGTATTATACCTATACAATTGTATCCGGAAGGGTGAAAAAATCGTCCACCAACAAATTAATTATAAACAATTTGGTGCTGGTTAAACTGTAGAAAACTCACTGCAGCTTTGAACACGTGGTATTTTTGAAAGATGTAGTTGTGTTTCCAATCGTGAATCTCGTCCTGAAACAAAATCACCGTCCCTTCAATACCACAGCTATTTACAAATGCAATTGTGATATTGGTGGTGTTGTGTTGGCTTTCTTTCATGTACATAGGCCTACATAGTATTAGAAATATTTATTTTATGCCTTACGACCATCACACAGCTGTACCTTTGTGAACAATGTAATGAACAATGATACCGTGGTCATCGGGAAAAACGAACAGTCAGCTGAAGTCCTAGCCCAAATGGTCAAAGCTCGACTCTTGAAACTTGGATTGACTCTTAACTTACGCAAGTCGGTTGCCAATGTTATTGAAAAAGGAAAATTATGCGAAGAAAGTCTTCGTATAGATGAAGATGTGGAGATCACGCCTGTTAAATCAACGGAATCCATTCGCTACTTAGGAGTCAACTTCAGTAAATGCATAGTTACTGATTTTGGGAAAATTATTACCAATTCAAAATCGAAACTGGAAATTCTTATTTCATCGCCACTTTTAATGACTGATTAAAATATTAATATTCTCAATCAATATATCTGGCCAACATTGATATATCCACTACAGAATGCTCCCCTGAAAAAATTACCATTGTTTTATCTTGGAGACCTGGATAAACTAGTACGCAGCTCTATCAAGGAAATTCTGCAGTTACCAGGTGATACACCTGATAGCATGATTTATACTGCTAGGAAGTATAAGGGTCTCGGTGCATTCAGAGCAAAATGGGAGACGTATATACAACACCACAATATATGTCTAGTATTGGAAAAGGCTAATGACCCATATATATATATATATATATATATATATATATATATATATATATATATATATATATATATATATATATATATATATATATATATATATATATATATATATATATGTATATGCAACAAGAGACACCACAGTCGAAAAAACTATGTGTTTAAACAAACTAGAGATCACCCCCAATGATTTGAAAGCAGTTAAAGAGGAAAATAAAGTCAACAGTAGATTCATTAGAGATTTGATGCGCAAAAGAGAATTTGATAAATGGAGTAGTCTTTCTGAGAAGGGTCGTGGAGTGACGATTTACGCTGAATACACCCCTGCCAATAAGTGGATATCAACTAAGTCTGGTCTGTCTTCATCCGAATGGCGCGATGCGTTGAAAATGACAGGTAACGTTGCCCTAGTAAGAGCTCTCCACGGCAGGAGTCATGATGGACACCACTGCAGACAGTGAGATCGAATCCTTAGCACACGTCTTTGGCTCCTGTAACCGTGGTGAGCTCTTACGTAACTCTCGTCATCACAGTATAAGAAGTGCAATTGCCAATGAGCTGAAAATGAAGGGCCTGGAAGTGTACGAGGAGGTTGCTTGCACGTCAACAAATGGCTGCTCCCGACGCATAGATATTATAGCCATCAATAGATTCACAGAAGAAGGCTACAACCTGGACCAAACAGTGCGCTTCGAGACCGATGCAGGCCAAGCATGAAGCAGTTGATGCGGATAAAAAACTTATATATGAGCCTACCATACCTTATTTCAAAGAAAAATACCGTCTGCAGAAAAAAGAAGTTAAAGGGTTAGTGGTAGGGGCTCGAGGCACAATTCACAATTTCTTTGTAAAATTTTGTAAAAAATTCAGACTCAACAACAAATTCATTTATAGCATAGTTTTACTCGCCCTTCGAGGATCCCTACAAATTTTACGACATCATCTTTATAGTCTTTAGCTTCGATTTCCAATTTTTTTTCATTTTTTCCCCTTTTTAATTTTTGTATGATTTCGTTATCATAATTTGATTATTTCTTTTCTCTACATTTTCTTATTCAAACCCAGTCAAATTATATTTATTTTTTCACCCTCTAAAATGTTGTTATCGATAATTTTTTTCATATTTTAATTAATTGATTTTTATTCCGTATTTTTGCAATCTTATAATGTGAGACAGAGTCTTGAATAAAGATACACACACACACACACATATATATATATATATATATATATATATATATATATATATATATATATATATATATATATATATATCTGATATAAACTATGATTTGAACAGATCTAATGGAAATTGTCCAGAAAAAGTTGCAGGTACGCTGTTATTGTTAAAAATCAGAACGATAAAGAAAAGTCACGAAATGAAGCGCTTGTATATTAGCAAAAATGATATTGATTGGAATATTGCACTGTTGACTAAACTTTTGTAACCATTCGTCGGCCATATTACGATTTAGAAGCACATTCTATGGTTACTTTACTCTTGAAACTGTTCGAATTAACATGATCTCTAGTGACTGTTTTTTCAGAAATCCCAGAAACCTCAATAATTATCATCGTCTTTGATACTTGAACACATTAAATTGTTCCTAACTAGGAAAACGCGGGATGCGCGTTGTGAGATGAGCTTAGAAGTATGGCAATCTAGAATGAAAAATAACTTGTCAGCTCAATTTACATCTACAAACCTTGACTTACTTCAAACGTTCAAAAACCTTACCCGCAACTTGTTGATATTTATAGTAACCTGCAACCTGTCGCATAATCACTTTGCAAAACCAATTGATCCAAATATTCAATAAAATGTACACGTTTATTGCGCTTTCTTCATTATTTCTTATTCGATTGTTGTAAAAATCTCTGAAAAGGTGTATAATAGTATTTTACATATTCTGTGAGAATTTGAGAGCTTTTGAAAAATTCTTGTTTTTCAAGTATTTTTCCTCCGGGTTATTCTTACGAGGATTTTCCAAACTTTCCGATTATTTTCCTGAAAAACCTTCCGACCGATTTCTCTGAATAACAATGTCAACCTATTCTGGTATGACACCAACGTTCAGAAAAAGTTTCAAGTTGATTGATCCATTTCTCTGACCTGTATGCCGCGTACATCATTACAAAAAAAAAAAAAAACATAAAAACGAAGCCCATTTTTTTTCAGGGTGTGAAATGGAAAGCTTCGCTACGCTCATCTAATTATCTCTGAAAATCTTCCCTTTCAGTTGTTTCGAAGCAAATCTAAACGGCGATTATTATGATCAGACGCAAGACCGGGATTTCTTCCGTGGACTCATCTGGGAACACTGGCTTGGCAACCTGTCACTCCGTAGCACTAGAATGATGATGCGAACGTACGAAGTCAACACCAATGATGAGAATAAGAACAGTAGAAATAGCAGCACTACAGCAGCTGTTTCTAATGTGAAGCCCGTAGACGTACCTGATGATCCTTAATCTCCTGATTTCATCCTGGAGAACCAGACTATAGACGAGAATTATACTTAGAAGATAGTCCACTCTTAAGGAAGAGCGAAATTGAATTTTCCTTGTGGGTATTCCAGCCCACTCGTTAATTTCTGCAAGCAGCAGTGCTTCTAGAAAATAGATGGATCACTATGCTTAAGAAATACGAATTAGGTGAATATTCAGCACTCAAATTGTATCTCGAACATGGATTTATGGAGATTTTTTGATGTGAATTAGAACACAGAAACCGATGGAACTTTATGGAATAAACAGAAAATGAAACGTTATCAATTTTTCAGGAAGTAAACATGAAGAGGTTCTATTTTTTTCATACAGATATTTTGGATTGAATGAATCTTATAGTTTGATAGAAAAAAAATCTTCTCCATAACCCTATACTGGAGATATAATGTGAATTATATTGTATATATATATATATATATATATATATATATATATATATATATATATATATATATATATATATATATATATATATATATATATATATATATATATGTATATATATATATATATATATATATATATATATATATATATATATATAAATATATATATATATATTTACCATCAGCACAGTGCTTTAGTTGTTTGGTTAAAAAAAAAAAGTCAGAGTGCCTGAAGAGCGTATACCGGAAAGATTATATTCGGTTGTGTGACATGGTCTTGGATGGCAAACCTTACATCTAGACCACATTTACAATCATCCACTCAAAAGTACCCCCAAGCCCATGTAACACAGCTGAGTATAAATTATTCTGGTATACGCTCTTCATAGTCTCATTTTATTCCAACATCGCGTGCCCTTGAAGTATATAGAGACATATATATACATACATATATATATATATATATATATATATATATATATATATATATATATATATATATATATATTTATATATATATATATATATATATATATATATATATATATATATATATATATATATATATATATATATATATATATATATGAATATATATATATATATATATATATATATATATTCATATATATATATATATATATATATATATATATATATATATATATATATATATATGAATATTTATACATATATATATATATATATATATATTCTGTGTCCAGACTTGTTCATGATAATTAGTGCAACCCAAATAATTAGATGTCAGTTATTCATCAAGTTTGGGAGAAACTAAAAACTCAGTGAAACCAATATAATAGTTTATACTTTCAGCACATAAACTATAAGCTTATGGATTTGCTACCACAATGGGTATTTGAGCGATGTAATTCCCAATGGTGTTTGAAGGTTTGTTCAGAACGAGACTCCACGATTTTTCGGTATTCACAGCTTGACATATCAGAGATATTATTCATATTGCTATTGTGAAATATAGTGAAAAATCAATTCAATATTTCATTCCATTCTCCACATTATTATCAAAGAGTGGTGTGTAACTGATTATTGTGGGAATAGTTATATACACTAGAGTGACGTATGAATATAAGCAATCTATATAATTGTCTCAATTCTCATATCATATTTTTTAGTATCATCAGAAAACAGCTGAAAAAACAAATTTCATTCAAAAAATTTGTTTTCATTTGAATTACTGCATATTGTATTCTACCTCGATCAGTTGACATTTCATAACATCTTATGTAATACAGGTACCATCTTGATGATGATTGTGAAAATAAAGAAAAAATCACTCCAGTCTAGTGGCCTACACACAAAACAAGGTAAAAGTGGAGCATATTTTTCCTATACTCGACTATCATTGTAACGAAATAAATGCCAATGCGATCTTTAAACATTGAATCAGCAGAACAAAGAAAGGTGTTGGGTTAATGACGTTATACTCCACTCTGATGTGGGCCTTCTACCATGAGCAAGATATTTACTACCACATCATTCAGGAGACCGGAGTACGATTACCGCCATGGTCGACCATCCTGACAGAGGTTTTTCGTAACAATAACTTACTTTCCCGTTTCCCTTCATGTCGTTCAGGTTGATGCTGGGATGGTTCCTCGACAACCGACACTTCTCACTATCCAAGAACATTTTGTAAATAACCTTTCATCTCAACATTCCCCGACGCCAATAGATCTGTCATCGCGTCGTCAAACTCGATATATATAAATGAAATGCATATACCATCCACGCTCCATTCTATTGACACTCCATTCTCATGGCTAAATAAAATCAAATTCCCTCACCTATGTCTGCAATTACTTCACATACTACTGAAGAAGCGCGATACGGTCTGGCCGATGACAATTGACATCCACAATGGCCCAATGCTGCACGCTTGTAGCGGTTTCAACGGTGTGTGGAGTGGCTACAGAGTAAGGGGTTAGGAGGAATCGGAGACTAAAGAGTGGGTAAAGAGTGGTGATGAGTTTTACTCCATCATTGTTTGACTTTGTCTTGCAGTATTGTCTTAACCGACAATTTGTATTGCTAAATTGACGGGATGAGAGAGGAACAACCAACCTTGTCAGTTCGAGATAGAGTCCAAATAATCAATCTGGAAATCAATTGATAACTGATATGCGGAAGAAATTACATGGACAAGTAAAATAAAAAACAGAACAATAAAAATTCAAGCTGAGAGAAAAACAAATTTATTATCAGCTATTCACAATTAAAATTATGACTGACCACTGGTACCTAGCTCAATTATCAATATCAAATACAGTACAATACAAAATACTCATATAAAATGATTAACCTATAACTAGATATAAAAACAACGTTAAGATAAACAAGGTGGAATATTATTTTCAACAAATCCCGATAGTATAAATATGGCAAGTTGTAACAGAAAAAAGTTGGAGATTTTGTTCTCATCTTTTATTAATTAATACAAATGATTATGAATGATAAAGCAAGGAATAATGGAAAAAACAATGAGATCTGACATAAAAAACACAATACAATGTGATATTCATGAATGATCACCATATGAACGAAACAATTTTCTAATAATTATTAATTTTTCGGGATAATAAAGCAAGCAAGTGCATGAATGAATGGGTTTGACTTTGTATACCGTGCTTTCAGTTCGAATGAAATTCAGGTTTATTAACAGTAGCTCAATTTTATAACAGTTTTAGATTTTATTTCAATTCATTCATATTTATGTGAACTTGATTTGTAGCAGAACGTGCAGAAGTAATGCCATGTATAGTAAAACATTAAACATTTATGATCTTGTGATTACGAACAATCAATCACAAAGGCAATCATTCATCTATTGGAATCACTTGCTACTAGACATGTGACTTTGGATGTCGTAACAATTCAATATTCTGTGAATATCGAACAATCTATTGGGAATAATTAAATATCGTGTATAAAATTACCAACCGGGATTGAATAGTTCTGCGATTCAAATCATAAAATTAATTACCATACACATGAATATATCAATTTTGACTGTCTGATTAGTAAAATATATATAGTTAAGTAGATAAGTAGTTAAGTATATGGTTAAAGCATACATAGTTTATATTGATATTTATATTTATATCATATTTATATATTTATTTATATGTATGTATATATATATATATATATATATATATATATATATATATATATATATATATATATATATATATATATATTTATATATATATATATATATATATATATATATATATATATATATATATATATATATATATATATATATTATATATTTATCTATATTTATATTTATATTGATCGACGATCTTTTTCTCAAGTGAATGCAAATACTTTAACCTACTAAACTATGATTAATCAATTCTGAATATTTTATTTCATACATATTGATGGCATTGTTATCACAAGGATGCTCGTGCTTGAATTGATCGGAGCTTCATATTGATCTCGAAATAATTGGTAAAGAAGGAAATAATGTTCCGTACTGAAGTTAAAAGAAGAAGTTATCATATAAATTTGTGGAACAACAGTTTTGTGAATATGATTTTGATTTCATCAATCGTATTTTCATCAAGTTGGCTTAATACAGTCATGTGCATAGAAAGCCTGGGCATTTGGAAAGAATGAAAACTGATGAATATAAACCTATTTAATTGGGCCACACGATATTTTCGATCCATGGAATGTAGTGTGAAATTCTCGTGTAAACTGCTGGCGAATTAGAGACGCCGCACGCCACGACGCCGAATGACGTCAAACCAACAATACTGTACATGCAGTACGGGTCATTCAAACGTATCTGCAAGGGTCCACCAGAGTCACCCTACAATGAAAACAGGTATAAAATGCATTTCTAGCTTGGCACTCATGAGAAAAAAGCAGTATTGATAAGTTAATGAATAATAATAGTTTTTCAAATTGAGTAAAACGCAGTATATGCGTTGTAAGCTGGCCAAATTGTAAAATTGTAAAGGCCAATTTATGGGAAATGTAATGGAAAAAATGGACACAATTTACTTAATTTTAAAATCTTTCATGCTTTCTGTTCTACTTCTTGCTTATTATTTAATTCGTTCAACGATTTAATTGGTTCTACCATCTGATC
>OZ023326.1:67177834-67187834 GCA_964007535.1 Brachyptera risi
ATTATTAGACGAGCTTTAGCGAGGATTCAATTTGACATACTGAAAAAAATTGGTGTTCGTTTTTATGTTTTTTTTTTTTTTTTTTTTTTTTTTTTTTTCATGTTTTTTTTGTCGGTTCTCCACAGGTCAAACGGCTACAGCTATCAACTTCAAACTTTTTTTTCGTCATGGTTCCTCATCTAACTTAGATCTGTATAGTTTTGTGGCATTATCGGGTGGTAACTTTTTTTTTATGAATTTTAGAAATTTCAAAAATCCCCATTAGAATAACCCGGAGGAAAATACTTGAAAAATCAAAATTTTTCAAGACCTCTCAAATTTTCGCCGAATATAAAGGAAACTATTAAGCACATTTTGAGAGATTTTTCGCATCAATCGGATGAGAAATAACGAAGAAAACGCATTTATAAAGCATTTTCCCATCAATTTAGGCTATTACGGGAACCAATTAAATCTATAGCAACAAGTGTCACCAATTAATTCAAAACGATTGAAATGAATGAAGAGGAAGGCCGTGACATAACTGATTATCGTAAGGTTTTTGAACGTTTGGAGTGATCCAATGTCTGAAGATGTAGATTGGGTTGACAAACTATTTTTCATTCTAGATTTCTATACCCCTAAGCTCGTCTAACAACGCGCATCCCGCGTTTTCCTAGTACTAGGAAAACGCGGGATGCGCGTTGTTAGACGAGCTTAGGGGTATAGAAATCTAGAATGAAAAATAATTTGTCAACCCAATCTACATCTACAGACCTTGGATCACTCCAAACGTTCAAAAACCTCACGATAATCAGTTATGTCACGGCCTTCCTCTTCATTCATATCAATCGTTTTGAATTAATTGGTGACACTTGTTGCTATAGATTTAATTGGTTCCCGTAATAGCCTAAATTGATGGGAAAATGCTTTAAAAATGCGTTTTCTTCGTTATTTCTCATCCGATTGATGCGAAAAATCTCTCAAAATGTGCTTAATATTTTCCTTTATATTCGGCGAAAATTTGAGAGGTCTTGGAAAATTTTGATTTTTCAAGTATTTTCCTCCGGGTTATTCTAATGGGGATTTTTGAAATTTCTAAAATTCATAAAAAAAAAAGTTACCACCCGATAATGCCACAAAACTATACAGATCTAAGTTAGATGAGGAACCATGACGAAAAAAAGTTTGAAGTTGATAGCTGTAGCCGTTTGACCTGTGGAGAACCGACAAAAAAACATGAAAAAAAAAAAAAAAAAAAAAAAAAAAACATAAAAACGAACACCAATTTTTTTCAGTATGTCAAATTGAATCCTCGCTAAAGCTCGTCTAACTAGGAAAACGCTATATACGCGTTGTTAGACGAGTGGATAGTAATAGTATGTCGACTTCATTGCCAAACTTTTGCCTAAATTCGCCAATAGGGTAACATTTTAGTTATAAATGGGTAAAAACGGCTTCTAGTGGTACTAATTTAGCACATTTCATGTTTTTTCTTCAAAATGGCTGACCCGATCAAGCTGAAAATTTTCAGAAATGTGTATCAAGATTTTATTAGACTAGGAAAACGCGGGATGCGCGTTGTTAGACGAGCTTAGGGGTATAGAAATCTAGAATGAAAAATAATTTGTCAACCCAATCTACATCTACAGACCTTGGATCACCTCACTCCAAACGTTCAAAAACCTTACGAGAATCAGTTATGTCACGGCCTTCCCCTTCATTCATTTCAATCGTTTTGAAGTAATTGGTGACACTTGTTGCTATAGATTTAATTGGTTCCCGTAATAGCCTAAATTGATGGGAAAATGCTTTATAAATGCGTTTTCTTCGTTATTTTTCATCTGATTGATGCGAAAAATCTCTCAAAATGTGCTTAATAGTTTCCTTTATATTCGGCGAAAATTTGAGAGGTCTTGAAAAATTTTGATTTTTCAAGTATTTTCCTCCGGGTTATTCTAATGGGGATTTTTGAAATTTCTAAAATTCATAAAAAAAAAAGTTACCACCCGATAATGCCACAAAACTATACAGATCTAAGTTAGATGAGGAACCATGACGAAAAAAAGTTTGAAGTTGATAGCTGTAGCCGTTTGACCTGTGGAGAACCGACAAAAAAACATAAAAACAAAAAAAAAAAAAAAAAAAAAAAAAAAAACATAAAAACGAACACCAATTTGACATACTGAAAAAAATTGGTGTTCGTTTTTATGTTTTTTTTTTTTTTTCTTTTTTTTTGTCGGTTCTCTACAGGTCAAACGGCTACAGCTATCAACTTCAAACTTTTTTTCGTCATGGTTCCTCATCTAACTTAGATCTGTATAGTTTTGTGGCATTATCGGGTGGTAACTTTTTTTTTTATGAATTTTAGAAATTTCAAAAATCCCCATTAGAATAACCCGGAGGAAAATACTTGAAAAATCAAAATTTTTCAAGACCTCTCAAATTTTCGCCGAATATAAAGGAAACTATTGAGCACATTTTGAGAGATTTTTCGCATCAATCGGATGAGAAATAACGAAGAAAACGCATTTATAAAGCATTTTCCCATCAATTTAGGCTATTACGGGAACCAATTAAATTTATATCAACAAGTGTCACCAATTAATTCAAAACGATTGAAATGAATGAAGAGGAAGGCCGTGACATAACTGATTCTCGTAAGGTTTTTGAACGTTTGGAGTGATCCAAGGTCTGAAGATGTAGATTGGGTTGACAAATTATTTTTCATTCTAGATTTCTATACCCCTAAGCTCGTCTAACAACGCGCATCCCGCGTTTTCCTAGTACTAGGAAAACGCTATATACGCGTTGTTAGACGAGTGGATAGTAATAGTCTGTCGACTTCATTGCCAAACTTTTGCCTAAATTCGCCAATAGGGTAACATTTTAGTTATAAATGGGTAAAAACGGCTTCTAGTGGTACCAATTTAGCACATTTCATGTTTTTTCTTCAAAATGGCTGATCCGATCGAGCTGAAAATTCTCAGAAATGTGTATCAAGATTTTATTCAACTTCACACAAAATTTCAATTTTTTTGAAAATAAAAATGTTTTATTTTTTTTCCGCCGTGTTATTCTAACGGGTATTTTTGAAATTTCTAAAATTCATAAAAATAAAAGTTACCACCCGATAATGCCACAAAACTATACAGATCTAAGCTAGATGAGGAACCATAATGAAAAAAAGATTGAAGTTGATAGCTGTAGCCGTTTGACCTGTGGAGACCCGACAAAAAAACATAAAAAAAAACATAAAAACGAACACCAATTTTTTTCAGTATGTCAAATTGAATCCTCGCTAAAGCTCGTCTAATTACTGCTACCCACTCACATGTAAAACACCTAATTCTTTGTAAAAACTCCCATCTTGCTATTCAGAAAAAAAAATATTCTTCTTTGACTCCTCTCCCACACACAAGCTTCGCTTATGTGGTATTCCTCCACTTTAAAAACAAATTTATCTAGATTATACTATTTAATTAAACTTAGTATTATATTATGATTATATCTTCAATTTTGTCTCTAGTATAATTGTATCTGTAATTTTGTCTCTGTTATTGTAAGTATTTTTGGAATTAAACTTCCATGAATTTGAATATCATCAATGATCAATTAATAAATGGGCTTGGTTTTACCAGTCGGCCAGGTAGATCCATATCATTTGTGGTGATTTGGACATAACTCGATTGGATATTTGAACGTCACCTCAGTTCTAACAGCCCCGTCGATTGGATGTTATGATGTGTGACGTCAATGGGGCGGAGAATGTGTGTCGTCAATTATTATACATTTATCTGATTGAATGTTGCCCAATACTTTTCAGTTTCAAGTTACAATATCAATGATTCATGGAAAAAATTCTATATGGATTGGTTTTGCATAATTATACAACAAATGTAAAAAAAAAAAAAATAAGAAAATAAAATGAAAACCTGATTTTGACCGAATGGATAAGTTATTATACACTAGGCAAACGCGTTATGTGTTGCCGCGTCGATGGATGAGCTGGAACATGTCAACTTATCTTTGGATTGGTTATTAGATGAGCGTAGCGAAGTCTCCATCCCACTCTTATATCCCACTCTGTGTTTATTATTATTATTTTTTTTAATTTTTTAAATTTTTTTTTGTAAGCACTCCACAGGTTGCAGGGGTTGACTGACCAACATGAAACTTTTTTTATACGCAAACTCATCCAACTTAGAACTGTATAATTTTTGGAATGGATCGGTTCGACCGATTTTGAGAAAAATCATCTCAAAGTTTCTAAAAACCCCATAAGATTTGGCTGGGCGGAAAATGTTGAAAAATAAAATCTCTCCAAACGAGATGCAATTCTCTCTAAATGTGTACACATAGATTTTACACATTATCACAAATTTGTATGCAATTCTAATCAGCCGTTTTGAAGAAAAAATTAAAACAACTGTTTTTTTTCATCAAATGTATCATAAAAATGATGACAGAATTAGGTTGCCGAGATTCACTGCCTTCTAGATTCAAGAGTTGACCAACAATGAAGTATTATTTATATGCATCAAGGTAGAGAGCCTATATTGTTAATAATATAGGCTCTCTACATCAAGGTGTGGCGAATACCAGAGTCAATGAAGTGACAAGGGTAAAACTACTTTAACGACTTTTATAGCTTATTCAGATATCAAGGTGTGTAGAATACCAGAGTCGATAAAGTAGCAAGGATAGAACTACTTCAACTACTTTTATACCTTATTCGGAAATCTCGCTCATCTTACAACGCATTTTTCGCGTTTGACTAGTTATATAATATACACCTTGAGATCCAAACCATTACTTCACTGCCATCTTATTTTTCATTATTGATTTACATGATTATAAAGAAGGCTTTGTTTTAATCGTTTACAGTTAAGAGGTGACACCTGTGGCTTGGATTTAATTGGTATCTTAATGGCTTTGAGTGATTCACAAAAATTACATTATATATTTTTTTACATCAAAACGGCTGATTCGATTCCAGTGGAAGTTCGGAATAATGTGTATCATTATTATTTCAAAATTCCCTGCGAATTAGAAATGTCTCGGATGAAAATTATCTTACGAATATTTTCCTCTGGGTTATTCTAACGGGATTTTTGAAAACTTTAAAATGAGTTTTCTCATAATTGGTTCAACCAATTGCGCCTCAAAACTATACAGTATCGAATTAGATAATGACACTTTTGTATGCCAAGTTTCAACTCATTTTGAATTTTCGTCTGACCTGTGGAGCGCGAAAAAAATAATAATAAAAAAGGCACTTTTTTTCGGGTATGGTGAAATTGAGTCTTCGCTCCGCTCATTCAACAAGAACACGTATCTCGATCTCTTTCTTATGATTATTGCGTATGTATTCGAGTGTTTTGTATGTGGTGCGTTTATTTTTTCGCAAAAGAAGGGGGGGGGGGGGGTAACAAATGAGTATGCAAGCACCGGAATTACCAACATGGAAATATCAAACCCTACTGTATGGCAAACCATTTACGTCCCCGTTAAGTCACGCAAATCAGTCCAAAACTTTTCGGAACGTTTCTTGTGAGGTGCAAAGTTGGAAAGAAGTGTAACCGTGTTACTATGAATATTTTTTCTGTTTATCCATGCTATCTGCTTTCTAAACTCTCAGAATAAGTCTAATTGGACTCTGTACTACTAAACACTACGAAAAAATTAAAAAATTCAGAAGATCACTCACTATCCCAGCTCTTTCCTATTCTTTGTGTTATCGCTACTCGTGTCGTTGGTCGAGGCGTCGTCGTCGTCGTTGTTGTCGTCGTTGTTGTCGACGTTGGCCTCGCCGTTGGTCTCGCCGTTGGTCGTCGTGTTGGTTTACGTGGAGGTGCTGTTGTCGCTCTGGTATTTACGCAGCAAACGATTGGTATGCTGCCCTCATAAGAACATAGTTGGGGGAAAACACCACTGTTGATTAGCTCTGCGGCTGATGGACAATTGGCGATTCGTCGGCAAACACCTGATGTGCTGCCCACTTGACAATCATCTCCTATAAAAAATAAGATTAAAAATGGTTGTATAAATGCCCTGAAAAGTTTGCTTCACAAATGAAATAAGTTACGACACGTGACATGTGACGTGACCGGGTAGATTAGTTAATGTTTAAAGACGCGTCGACAAGGAGGTCATTTTGCCCCTGCGTTCATTCAAGTCCAGGTACTTTGCCTTGGTTGTCAACCGGTTGTGGATGTTTTAAGCGTATGGAGGGAGCGGGAAAATAAGAGAAGAGTAAGAGAAGATGATATAGGAAAAAAAAAATAATATAAAAGAAGGAGATTGATGAGAAGAAAAGTGACAAGAAAATACAAGAAAATAGAATAAAAACGCAAGTTACAGTACTTCCTATACATATATATATATATATATATATATATATATATATATATATATATATATATATATATATATATACATATATATATATATATATATATATATATATATATATATATATATATATATATATATATATATATATATATATATATGCTCCGGTCACCAAAAGGCTTCCACTCGTCCGTCCGAACTCAGTCTGGACCCTTACTTCAGACCTTGACGCCATGGGCGACCCTGCTGGGAGCAAATAGTTTGCTCCCGGCGATAGGTATGAAGATCACGGGCCATACAAGCCCCCACACCACGAACAGGTCTACAGATACTTTAAGGGATGCGTTGTCCGTTTGCGGGATGGTTTATATATTTAGTCATTGCAATAAGGAAGAGATTAGTTTTAGGATAGGACTAGATACATTGCAGTCACGATGGGTGTGGGTTCGAGTCCCACTTAAGGCATGAGTTTTAGTAAGCATCCTTTCACCTATAACCACTTCATCGTTTCATCATCATCCGCTCAATCGTATCTCCGTCTAACCTAGCTGTTGGTGAACTATGGGATCAACTAGGCAGCATATCGTTGTAGAAAGAGCGATAATTCATATCAAATATAATATCAAAAATGGTAATGGTGTACGCAAAGAACTTATATTATAAGCATTTTGATTTGGATCTTCTAACTCTACATTATTAATCTTTTGATATCATCAATTATTCAAAGAACTAGGCCTAATTGTTCCAACCTGTTGAACATCTTATAATAGTTCTCTTGATAAGACTAGAGCAAGATGCATTGAGGGTTGCGTTGGTTTGCCAACGGGCAAACGCAACCCCCAATGCATCTTGGACTAGAGCTATTTTGATTGATGTAAGCAAGATGTATTGAGTGTTGCGTTGGCTGGTCAGAAAATGCAACCTTCAATACATCTTGGATGTAAGTAACGAATACTTGATAATTTCCATCCTTTAATTGGCTCATCAGATTCAAGTAAAACTTTGGAATAATGTGTATATCATTCATGTGCCTAAGTTCCGCGGAATTGACCATTTATTTGGAGTAAATATTTTCCTATATTTTTCTCTCTAGATTATCATTTTAGGTATTTCCGAACCTTCTCGAAAGTGACCTTTCTCAAAAATTTTTCTTCAACGTGATTTTTCTCGAAAGTGGTTCGATGGAATATGCCTCAAAACCCGAGTCAAAACCACAGAGTAGCGAGTCAGATGATGACACTTCTGTAGGCCAAGTTTAATGAAAATACTATTATGTCGTTTGACCTGTGGAGCACGAACAGAAAAAAAAATAAAAACAAAATAGTTAATTATTTTTTAATGTGGTGAAATTGAGTCTCCCCTCCGCTCATCCAACTAAACTATCCGAGTCAACATAACTAATCTATGCTGACTCCATTTTTTGAAAAGCTGACAATCAATCATTACATGCGTTCATTATTCAAGCGTTCATTAAGTTTATTACATGAAAACTTTTCAGTATAGCTTCAATCTAGCTTATCTCTTCAGGTACAAAATGTAACAAGATTCAAATATTCATTTCCAAAACTACATTATACTGTCTAATGGGATATCGCGTCGTTGAAGCTTACGCGCCAAAAGCACACGCAATACGTGGCCTCTTAATCTTTTGATCGAATTCTGTTCGGCCAGCAGATAAAAATAAAGTGTATTTCTTAGTATTGGCCTGGCTAGTTGCTAAAAGTTCACTAGTTGATACGCATATCATGAAGAGATGAGGATTGAGGCCTAGGTCAATAGGACAAATCAAAGTACAGTAAAAACCTTGATATGTAAGATATACTATAAATAGACCAATGGGTATACCGGTAAATAGTTGGGATGATTGCATATTTTCCAATAATGGAAGTGAATGTTTGAACTTCCGCGTAATCATACACAAACGTTGTAAGAGAGGTGCTGAAAATAGCTCAGTCAGCTGAGGCACCGCTCCAGAAACTAAAGTTACCGTTGGGCGTGGGTTCAAGTCTCGCATAAGGCACAGGTTTTTGTGAACGTCCTCTTACTAATCATCACTTCATAGTTTCATAATCACCTGCTAATTCGTACCCCGTTACAACCTAGCTGTTGGTGGAGTCATCAAGCAAACAGTAATCACCATCAAATCTTAATTGGGATCACCACTTTTGAGTTATAAAATAGAAAATACTCCAACCTTGAAATATATAAGTTTATTTGCTCTAATCGTTGGAGTTCTTGTAGAGCAGATGAGCAAGTTCATAAGTTCAACTATTTGCTTCACTTTGAGAATTGGGTTATATGTACAAAAGCTCTTTAATTCTTTTGAAATAATAACAATATAAGAATAAAATGATAAGAAATTGTTTAATGTTGTCATGAAAGAGTAGGCCTATATATAATTTATCATGCGTGTATTACAGGATGTAAGTGGCATGAAAACATGGCAGTGTCAAAAAACACGTTTATATTTCCCAAAAAATATGTTTGTAAGGTATTACTACAAACGCCACCTTGAATGATTGAATACTTGTTTTTGTTTAACAATTTGTTTAATTATTTGAGAAAAACTTTGCACCTGATCAAGCTTAAATTATGTTCAATGTTCTATTGGTGCTCATGGTAGATCAGTATGAAATGTAGTTTCTAAAAAAAAAAAAACGCATTCGAAATTGGAACATGAAATATGTTTCGTGGGTATGTAGGTAGATCATTTAAATGTCACCTTGAATTATCGCATGAATAATTCAGTTTATGAATATTGTTAAATTTTCGTGAGAACTGGTACACCTTGATTAGTTTGGAATTATAATGAAATGATTTAATATTGTATGCCCACCGTAGACCAGTGTAAAATGGATTTATTTATAAAAAAACTTCTGATGAACATAAAGTATGTTTCTTAGCTATGTTAGTATAGATTATTCCAAATGCCATCTTGGATCATTGGATGAGAATTTTTGTTCAACTTTTGATAAATAAATACCGTTGTACCCAATTAGACCCTCGTTATACCCGTTTACCGGGTAATTGTACCCGTTAGTTAAACTAACGTTACGTTAGTAAAAATAAAAGTAAAAGTAAAGACTTACGTTAGTAAAAATGCATTCATTTCTCGAAGACCCCGTACCACGGAGCCGAATCTTTTTTTTGTGAGTTGGTCAAAATAAAAGGTATCATTATTCAGATAACCGGGTTCAACTCCCAGGTAAAGCCCCCTCCACCCTCCCGTTGGATATTCGGTAAATGAATATTGCAGGTCTCTATCTGTCTGTAGGCCTATCAATCTGAATTATTTTGTGTGATTTTCATCATTCAAATAAGTTATTTGTAACTTTTTTCAGATGACAGATCAACAGTAAGTTTTCAGAACTAAATTCGATGAGGATTGTGTAAAAATGTTCCATGTGTTTCGATTAAAGCAATATTTTAAATGGTGAGAAAAACAAACGATGAAGTTGATAGTATAATGAGATGGAGAGGTTACAATACATTATTACAGGAAGGTACGTCATTGACAATGTATGTGTTGATATTATTTTTAATTGTGAGTCACTTTTATTAGTACAGTCGGAGTCAATAAATAACCTAGAGCTGCTTCCTGCCAAAGTAAGTTATTACGAGAGTACTCTGGAGAGGTGGAAGAAATGAAAAGAAGAAGAATAGAGAG
>OZ023326.1:67190334-67255334 GCA_964007535.1 Brachyptera risi
TAGTGATACCAACATACTTTATCATTATATAAAGAAGGTGTACCAACTCGCGTCTTCAGAGTGAAATATTTTGGGGGTCAGAATCTGAGTCCAGTGTCCCGATTGCCTGTAGCGCAACTATCGCTTTTATATCGAACTATATAAAACAACAATGCTATACAATGCGGCTCAGTAGAATTATTACGTGAGCAGTTGCATTTGTTTTGCACGAAAACTATAGATTTTGTAAGTTCAACAATGCCACCGGTACCGTAGCCACTCTTATCTTCATCTAGTTCACAAGGTGATCCGCTGAATCATGACACGCAATCGTGACCTTTGGCTTTGAACTGACCGCAAGGAACCACAAATAGAGTACATGTTATTAGTGTGGAAGTGAGTACACCTCATTTATTAGATGAGCGTAGCGAAGTCTCCATTCCACTCTTATAGGGCTCTGTCTGTGTGTTTTGTTTTTGTAAGCACTTCACAGGTCGCAGGGTTTGACGGATCAACATGAAACTTTTTTGTACACGCAAACTCATCCAACTAAGAACTGTCAAGTTTTGGGAATGAATAGGTTCGACCGATTTTGAGAAATATCATCTCGAAGTTTCTAAAAACCCCATAGGATTTGGCTGGTCGGAAAATATTGAAAAATAAAATCTCTTCAAATGAGATAAAATTTCCTCTGAATGTGTATACATAGACTTTACACATTATCACCATTTTGTATGCAAATCTATCCAGCCGTTTTGAAGAAAAAAAATAACTGGTTTTATTCATCAAATATGATATCATACAAATAATGACAGATTAGCTGCCGAGATTCACTGCTTTCTAGATTCGATATTTGCCCAACAATGAAGTATTTTTATATGCGCCAAGGTGTGTAGAATACCAGAGTCGATAATGTAGCAAGGGTAGAACTACTTTAACGACTTATCTACCTTATTCAGATATCAAGGTGTGTAGAATACCAGAGTCGATAAAGTGGCAAGGGTAGAACTACTTCAACGACTTTTTTACCTCATTCAGATATATCGCTCATCTTACAACGCATATTTCGCATTTGACTTGTATTATGATCAAGTCAGTTGGTGTATCATGACATCGTGTTGGTGCAATGATGCGTGGAGATGGCCATGCACATTGTCTTCTAGTTTTGGGGCGTGTACTATTCTCAGTTCCCGTGTGACGTCACACTAGCGGAAGTTTTTACCGGCGGCCATCTTTGTGATATTTTTTGTGCGACATATTCAGTTTATCAATTGGTTTTCCTATGGTGTATCGATTTGTATTTGAATTAATTCAGAAATATCATCGGACATAATGATTAACTGTGCTATTCTTAGATGTGGTAAGAACTTTAACAAACTCAAAGATATTTCATTTTTCAAAATACCAACTATTTTAACTAAACAATGCAACAATACATTGGGTCTATCTACTAGACGTCGAGCAGAATGGATTGCACGAATCAAAAGGGAGCATCTGCAAGAAGCAGATATAAAACCTCACACTTGTGTATGCAGCTTGCATTTCATCAGCGGTATATATACAAATTAACTTGGTTCAGTCATTGTTTCATTTCACTTATTGATCATTAGGCCTAGGCCTAACCTCAAAACATTCCTGGCCTAGACTAAAGGTTTCAACCACAGCCTTCTTTATTAGAATCATTCATTTCTTATACTGCCCTTTCACTCGGGCTATTTTGACGGGTTCGCGCATATTTGCTCGCGCAGGCAAAAATGACGTCATGGTCTGGTATGTACTGCACCCTGGTATCTAAAGTTCCAACTTCGAACAATTGTCATTCTTTTCAACTGTCATCCTTGTCACAATATTCTGTCAATTTCTTGCGACGTTATTGAGGTTATGTCATATCTACATTTTGGCGAGGGCCTATAGGCTTACCCAGATTTAGACGTGAACGATATTTATGTTGACCCAAGCAATGCACATCATTCAAGAACTTGTCCCGGTGATATTCCGGATCCATTATAGTATTGAATAAAATATTTCATATCATTTACTATCATAAACAAAATTACAAGTCGGTGACCTCGCGAAGTCACGGCCTAATAGAATGCGTGCGTAATTTAAATTATCTTACGGAAATTCCCAAAGTTATTCGTATCTTCACAGATATGACACTTCAAACAAACTGATTTACTTGAACATCTTTGGAAAGTGACGTCATGGTCTGGAAACAACGGCACCATCGGCGATTTTGTGAACTAAAATAATTGGACATCGGTTAACATGGGAAGCATACCCCGAGTGAAAGGGCAGTATCAGAGAAGAATGATCTGAATAAAGAAGGCTGTGGTTTCAACACACCATTTTGGGCCAACCTAGGCCTAGGTCTATTGAATTTTTAGCAGTAACCTGGTACTAAGGCATTGAATACTAGATTTCAGTTACAAAATACAATCATTTAACATCATGTAGGTATAAGATCTTTATAGGTTTACGTCTTTCAAATGTTTAAAGGGAAACAACAACAAGGAGGGAACAGGGGAAACTCCTTGGCAAGACATGAATGGATCGGCTTTGTTTGTTCAAGATATTTATTCTACTTTCGGTCACTTCACCACATCCACGACCATTTCCGCACAATTCACATCATATGTGTCAACACTCCCACACAATTCTACTTTATTTAGATACCTTATTGTATCGACACCGTTCAAATTGAGCCCGGTGAATAACATTGCTTTAAAGCGGCCATGGCGATACCAGAATATCACAAAGATGGCGCCTGATCCAGAAGGCAACAGTTTGTTGGTTGTCGCGGGAACTATGAATATCGGTATATTTTCTTCAGAATGCATTTTAATATAACAGCTTTATGTGACCGTAACCGTACATACAAGTTCGTTCGTGTGATTTCTGTTTGAGACTTCGTCATTGTTCGAATGGAGATATCAATACATTTCTGTTACATTGTTTCACAATCATTATCGAGATCTATTTTTTTTTGAGCACATACGTTGGTTCCACTACTTGTGAGAATAACTAGGCAAACGCAACATATGCGTTGTAAGAAGAGCGAGATATCCGAATAAGGTATAAAAGTCGTTGAAGTAGTTCTACCCTTGCTACTTTATCGACTCTGGTATTCTACAAACCTTGATATCTGAATAAGGTACATAAGTCGTTAAAGTAGTTCTACCCTTGCCAATTTATCGACTTTGGTATTCTACACACCTTGACGCATATAAAAATACTTCATTGTTGGTCAAATATTGAATCTAGAAAGCAGTGAATCTCGGCAACCTAATTCTGTCATTACTTTTAAGATATATTTGATGAATGAAGACAGTCAATTTAATTATTTTCTTCAAAACGGCTGGTTTGAATTGCACACAAAATGATGATAATGTGTATCATTCATGTATACACATTCAGAGAAAATTTTATCTCATTTGGAGAGATGTTATTTTTCAACATTTTCTGCCCAGCCAAATCTTATGAAGTTTTAGAAACTTTGAGATGATATTTCTCCAAATCGGTCCAATCGATTCATTTCAAAAACTATACAGTTCTGAGTTAGATAAGCTTGCGTGTAGAAAAAAGTTTCACGTTGATCAGTCAAACCCTGCGATCTGTGGAGTGCTTGAAAAAAAAAAGAAAAAAAAAAAAGTTCTATTTATGTGTATATATATATATATATATATATATATATATATATATATATATATATATATATATATATATATATATATATATATATCTAATTCATCAGACATCTCAATTTGCAATGTCTGCATTGGTTTCTACTCTGACTTCTATGAATTGGACTCTTGATAGAGATACGTATTATGCAGTTGCCATTTTAATTGCATCCCTCCATTCGCTACAAGTGAGAAGATTCTTCTTAGTTCTCTAACTGTTGATAGGAGAAAAGTTACTGTATTTATTTAATTTTAATTTAATTTATTCCATCTTTGTACAAATTGGACACATACATCCATAGAATACATCAATGGTTAAAATGTGCGTCATTTGAACCGTCAGGATAATTGTTACATCAAAACAGATATGAATAAAATAGATATACAATATTATTATATTATTATTATTATTATTATATTGGGTTTTAACGACGCACTGTAATGATTACTAAGATCCATTGGCGTCGGATGAATGATTAATGATATCTATTCATAACATCTGTTAACGTCAATGTGATGAGCTATAGATACAAACACAAAAATAAAAAGTAAAAGTGAATACATACATCAATATAACCCCTCATGGCACTTCCATATGAGTTTCCACACATACAAACTATATAATGACTGCTCTTTGAGGATGAAGTTGCACCCTTCAAAATAATCGTCATTAGTGTAAAATGTTTGCTTGACTAAAAAAAATTTGAGGGATTTTTTTGAAATTAATTTTTAGCATTAATTGATTTCATACACTTTGGTAAAGTATTGCGAAGTAGTATACCTATGCACTGAGTATCTTGTTTGAAAAGATTAGTATAATTCCACTCCTGTGCCCTTTTGTTCCAGTTCGAAACCAACTGGTTTGCTTGACCAGTTAAACACGGCTCAAACTCATTGTCTCAAACTATCTCGAATTGCAGTCTGATTGGAATAGGTGAATAAAATAATTGATAATTAAGGATAATTAAAGCAAGGATGATAATAATCTAAGCCACGAATTGTCGTCAATCTCACATTTTTCATCTGCTCAATCGGAATTTAGTGAAGTTATCATTTTTATCTCATCCATAAAATAATTGAAATTGAATATCGATATATTATTTTTCAAGAAAAATTATTTGTTAGATTAGAAAAGTGGTATACCACTTCCTAAACAATCATAGGTTTGTATTCACTCATTGATGACGAATCTTATTGTTGTTGTTTCATGTATTTTATTGAAAGAGATCACTTGTAAATATACCATAACTCACTTCCCACACCAATATTCAGGCTGTTTGGGTTAAGAAATGTGCAACATAATGTTGAACGTCCGGCAACATAGAAGGATAAGAAATGACCACGATGTGGTGGAGTCAATACATTCATAGACTCATTTTCGCTCATTGTTTTTTTAATCGACATCAAAACTTGGCACATAAGCCATGTTGGCAGCACATCAAATCCTCGAAAACCCATATCTCCGAAAACCCATATCTTAGAAAACCCATATCTTAGAAAACCCATATCTCAGAAAAAACATTTGTCCGACAGTTCGTGACCAAATCTTAGAAAACCCATATCTTAGAAAACCCAAATCTTAGAAAACCCACATCTTAGAAAACCCTCATCTCCGAAAACCCATATATCCGAAAACCCATTCGTCCGACACTTTGTTCACTCGAGTGCTCAAATCTTAGAAAACCCATATCTCAGAAAACCCATTCGTCCGACACTTTGTTCACTCGAGTGCTCAAATCTTAGAGAACCCACATCTCAGGAAACCCATTCGTCCGACACTTTGTTTACTCGAGTGGCCGAATCTTAGAAAACCCATATCTTAGAAAACCCAAATCTTAGAAAACCCACATCTTAGAAAACCCTCATCTCCAAAAATCCATATATCCGAAAACCCATCCGTCCGACACTTTGTTTACTCGAGTGATCAAATCTTAGAAAACCCGGCCACATCTCAGAAAACCAAAATCTCAGAAAACCCATATCTTAGAAAACCCATATCTTAGAGAACCCTCATCTCCGAAAACTCATATCTCAGACACTTCGAACATTACATTTTTCGAAGATTTGGGTTTTCGGAGATTTGGGTTTTCGGAGATTTGGGTTTTCGGAGATGTAGGTTTTCGGAGATTTGGGTTCTCGGAGATGTAGGTTTTCGGAAGATTTGATGCGTAGCCTCAATGTTCCCCAATTAAGGCCATGGATGCAAAATAGGACCGTTCGGACGGGTAACCACAACGAATTTACCAACACCCTGAAAAATTATCAATAATGAGATTTAACAAACAAATTAGGATATAATTTCAGGGATAGAAAAAAATATTCAAACATCTACATTGGGAAGAAAAAATTTTGAAACTTATCATCTTGATTTTTTTTTCGTCATATACTTGAATTGTTTCTGTTCTGCTTTGTTCTTTGCTATTGTATTCATTACAATATTGAATAATCTTCTCTCCTTATTTTTTCATTGATCTATATTTTTCACCCATCATTCTCTCTATACATTTTGCTCATTCATTCATCTTTTCATTTGACATTTTCACTATAGGCCTATATTTCATATTCAATTTTTAATATCCAATTTGTATTGTATTGCTTCCGTTATGTTCAAATTAGTTATTCATGTATATTCGTTCATTTTTCATTTGATCTTCAATTATTTTGTCGTGGTCGATTACATTGTGAGTTGTAAATGCCTGTATTCACTATAAAGACTGAGGAAAACCATGGAAAAACGTAATTTAGGATGAAAAACATCAAGTTGATGATGTTGAGATATTGACGACTGACACATCCTCTGGGTACAACTCTTCAGGAAAGATTTCCTGGAGAGATGGACAACTTGACATTCTCTGATTGGAGCTTTCTATACTCCGCTCCATTCAACAGCCCACTTGATTGAATGATTTGAAACACATTTTCATTTATATTGGGTCCAACGACGCACGCGTACTGTGATAACTAAGAGCAATTGGCGTCGGATGAGCAATTGATGAGATGTTGAGATAATGAGGAGGTTTCTTAGGTAATATGAAGATAGTGGAAAGGAAGAGGCAGTGGTCTATATTGTAGGAATCATCCCAGCATCAGCTTATCTACAGAGGGAAACCACGAAAAACCTATGTAGATATGAACGGTGGCGGGTATCGAACCATCAGGTCCAATATTCTCCTTACTTACTGTCTCACATGAAGCGAGCTGCATCTGCCGGTGATTGGATGTTAATGAATGTTTTTTGACGTCAAGGGGGCAAGGATGCGAAAGTGGTCAAATATGATGTAAAAAATGGTACATTTTTTCTAAAAAGACTGATCCTATTCACGTGAAAATGTCGAATGATACGTATCAATCTGGTGCACAAATTACTGACATTTTGATTTTATTTTTATAATTTCTCCTCTTTCTTCATTTTTTCTCTCTTCTCCCTTTTTTAGATTTCTGAATGATTTTTCACAATCTGATTGTGTATCAAATCTATACAGTATTGATTGGATATGTTGCCATATTGCATGCAAGTTCCATAAAAATTCGTACTTTCGATCAACCATATATATATATATATATATATATATAAATATATATATATATATATATATATATATATATATATATATATATATATATATATATTTATATATTATATATATATAATATATATTATATATTTATATATATATTTATATATATATATATATATATATATATATATATATATATATATATATATATGTATATATATATATATATATATATATATATATTATATATATATATATATATATATATATATATATATATATATATATATATATATATATATATATATATATATATATATATATATATATATATATATATATATATATATATATATATATATATATATATATATATATATATATATATATATATATATATATATATATATATATATATATATATATATATATATATATATATATATTATATATATATATATATATATATATATATATATATATATATATATATATATATATATATATATATATATATATATATATATATATATATATATATATATATATATATATATATATATAAACATATATATATATATATATATATATATATATATATATATATATATATATATATATATATATATACACTATATACATATATATATATATATATATATATATATATATATATATATATATATTTATATATATATATATATTTATATATATATATATATATATATATTTATATATATATATATATATATATATATATATATATATAATCACCAATAATGTGAACTTCTTCTATATTAGTATATAAACTGTGAAGAAAATATACTATAATATTATCATTCGAGCTATCATGCAAGTATTAGTTTATGACACTTCTCTGTCAGGCATTACTGCAGCATTCATTGAAACCGAACACATACTTTTCACGTTATTTCAGTTATTCAAAATGCAAATATAGGTAGAAAAACATTCAACTGGTGACTTACATTCTCGTCGATATCCTCATTATATCTATGACGTGACGAGAGGAAGTGTGATATGGTTTATTATCGCTTTCTTGAGGTGAACCAATTATACGGGGATTAAGAGATAAAAATAAAATAAATCCAACCTGAATTCACTGTGAAGTGCAATACACTGTTGATCAGTGATCGAAACCAGAATGGTTGCTGACATACAAAAATCTTTTCTCTTCGCTGCCCTGACATGTCTGATTTTTGTCGCCAGTCAACGTTCTGAGAGAGGTAATTTGTTCACTATACATTTGAATCAAACGGTAACATCATTATCACATTCCAATGATGTTCAAAACTATGCTCATGCTAGAAGCATCATTCTCAAGATGAACTTGACTCAACTTAACGACGTTTACATGTTCAACTTTATGAACACGCTGATTCACGAAAGAAGAAAGATGTTTACCAGCAGAACAAACACAAAAAATCACCGTTGTATTTCATACATGGACATGTTGTTTAGATGAGCGTAGCGAAAATTCTATTCCACATACCGAAAAAAATGGGCTTCGTTTTTATGTGTTTTTTTGTAATTTTGTACGCGGCATACAGGTCAGGAAAAAATACCTATCGACTTGAAATTTTTTCGACATATTTCTGTCATACCAGATTGCGCTGGAATTGTTTTTCAGAGAAATCATTCAGAAAAATTTCCTGGAAAAAATCGCAAAATTTGAAAAATCCTTATAAGAATTACCCGTAGGGAAAATACTTAGAATACAAGAATTCTTCAAAAGCTCTCAAATTTTCACCGAATATGAATAATAATCACCTTCTCAGAAATTTTTGCAACATTCGAATAAGAAATAACAAAGAAAACGCAATAAAAGTGTACATTTTATTGAATATTTGGATTAATTAGTTTTGCAAAGTGTTTATGCGACAGGTTGCAGCACTATGAATATCAACAAGTTGCAGGTAAGGTTTTTGAACGTTTGAAGTGATCGCAGGTCCGTAAATGGGGATTGAGCTGACAGAATATTTCTCATTCTAGATTTCCATACTTCTAAGCTCATCTCACAACGCGCATCCCGCGTTTTCCTAGTGTTCAGGTCATATTGATTTTTCAGGACGAAGTTAACGATAAGAAATGAAACCACAACTTTTGAAAGGAGGAAAATCTCAAAGTTTTGAACAAGTTCATTTATGCCACTTGAAGTTTTTTCTCTATTATTTTGTTGGTAGAAGACCTTCTTTCGTGGATACAACTACAAGTGAGTTTCAGTCAGGAGTATCGACAAGTTTTTTACTCACCTACACGGTGATTGTAAATGAAGTGAAATTTGAAAATAATACATATTGATCTGAAATGATCATATTCTTAGGAAACTTTGTGAATGTGCGTAAGAAAATATTCATTTTGCATAAGTCGTCTATAAAATCTAAACACATTTTCGTGAATTGTGTGTGTGTGTGTGTGTGTGTGTTGTGTACTCTACACAAGTAAAAAACACAGACATTTATTCTCAAAGTTAGTCCTGTACCATTCTGATTCTGAATAGTTTTGGGGGAAAAAATCAGTCTATTCAATTTTTAAAATTCGTACATCTAGATGCAGTGTTGTCGAATTTCTCTCGGGAAGGAACTGAGTTAGCAAAATTACCTTCTTGGTGGAACCTGCTGGATAAACTCGACATTGGTTACTAGCTCATTTAATTATTTTAAAATGGAAAGATGGCATTCGTATGTCAATTGAAAAACGGGGATGGAAGAATTTATGAACGATTCACTCGTGATACTCAATAAATGACCAATGTAGATGGGCGTGACTTATACGAAGCAGGGGAAATTTTACATACCTTGATTGGTTATTTCCCTATTTTCCCCTGCTTCACTGTCCACTTGATTGGTTTTTATATTTTGTGACATCACGAGGGCGGACGATTTACATCGGTCAATTATTAACTTTATCAATAATTAGCATATTGTGAAAATATTTTTGAAATTTTGAAAATAATAATTCATCGTCAAAATTATTGATTGTATTGTTACTAATATGCGGTGATGAACTCGAGTTATCTAGTTCTTTGAAAATAGTTATGTTTTAGCTGTCCAATTGCGATCAGTACTTCTAATATGAATGAAATATTCTGTAGAGTGTGAAAAATACGCAGCAGCCGTCTTCCAGTTGCAAACCGTGCGCTCTGCACTCTTGTCTACGCCGTTCAACGTGAACGCATCAACCTGTGCTCAAACATCCAGGGAACTAATATCAGGAGGAAAACTAGCGCGGGACAAAGAGTTTCCACATATGGTTCGTTCAATATTTACTCAGTTATTCAGCAAAAGTACCTGAATCTCAATCTGTATGTGACTTGAAAAACTTTATAAAACGTTGTGATGTCAACTTTCTTCTTAGTCAATTCCATTTCACCTTCATTATCTGTACTAATTGTTTTACTCCTTCTAGCTATTTCAATCTTATTTTGCTCACTCTTCTCCTGAAACTTCTTACCTTTGACCTCTCAAACATCTCTATTGGTATTCTGTTTTAAAAAAATTAAACCATGTAACTATACAAACATGATGAAGAAAAAATATGTCTAAGCGATTATTAAATATATTCGATAGTTCATGGTTGTGTTTCTTCAATCATAATATGAAAAATAATCAGTTCATCAATTGAACAAGAGGTATTTTGCTTCTTATGTTTTTAGACAACTGCTAACTGCTAACTGAAAGATGGTTTGTATTTTATTTCGTAGGCTGTCCTCGGCTATGGCGATGACGACCAGTATATAGAATGGAAATGTGGAGGAAGTTTGATAAGTCACCGTTTCATTCTTACAGCTGCTCATTGTCTCGATAGAAGGTAAACAAACGGAATACGGTTATCGCACCGTTCCTTACAACATTTTACCTACCATCGTTGAAAAATATGTTTAGGTCAGTTCTTTTTCAGTAAAGGTGATATGTAGGATGATCAGTTTTTTAGGACAGTTCGTTTTGAATTTTCGACCCAATTTATTGGACCACATGAAATTACCGATGGATCTTAACTCCTTTAATTCTTGAGCAACATGAACAAAATGTTGAAGGTGGGGGTTGACTCCTCCCCTTCACAAAAATCATGGTGACCTCCCATAATTGTTGAATATTTCACGTCAGTTGGTTTTTAGGGCAGTTGATTTGAGAACATTTCGTTTTGAATTTTGGTTGTCCTAGACGCCTCTCCTGGAAATTAACTCTTCTAAAACCAATTTCATTGGTTAAGAACTGATATGTTTCAATGATTGGTGGTAACAATTTGTGAAGAGAAGCAGACATGATCCTCAACTTGACTTCTGTACAGTTATATAGCTCAATATTTGTAAGTTTATAGGACAGTTGGTTGATTTAATAAAGTTCAGTTTTCAGTTCAGTTGATCTATGTAGGACCTATATCCCATGCAAACTCTGAGAGATTGCTCTATGTAACTTATGTTACGAAAAATTAGTTTCTCTAGGTGAAGGACATTCAAAAACACTAAAAAGCACAAATTGACCTTAATTTTTCCAATAATAATAATTTTTAATAATGAAATCGAATCTTCCTGATGCTTACGATTCTGTATAGAATACCGAATTGGGCTCTGTTGGGTGATTTGAACTACTTGCGGACCGACGACGTATCCGAATCAATGTTGCTGAATATAGTTAAAACATTCAGACATCCGGAAAGCAAACCACCAGCTCGATACAACGACATTGCTCTCTTAAAACTTGAAAAGAATATTGTCTTCAATCCTTCTGTGAGACCAGCTTGTTTGCACACGGTCAGCACAACAACTTTGGGTCAATCGGTTACTGCAACAGGTTGGGGGCTGACTGTGAACAGTAAGTATATGCAAATCAAGAGGTAAATATAATTCATTAGTTTTAGTTCAATGTTTGAGGTACTTCATGATAACTGATTATTGTTTGTTCATCTAACTACCCAATAGAAATGTCTAGATTAGTTACAGTACAATTGAGGGGGTGATATGTGAAGGTGTACACAGAAATTCGTGCCTCAATCGTGACAGTGGCACCCATAACCAACTCTCGTTTGCAACCAGTTAGTTGTAACTGGCGGTTTTCAAGCAGTTAGTTGTAACTGGCGAAGTTTTACCATATTTCACTTGCCATATGATGTGCAAAATTGAAAAATGATCGTAATGATCCTGAAAAGGAATGTAATGTATTCCACATTGGATTATGCAATAGAATCGTAATGAATGGAAGCCAATTTAGCACATATAATTGAATGAACAAGACGGCGTTTTTGTTCTTCTTGCTTTAGTAAATATTTTTTTCGGCGTTTTTGTACTTCTTGCTTTAGTGAATATTTTTTCAGTTCTTGACGAGCTATTCGATAAATCATATCGACTAGACATCTGTGGCCAAAATCTGTTCTAACTCAGAATAGTTTTCGAATATTTTCGAGTATAATCTGTGAATTACCCTTCATTATATTTCCACTTCGAAAATGGCAAAACATCGATAATTGGAGATGAGGAGAAAAATGTGGATAGTTGAGAAGTTGAAATTTGACATCGACATTTTGACATTTGACATTTTGACAAAAGAAAATCCATACATTCACCGCAGTCGGGTGAGTTATCAGGCTTGATAGAATTTTGGATTCTACGATGTAGATGCACATTCGTGATAACATTCCAAGCTGAAATATATATATATTTTTTTTTTCAATAAAATCGAAACTTGATACAGAATCATTGTTCTCCAATTAAGGCTGTGTATGAAAGGTAGCATCGTTCGGACGGGGCACCACAAGGGCGATCTTACCACCCCATTTTAATCATTTAAAACCAATGAACTTCAATACCAGGACTATGCTGTCGGTGACCATAAATTTCCGCCGCAAATAACAGTCTTTCAGTTTCCGAAAGTCCGGAACACATTATAAGTAAAAATCGTTTCTAATGTATCCATTATCCGGACATTACCAGCATTGATATTAAGAGTAAACAAAACACACAAACGTTGATATCTTCCACTTCTAAATAAGTCTCTCGGACAATGATCACTGTTTTCCATTAACAGACATCTGTTGTAAAGTTGATCATAAAACACAAAAAAGCTGAAATATGTAACGATTTTGACTGAGATGGGTGAACGAGTGGCTAGCACACTGAATCATCATTTTGTCATCATTTGACTCCCACCTTGGTTGACCATCCTGCAAGTAGTTTTTCGTTGTTCCCTTCTGTCGTTCAAGTTCATACTGGAGTGGTTCCTAAATCTAAAATCCAAAATCACTCGATAAAAATAAAATTACCTCTCATCTTATCTTTCCATTGTCTCATTCATCATTCACCGACGACAATAGATCTCAGTCATAATTATCATTGCGTCGTCAAACAATATACTTGTACAATTTGTCATGACCTTTATTCTTAATTTCAAAATTTTCAACACTGTCCTCAACATAATTGATTCCTATCCATTTCTGAAAGTGCAGTCGTGTTTCACAAAATAATAAATGATTACAATTTCAAAATAGAAGCCTTCATTATTGTATAATTGATGAGACTCTGTACCATACAAAGTGCAAATGTTGCCAAGTGACACATGGCAACAATACATCAGAGGAAAAAGATATATTTTCAAGTATTTTGTAATATTAGAACAATAAAAACATGATAACAAAACTTTCAATAATAAATAGTTAATGCTACGAATGATGAAATTAAATTGTATTTTACGTTGAATTATGTGTATTTAGAATTCATCCGAACCTGATGGAATAACATAATTTGAATTGAGATTAAACTTGGAAACTAATTAGTTCCATTTCTGTTTTCATATTTGATTTTTTCAGCCAACGTTGATGGCAGTCCTGATTTGATGAAGGTTGGCTTGAAAATCGGTAACCCTTCAATTTGTAGAAAGACATATAAGGTGGAATTGAAACTTGGATATAATGAATCCACCATGATTTGTGCTAAAGGGTCAAAGACCAAGCTAGGAGTCTGGAAAGATACATGTCAGGTGAGATTATTTGATAGATGAGAAATATCTATTTTATAATTTATCCAATAAAGGTAAATGCTTTTGAAACGCAAGATGAGTGAGATATAAGAGAAAAAAAAATCAAAAATTGAAATTGAACAAAAAAATTGAAAAAATACAAAATATAATAGAAATCTACACATCTTCGAATGTATCAAGTTCAATCACTCACTCCTTTTGGTATGTCTATTGGTCAATTTTCCTCCTGACAGACATTCTATCATCAGAAGGATGGGTTGGAAAATTTATTTATATTAGAAGGGATCACATCCCCCCGCATCCTCCCACAATGTGACCACTGAACTTGACATTCACACATCAATAATAATAATAATATTTTTTTTTTTTAAGATTTTTTTTTATCTATTTGTCAATTCAAGATTATACAGAAAAGTTACCAATATTCCACAAAGCCTGTAAACAGGCTTATCTGTGGTTTGCATTTTAATTATAACACATGAAAAACATAAATGATACATAATAATTACAGTTATAGTGATGGCGTATTTAGTTTTGTGAATTATAGACCTACGAGTTCCAATGATAGTATAATGTGCCAATATAACAATACATATGTGAGTTTTTTTTTCCATTCTCCTCATTATTATAATTTTAAAATATATAAATTTTCATTTGACATAAAAAATTGAGAGAATATATATATATATATATATATATATATATATATATATATATATATATATATATATATATATATATATATATATATATATATATATGATGATGATTTTATTATGAAACAATAGCAAAATTTCTTGTTGGAAAAAATATGGGACTTATTAGACATACGATTGATACTTATAACTACAAAATAATTCAGTATTATACTAGGTGATTGATTGGAACCGAAACTTTCTGACATGTAATTGGAGTTTTGAGAAACAAATAGAATGAAATAAATACGCAAATGAACAATTAGTTGGCTCAACTTTTTTTTCCATTATATATTAGGCCTAATTCGTGATCAATTCATCGAATAGCCTAATCAATATTTTAAGCCTGATTTTATAGCAGAGTTTGACTACATATAACAACCAGCTGAGAGAATCGCCATTATAGTCGATCACATTTAGGTATAAATTCAATCGAGTTCGAGTTGAAGCTATGGTAATTTATTGTAAGCAAATAATATAATATTGACAATGTGTCAGTGAATGTTCAATTGAATATATCTTGAGTAGAGTTACTAATAAGGTAGTCGAGTAGCCAAATTTTCATTTCTCTTTTAACTGAATTGATATCAGGTAAATTCAACAAGTTTTCTGGTATTTCATTTTAGATAACTGGAGTGGCATACTGCAGCTGTCTCTTACCATGCTTATTATTGAAATTTGGGATATCATAAATAATTGTACCACTTGATATAATAATAATAATAATAACAATAATAATAATGATGATAATAATATATTTTATTCACAGTAAACATGTTACATGTTATGTTCCGTCATTCCATTCACTTATTTCAACCTCACATTCAAATTTGTTGTGTGATGAAATTCTTTTTATATGTGGTAGCATTTTACTTTAGGTTAAAAGTAGATGATATTATTGACTATTCGCAATTCCTTAGATAAGCTATTGAAAAATTCACACCATTGTGGTTGAGTCCAGTTTCGTAAAGAACAGTTTGGTGATATTAAATATGGGGATCATTTTTCCCACGAGTGTTATGTGAGTGACTAATCTCTTTGTCAAATATTATGACATTGTTATACTATATTAACAGGGTGATTCTGGAGGGCCACTGCAGATAGTTCTGAAGAACCCGTTCTGCATGTACAGCATCGCTGGCTTGACATCATTTGGAAGTCCGTGCGGCGAAGGAGCTTCTGCAGTGTACACACGTGTTTCATTTTATGTACCTTGGATAGAAAGTATTGTGTGGCCAAATTAATTTTATATCTGGGGTATGTTCAACATTCACTTATTTGATTGGTCAAATTATCATGATTGTTAACCCTATACGTGTAAAGTACAACAGTGAATGTTAAAATAGTGTTATATATATATATATATATATATATATATATATATATATATATATATATATATATATATATATATATATATATATATATATATATATATGGTGGTATAAATTTTGCGGTAATGCCACTATGTTCAGTCTCTTCATGTCGACGTTTCGGCGGAATTTGCTCCGCCATCTTCAGGACAGTTCTAACTCGGTCGGTGGTCGAAGTCACTTCGAGTGCTGACCGCACCGACCGAGTTAGAACTGTCCTGAAGATGGCGGAGCAAATTCTGCCGAAACGTTGACATGAAGAGACTGAACATAGTGGCATTACCGTAAAATTTGTACTACCGACTACCATCGGCCACGAGAACCTACGTGAGGAAACATATATATATATATATATATATATATATATATATATATATAATATTGTACCTGTCACCTCGATCTATAACCACACCATTGGCTATGAAATAAATAGGTCTACCCAAACATTTCACACAGTGATTATTTGATAATTTTATTAATTAACTCCTAGTGCCTACATTACTGGTATAGGCTTCCCGTTTTGATACTAAAGGATAAGGCAACATGATTATATTTTAGAATCAATATAACTTGTTTCCGGCATTCTCTTAAGATTGGCAGTCAGTAAATTTGGATTGTATTCATTTCCTTCACTAGTATTGAATGAATAATTATTGCTGCATTCCATAAAACATTACCGTTTTTCATATCAATCGATGTAAATAAATTATGGCATTCTTTTATAAAAGTGAAATTAATTAGAAGAACAGTCGAATAAATTATTTCAAGTATCTCTCTCAAATCAAAATTAAGGAAACATTCAGACAAAACTACAGAAAATGCAAACTTCATCCGATTGATATGTCTGTTGCTTATTGCGGTCACCGATCAATATTTAAATCAGCAATTTCATCAACAAGAGAATGTAGATATGTATTATTTCATCTGAATCAAATCATCAAATGACTGAAATAATTGCTACACAAATAGCTATACCTCATAGAATTCCTTGAGTTTCACATTATTTTCTTGATAATATTTAGCGAATTCAATGTATCATAATTATGTCCTATTCCACACACACTACAATAACAGATTGAGTACGTGAGTAATTTTGACGTTGAGACGTCTGTAAAATCCATATGAGGTGGCATTCTGTGAATCTGCACATCACAAGGTGTACAGTCAAATTACTGAGAGAATAGGATTTCTACCGTGGCGCATCCTGGTATCACTTTGGTGCACTGAATAATTTTCAACATGACAACACTAAAATCAGCTAAGCATGTTACACACTAATGGCGCCTCTTTTGATTTTTTAAATCCAATAGATATGACGTTTTATTGAATTCTATTAGGTCAACTTGGTCATTTCAAATTACAGGTACCAATGTCCAGGATGGATAGGAAATAGGAGCGACATTTAAGTTAAATTAATTATGTATCAACTCATGTTTGGGGAATATTAAAGATTTTATTATTTACATAACCTAGAATCAATAGTGCAATAATTATGCCTGCACAAGCTAACAACAAAATTCACCTCAAGTGAAAATAAAAATATTCCAAGTTTTGATAAAGTAATAGCCTAAAGGAAAATTATGAAGTCACTAGTGTATTTATGATAAAATATACAAGAAACAGTAATAGAGTTTGAAAATAGCTTCAAGTAAATGTTATTGTACTATCTATTCTAAGAGAGAAGGAACTGAAACCATAATATTAGAAAATTATAAAGCCACCTGGACCACTGATTATTGATAATAAAATATAGGCCTACAACAAATGGTAATAGACATTCTGAAAATGGCTTCAAGAAAATGTTACTGTACTACCTATGTAAGGGTGTAAGTAAGGGTGAAAGCTACTCGGATACCGAACTATTAATGGTACATCAAATAGTCCCTCCAATCTAATTTAAGCGGAAAATCAAGGTAGAATGTAAGAGTAAGAATTATTGTAAGCCTTGCACAAATATCACGTAGACCTAGACGGTCATGATACTCAGTTTGGAGTTGACGCTCTTAGCTCAAGCTTGCTGAATGACTCGTAGTGAGTCACAGACGTCGAGGGTAGGGTGTCACAACTTGACACCTCCAAGTAGCTGCTAGGCTCAGGAACCTCACCATCGAACGATGTCTCCATGTCATCAACAAGTAAACTAAAACCTGAATCGTCCATTTCGTCACTGTTATCAATTTCCCTCTCGTTCTCGCTCTCGCTCTCACTCTCCGGTCCTAGGTGGATGATGATAGGCTCGATCGGACCTGTATCATGCGCCATCTCCGATTCCCATTTCTTGACGATGACCTCTTCTGTGTGGCGCACTATTGAAGCCCAGGATTCCGGATCCACCTGTAATTTCAAATTATATAAAGCAGTATTAGTTATCAAATGTAATTATTTCCCTGGTCGTTTTGATGAATTTTGATAACGCCGTTCAACCTCATCAAGGGCATCTTTCCAGATCAGTTCTGTTCTTTGGGTCCTGTTGGTCGTGTCCGGATACAACGTCTTATTGTTGATATGCCTGTTGTAGTAGCCCTTTGCCGAAGCCCATACCATCTCTATGGCATTGTACTCACAGTGGTAAGGGGGCAGTCGTAGGACGTTGTGACCGTGCTCTTGGAGGATAGTGTCGATTTCGTATCTTTAAATGGAAATAAAATTGCATCTTTTTTACTAGGAACTATAAACCACATTCAATTACAAATGAAAGACAAACAAATAAAATCTTACGTCTTCAATGAGGTTCGATGAAGTAAAGCAATGTTCATCATTTCTTTACGTAATGCTCCATCCGGGACGTAGATACCATTCTGTTGAAGCCAAGCCTACAACAGTACACGGGATATTAGGTGATATTCACATAATGATTTATTGACCTACGCTATAACAACCACATTACTTTTCTACAAGTAGGCGTGCACCACTGCTCAAAATGTATTTTTCCCATTACAAAAATAAGTCGAACTTATACGATACTGATCTTTTCTCCATCCAGTTGTAGGCTGCTTGTTTAGCTGTTTGCTATGGTAGGGTGCGTTGTCCATAACAATTTGGTACGGCCCTTTTGCCATGATGTCTAGGCCTGGCAGCAGTTGTTTCTGGACCCATTTGGTGAATAGCTCTGAATTCATCTCGCCATGGTAGTCCATTGTGTTGGCCTGGGAAGAAAAAAGCAAACTACAACCTGGCACAAATCCATGTTTGGTACCCGCATGCAAAACTATAAATCGCTTCCCATCTCCGGCAGGGCGAGCTGGCACTGCATTGACAGACATAGGCTTTGTCCACACTTTTACAGGGGTACCGTTTAAAAAAATCCAAGTTTCATCAAGGTAAACAGGTGTTAGAGGAACTTCTGATCTAATATTAGTGATATACTCCCTGAGAAAAGCAATTCGTTTCAGGATAATGTCCGGCTTTTCTGTAAGAACAAGGCGGTTGTCTGCTTTCTTCCACCGGAACCCCATGTTTCGGATAACTTCACGCAGAGCGCATTTTGAACCGGAAAACTCTCCTCCTTCCTTCAGTTCCACTGAGAGGTCATTCAAGTTGAAATGTATGCCTGTTGGTACGAGTTAATATCATTAATTAAGCTTATCTGTCTAGAATGAACATTATACCTAATCATAAGCTACAATTTACAACCAATAATTAATATCCAACACATCGTATGATGTCCTTCACAATTAGTGTAGCCTAGGCCTACCTTGCTCGTGCTTGCGGTAAATCATCCTTGCAATCAGCTCTTTTGTAAAATTATCAGGATCCATAATGATTTTCTGTCTTTTCTTATGTTTTGGGGTTTTAAACGGCGAGTTCCTCTTTTGCCTCTGCAGTGCTTTGTAGACAGTGTTGCGGTTTACCTAAAAAGTAAAGTTATGTGGAATTAAAAGTTTTTTTTTTTAATTGTAATGTATGGCCTATTTATAAATAAATAGGATTTAGATAATCACTTACTGCCATAGCATCGCAAACCCTTTGCATAGGGTCATTGATGGGGTCTTCAGGGTCGAGTACTCGTTTTTCAGGTCCTTCATCATTGGCTAACCTTAAAACTTGTGCGGCTTTCTTCTCTTTACAAAAGTGTGCATGCAACATACACAAACTTTCTTGGAGCTGGCTCTGAAGAGGTACACCTCTCTTTTTTATCTTTGGCATGGCAGTTTAGTCAGTAAATGGTTTAGTGTAAATCCCTACCAAAAATATAAATATGACGGTGTCTTGTTTACAAAATGTCACTTAGGCTCTTGTTGCATGTAAAAACATTATTCTTAGCGGATTCGCATGAAAACATTGCTTGTTCCCGAACCTGTATGGTTAACAGAACCACCAACCATCTTACAGAAAAAAGATGAAATACACATAAAATATACCCGTATTTTCACTGTTTCTTTCGCTTGAGTGCGCAAGATACATTTTCATATTGCAAATATATTCATTTTTAATCATTTTAGGTATTAAAACAACAATAACGAGTGTTTTTGTGAAATATCTCATTTTTCTATATCGATGCAGTTTTCTTGTGGTGGCTGCACAAATCCTATTCTCTCAGTATTTCAACTGTAGCTCACGGAGAGCGAGAGGGCGAGAATAACACATCAAGAAGAACCAAGCCAGTGCCTGAAACATCGCAACATCGAAGTGTAAACATTACACTTCGGGGAGTCTCCCCAACATACTCACCATAGCAGTGTAGAGCGCTCGGGTGAAAGATGATCATTGATATCGATCATCATTATGAATTGAATTTTGTATCTATTTTGTGTCCTGAATTTTTTTGTAAGTGCCAACATAATATAATCCAGCATTTTATGTAATTGAGAAAAAACATTGTAACTACTCATTTCCATGGAATAATGGTTCTTGAGGCGGTTACGGCCAAACAAATACAATAGTCTGTCTGCTGCACGGGGTTTAAATATCGCTTACGCCCTTCTTTAGTAAAAGTGCTTTTCCACGTCACTCACGCCATATTGTCTGGGAGAATAATATCCTAACAAAAGGACCGTTGACGCTCATAAAATTAATGATAAAATAATTAACTATTTTTTTAACAGTCGCTAAAACCATTTAAAATGTTAATACTAGAAAAAGTATGAAGATGTCGCTAGAGCTATATTTCTCATCCAATAAAACGAATTGAACTCATGCGAGAAAATAGATAAATTTGAGAAAATGATAAATAGCTCTATGCTAACGCGTATTTGCCTATTCCACGTAGTTAAATACATACACAAGTAAAACTGAACAATACGCGAATGATCATTTATATTTATTAAAACCGCGCCATACGTTTTGTTATTATTATTTAAAACTCTTACAATTGTACATAAAAACGCGGTTGCAAGTTCTCTATATTAATGATCCATATCCCACCGCCTCCCTAACACTCTGCTCTGACGGAATAACGTGAACCCCATTTCATCCTCCTCAAAAACACTTCTACTAAGCCCATTCCAGTCCCTACCTATCCTTTTCAAGAAAGAGAATTTACAGACATCTAATCTAGCCCCTTTCTTAACTACCGCTCTATCATGACCTAGCCCACCTCCATATCCTGATTCATTTCTTTCTATCAACTCATGCAGCTCCCTCCACCTTCCATTACCCTGAAGAAATTACATAGATGATCCTCCTTTCTCCGTATTTCCAATTCCTGCCATTCTTGCAATTCCTAAGTCTCACATCTTCTCAGATGGACTCTCCAACATTCTTACCCTCTCCTCCCTTTCATTCTTTCGCCATTTCCACCTCCTAACCCCACCTGTAACCGTTCCAACTGCAATCCTTTGAACACTTTCCACATCCCTTATCTCACCCAATCTATATGGATCCCAAACTGAACTAGCATATTCCACTACGGGACGCACTAACGAGAAATATGCTTTCTAATAAATATGCTATTCACGTTTTCGACAGAGAATTCGAATTCTTCCGTCTTCAAAATTTATTCAATACTGATTACATATTTGGATGAGCGTAGCGAAGATTCCATTTGACATGCCGAGGAAAAATGGGCTTGGTTTTCATTTTTTTTTTTGTAATTTTGTGCGCGACATACAGGTCACAAAAAAAAAACAATCGAATTGAAACTTTTTCCACATATTTCTGTTATACCAGAATAGGCTTTAATGTTGTTATTCAGAAAAATTGGTAGGAAGGTTTTTCCGGAAAAAATCGGAAAGTTTGAAAAATCCTTATGAGAATAACCCGGAGGAAAAATACTTAAAAAACAAGAATTTTTCAAAAGCTCTCAAATTTTCAACGAATATGAACAATACTATTATACACGTTTTCAGAGATTTTTACAACAATCGGATGGGAAAAAACAAAGAAAACGCAATAAAAGTGTACATTTTATTAAATATTTGGATCAAATAGTTTTGCCAAGTGTAAATGCGACAGGTTGCAGCACTATAAATATCAACAAGTTGCAGGTGAGATTTTTGAACGTTTGAAGTAATCCAAGGTCCGTATATGTAAATTGAGCTGACAGAATATTTTTCATTCTACATTTCCATTCTTCTGAGCTCATCTCACAACGCGCATCCCGCGTTTTCCTAGTCAACTGATTCAATTATTTTATTCACATTTTTTCTTATAAAACGTTCAGTATAGACTTTTTTGTTTCAAATTTGTTCAGACAGAAGTTGACAATTGAGAACAAATTGTTATACGAATATCCCTAGCTGCTGTACCATAATTCGATGAGCGAAGCGAAGATTCCATTTCACATACCAAAACAAATGAGCTTGGTTTTAATGTTTTTTTTTTTGGGGGGGGGGGGGCGGGATTTTGTACGCGGCATACAGGTCAGGGAAAAATAATTATCGACTTGAAACATTTTCTACATATTTCTGTCAAACCAGAATAGGCTGGGATTGTTTCGGTAGGAAGGTTTTTCGGAAATCGGAAAGTTTGAAAAATCCTCATAAGAATAACCCGGAGGGAAAATACTTGAAAACAAGAATTTTTCAAAAGCTCTCAAATTCTCACCAAATAGGCCTATGAACAATACTATTATACACCTTTTCAGAAATTTTTGCAATAATCAAATGGGAAATGATGAAGAAAATGCAATAAAAGTGTACATTTTATTGAATATTTGGATCAATTAGTTTTGCAAAGTGTTTATGCGACAAGTTGCAGGTGAGGTTTTTGAACGTTTGAAGTAATCCAAGGTTTATAGATGTAAATTGAGCTGACAAGTTATTTTTCATTCTAGATTCCCATACTTCTAAGCCCATCTCACAACGCGCATCCCATGTTTTGCTAGTTAGATGAGGGTAGCGAAGATTCCATTTCACACACCAAAAAAAATGGGCTTCGTTTTTATGTTTTTTTTTTTTTTTGTAATTTTGTGCGTGGCATACAGGTCAGAAAAAAATACCAATAGAATTGAAAGTTTTTCTACATATTTCTGTCATACCAGAATAGGCTGGAATTTTATTCAGAAAAATCGTTCGGAAGGTTTTTCCGGAAAAAAATCGTAGTGTTTGAAAAATCCTCATAAGAATAAACCAAAGGAAAAATACTTGAAAGACAAGAATTTTTCAAAAGCTCTCAAATTTCCACCGAATATGAACCTTAAACACCTCAATATACACCTAGTACACCTATTATACACCTTTTCAGAGATTTTTGTAACAATTAGATAGAAAATAACAAAGAAAACGCAATAAAAGTGTACATTTTATTGAATATTCGGATCAATTGGATTTGCAAAGTGTATATGCGACAGGTTGCAGCATTATAAATATCAGCAAGTTGCAGGTAAGGTTTTTGAACGTTTGAAGTAAATCAAGGTCAGTATTATTATTATTATTATCATTTTATTTTAAATAGCTTGGAAGCCAGTTTTTTTCTGTGTACATTACCAACACAAAGATTATTGTAATATGTCGTACACACAACAACACACAATCACACCATACAACATTAAAAATAAGAGGTAATAAATACATCGAAATACATTGAAAATATGGTTAAAAACTCTCCTACTAAATTATTGTTAACTATCTTTTCCTTCTAATCCATTCAATACACTTAATTTTGAAACAACCCACACTTCTTAAATTCCTGATGTTACTATACGTAGCTCATCGTATTCTTGCATCCCATTATTAAAAATTGAGCCTGACCATTGTTTCCCACTGCACTGTCTACAAAAATATTTTCTTTCTGTAGCCGTCTCGTGTACACATTGTGTTTATTTTTGACATATTCGATACGGTTCTGTAGATATGTTGAAATCATGCCCGTTTTGATCTTGAATATAGAAACTAGTACTAGTAACAAAATGGATTCCTTCACATTCAACCATTCTATACCATCCAACATTTTTAAAATAGGCGTCTCCCTTCTATAAATCTTAAAATACATCTCATTGATTTGTTTTGGAGAACTTGAAGTCTTTGAAAATCAGTCGTAAAAGCTTGGTGAATCACAGTTTCTCCATATTCAAAATGAGGTCTAATTATGGCTTTGTACACCATCATTGTTGTCCAGATTGAAATTTTTCCTCCGATTCTCCTCAAATATCCTACCTTCTTTCCAATTTTCTTGATAAAAAAAGTCCAGATGTTGTCTAAAATTAAGCTTACAGTCTATTACAATTTCAAAGTATCTAACATTATCCACTACCTCAATAATTTCCTTATTCATCTGTAAGTTGAAATGTAATGTTGAATAATCAGTGCTGTGGTATTTATACCAGCTCCTATGTGGATTGATCTGACGAAATATTTTTCATTCTAGATTTACATACTTCTAAGCTCATCTCACAACGCGCATCCCACGTTTTCCTAGGTAGATGAGCGTAGCGAAGATTCCATTTCACATACCGAAAACAAATGGGCTTGATGGTTTTTATGATTTTTTTTTTTGTAATTTTGTGTGCGGCATACAGGCCAGGAAAAAATATATCGACTTGAATCTTTTTCTACATATTTATGTTATACCAGAATAGGCTGGGATTGTTTTTCACAAAAATCGGTCGGAAGATTTTTCCGGAAAAAATCGGAAAGTTTGAAAAATCCTCGTAAGCATAACCCGGAGAAAAAATACTTGATAACAAGAATTTTTCAAAAGCTCTCAAATTTCCATCAAATATGAATAATATTATTATACACCTTTTCAGACATTTTTGCAACAAACGGATGAGAAATAACAAAGATAACGCAATAAAAGTGTAAATTTTATTGAATATTTTGATCAATTGGTTTTGCAAAGTGTATAGGCTTCTGTCATGTAAGAAATGACAAACAATCGTTACCATAGCAATACAGCGAACTGGTGGACTACCAAATATTGTGATTGGTCAATTCGAACTGGTGGACATTGTTGTCTGTCTCTTTCAACAATGAGTGACGTCACTTGACAGAAGCCTATATGCGACAGGTTGCAGCACTATAAATATCAACAAGTTGCAGGTAAGGTTTTTGAACGTTTAAAGTAATCCAAAGTCCATAAATGTGTATTGAGCTGACAGAATATTCTTCATTCTAGATTTCCATACTCACATGATTTCCATCATCATGATTTCATACTAGTCAAACGCGAAATATGCGTTGTAAGATGAGCGAGATATCCCAATAAGGTATAAAAGTCGTTGAAGTAGTTCTACCCTTGCTACTTTATCGACTCTGGTATTCTACACACCTTGATATCTGAATAAGCTATAAAAGTCGTTAAAGTAGTTCTAATCTTGCCACCTTATTGACTCTGGTAATCTACACACCTTGACGCATACTAAAAAATACTTCATTGTTGGTCAACTCTTGAATCTAGAAAGCAGTGAATCTCAACAACTTAATTCTGTAACAATTTGTATGATATATTTGATGAATATTATCAGTCATTTTTATTTTTTTCTTCAAAACGACTGATCAGAATTGCTTAAAAAATCGCAACAATGTGTAAAATCCATGTTTACACATTTAGAGAAAATTTCATCCTATTTGGAGAGATTTTATTTTTCAACATTTTCTGCCCAGCCAAATCTTATGGGGTTTTCAGAAACTTTGAGATGATTTTTCTCAAAATCGGTCTGACCGATTCTTTCCAAAAACTATACAGTTCCAAGTTGGATGAGTTTGCGTGTACAAAAAAGTTTTATGTTGATCAGTCAACCCTTGCGACCTGTGGAGTGCTTACAAAAAAAAAAAAAAAACACATACAAAGCCCTATAAGAGTGGGATGGAGACTTCGCTACGCTCATCAATGATTTCCATACTTCATAAATGTGAGATTATCATCTCACAACGCACATCCCGCGTTTTCCTAGTATTGTATATATAGTACAAAAAGGCGATATTAAATATTTTTATGGCAGGACTGGGTCACTGCCCTATTGATCTTCCATATAACCTCTAGTTGATTAGAGAAAAGTCATACAATACAAACAATAATAATATAGTGATAAATATTACTGTAATGTGTGTGAAGAGATATAATAATAATGAGAATGATAAAAAAAATGAAATACTATTCAAATTATGAAGGAAATAAGGTCATAATTCATCAGGAGGGAAAGAAATTCGATGATATGTACTTATGGAAACTAGCACACCAAATTTCGTTTTTCCCCACTAATTGTGACTTCCGACACATCACTTGATTTAATGCTCCACGTTTTCTATTCCACCTGTCAAATGGTTTTCAATTATCTGGTTTTACAAATTAAGAAATGAAATATAATGAAATTTTTAATGATGATGAGGATTATAAGGAACTACTGGAATTTTCTCAATCAATATTCGACTAAAATACACGGCAAATATTCATGTTGGGATCCGTGGCGAATAAAATGGAGGAGGGGCGATAGGGGGATTAGGGCCCAGCTTCCAAGAACTTTTCCCGTGATGAAAAAAATGTAGAGAAAAAAAAAAGAAGAGAGAATGAGGAAAAATGGAAAAGGAACGAAGATAAAAAGAAGATGCATGGTAAATGAAGCTCTATCTTCTATTCAATAAATTCATATTTTATATTGCATTGAAATTTGAAAATATACTTAAGACTTAATTTTTCTAAATGTCAGTTTTTGATGTGTATAGATATATATTGAAGTCGGAATTGACAAATAACGCTATTTTTTTTTCAAGTTTAGATTCACATTCATTTCATCAATTCCAAAATTTTCGACTTCTCTTGACTTTTTTTCACGTAGTTAAAAGTTGATTATTTGCGTTATCACAACAGTTAAGCCCTGATTGGGTTTTGTGGGTAATCAATTATCATTTTGGTTATCCGTAATTTTCATATCGATGGAAAAAAAATTTCAATAAGCACGTGCATCGTGAAGTTCATAAACTAGGAAAACGCGGGATGCGCGTTGTGAGATGAGCTTAGAAGTATGGCAATCTAGAATGAAAAATGACTTGTCAGCTCAATTTACATCTACAAACCTTGACTTACTTCAAACGTTCAAAAACCTCACCTGCAACTTGTTGATATTTATAGTAACCTGCAACCTGTCGCATAAACACTTTGCAAAACCAATTGATCCAAATATTCAATAAAATGTACACGTTTATTGCGTTTTCTTCATTATTTCTCATTCGATTGTTGTAAAAATCTCTGAAAAGGTGTATAATAGTATTTTTCATATTCTATGAGAATTTGAGAGCTTTTGAAAAATTCTTGTTTTTCAAGTATTTTTCCTCCGGGTTATGAAAAAACCCCGGGTTCTTATGAGGATTTTCCAAACTTTCCGATCATTTTCCGGAAAAACCTTCCGACCGATTCCTCTGAATAACAATCTCAACCTATTCTGGTATGACACCAACGTTCAGAAAAAGTTTCAAGTTGATTGATTCATTTCTCTGACCTGTATGCCGCGTACAAAAAAGAAAAAAAAAACATAAAAACGAAGCCCAAGTTTTTTTTCAGGGTGTGAAATGGAAAGCTTCGCTACGCTCATCTAACTAGGAAAACGCGGGATGCGCGTTGTGAGATGAGCTTAGAAGTATGGCAATCTAGAATGAAAAATAACTTGTCAGCTCAATTTACATCTGCAAACCTTGACTTACTTCAAACGTTCAAAAACCTCACCTGCAACTTGTTGATATTTATAGTAACCTGCAACCCGTCGCATAAACACTTTGCAAAACCAATTGATCCAAATATTCAATAAAATGTACACGTTTATTGCGTTTTCTTCACTATTTCTCATTCGATTGTTGTAAAAATCTCTGAAAAGGTGTATAATAGTATTTTTCATATTCTGTGAGAATTTGAGAGCTTTTGAGAAATCTTGTTTTTCAAGTATTTTTCCTCCGGGTCATTATTGTGAGGATTTTCCAAACTATCCGATTATTTTCCTGAAAAACCTTCCGACCGATTCCTCTGAATAACAATCCCAACCTATTCTGGTATGACACCAACGTTCAGAAAAAGTTTCAAGTTGATTGATTCATTTCTCTGACCTGTATGTCGCGTACATAATTACAAAAAAAAAAAAAAAAAACATAAAAACGAAGCCCATTTTTTTTCAGGGTGTGAAATGGAAAGCTTCGCTACGCTCATCTAAAAATCATTAATCCTGATCATTTTTTCATTTATTGATGCTTCAATGGTCATGTGTGAGATTTTTTCTCTTCTGCCACATTGAAAAGCAATGAAAAATCATCTTCAAGCATTAAGTTGTCTATTAAACAATAATCAAACATCTTTTATAACTGTTGAATTATGTGGATATAACACACATTCACTTGATATTTATGTTATACTTACGTACGCAATTATTATTGAAAGTGAAAAAAAAATTCTGTTGCCTCTACCTATAGCTCAAGGAAACATAAAACACATAAATCAGATTTATTGAATGCTATGCGAGTTATGCATTATTGAACCAAATAAGAAATACAAAATATGAGTGGCCAATTAGTAGAGCAAGTATAGTATATAAGTAGAGCAATTATATTTTATAGAAACGACGAACAATAGGGTTAAAAAATCAACGTGATTGATAAAAAGTTGGATGCCAGAAAGTTTCATAATAAAAGTGTATTAATTGTTATATTGATGAACGTATGTATAAGGTAAACAAAATACGTGAATATTCAAAGCGGAAGCCTAGATAGTAAAATCTGAAGCCCTTTAAATGTAACTACTTCGGCCACACAACACTTTCTATCCAAGGCACAAAGAATGAGACACGAGTGTAAACAGCGGGCGCTCGAAGTCCGCAAGGTCCTCCAAATGATGTCAATCCAACGATACTATACATGCAGAACGGGTTCTTCAAGGGTAGTTGCAGAGGTCCTCCAGAATCCCCCTGTTAATATACTTTACGTCAGATTACCATAGCAACTGGAAAAGTTGTGGACAAACAAACAAATATACTGAAGTCACTATGTAATGATACAAACATACTTGATCATAATATAAAGAAGATGTACCGACTCGCGACTTCAAAGTGAGATATTTCCGGAATCAGAATCTGAGTTCATGGTCCCGATTGTCCCGAACTATTGCTTTTAAATTGAACTACATTGTTCAACAATGCTATACAGTGACACCGGTACCGTAGCCACTCTTATCCACATTTAGTTCACAAGGGAATCTGCCAAATCACAAAAGGCAATCGGAACCCTTGGCTCTGAAGTGACCTACCTCAAGAAACCACAAATATCGTCTGTGTTATCAGTATTGGAGTCGGTACACCTTCTTTATATCATGGTGAAGTATGTTGGTATCACTACATCGTGCTGAAGTTGTGATCGATGAATTTAGTTTCGGGTACATTGTTGTACACTTTACACGATAATATATGGCATTACTTGGACGAAGCTTATGACTGAGGCGCTGAAACGTATTAATAATGTTAGCTTTATGCCACTTGTGTCGGGATAGTTTCAACCTTCAGCCGACCCAGAATTTGGAAAGAGAAAAACAGCTGTATGAATTGTCCGGAAAAATTGAGTGTTTTTCCATGTCAGTGAATCGATGTTTATTATTGTGTTGAAATGAACTAATTATCAAAATAATGAATACATTCTTTCAAAATGAAAATTATGATCAAATAAGATTATCGATTATAATGATCTCAAAAACGCATACAATCTCTGATAAGTCATTTTTTCTGACCAATGGAGTGCTGTAAAAAACAATCCTAAAGATTTGCGTTCAGTCGAACACTTCTCTCATTAATTTTTTTCTTAACCAATTATTATTTCATAGGATAAAAATGATTGATTCTTCGTGGAAACATTTATTGCGACTTTTATGGAATTTCTCGCAATCATTTGGTATATTCTCTCACGGACCAGAGGAGTGCGTTTATAAGAGAACACACACACAAAAAAAAAATTGAAAATTCCAATTTGAAATTGTTTGAAAATTTCCTTTGAAAATTGCTCCTTCAGAGCAGGTGCATTTCATTTGAGTTTCATTCAACCAATCATTGACATTTGAAAACAAAGCAACTTTCTTCCAATTAGAACATTGAAATCTGTCAAATAATCTTACCGGACATGTGTCTTTCCAAACGTCTCCCTCGGCCTTTGTACCTCTAGCACAAATCATGGTAGATTCATTGTATCCTTGCTTCAATGTCGTATTATACACAATGCTACACTTCGAAGGGCTTTCGATTTTCAAGCCAACCTTCATCAAATCAGGACTGCCATCAACGTTGGCTGGAATAACAAACATTCGAACATTGAAAAGATGATTGAAAAAAAAATGCAATTGATGACTCGAAATAAGTGAGACTTCACCAGTAGACCAATTGGATCTATATCATTTGTGATGATTTGAAGATACCCCAATTGGATATTTGAATTTCACTGCAGTTCTAACAGCCCTGTTGATTGACGGTATGATTTGTGACGTCAAGTCGACTGCGAGTCGTCAATTGCCATTATAGTAATGATAAAAAGTTATCATCAATTATCATCAAAAAAGATTCATAAATTATTATCACATACCGTTCATGAAGTACGACTATTTGTATTTATATTGGGTTTAACGACGCACTGTACTTATGACTACAGTTCATTGGCGTCGGTGAATGATAAATGACATGACGGGATGATGAGATGACAGGTTATTTCATTAGGTGTTTTTGGATAGTGGGAAGGAGTCGGTCGTGGCCTGTTGTTAAGGAGTCATCTTAGTATTGACCTGAATTACAGGGGAAAATCACGAAAAACCCCTGTCAGAATGGTCGACCATGGCGGTAATCGAACCCCCGTCTCCTGAATGATAGTTCAGTGTATCAACCACTCGGTCAATCGTCTCAGTGAAGTATACGATTATGTATTTCCCTAAGTTTTTATAATTATTTATTTGGTAGACGACCTTCTTCTTTCGTGCATACACGGACGGCTTGACATTGGATCATCATGTTTATTTAATGTAAACATCCTACTGTTTGTAGCCACCCCTGTATAACCTAGCTGTTGGTGGGGTCGGTGAGCAAACAGTAATCATCATGTTTGTAGCCTTCTCCAAAAACAACAAAAAACTCAGTGAGTGAATAAATCAGTAATTATATATATATATATATATATATATATATATATATATATATATATATATATATATATATATATATATATATATATATATATTTACATATATATATATATGAATATAAATGTATATATATATATATATATATATATATATATATATATATATATATATATATATATATATATATATATATATATATATATATAGATAGATATATATATATATATTTATATATATATATATATATATATATATATATATATATATATATATATATATATATATATATATATATATATATATATATATAGATAGATATATGTATATATATCTTCACTTGAACACACACGATTCATATTTGAATGAATTGAGTGAAACTGGGCTGTTTTTTTAATCGTGATAATATTTATTTATATAAATAGATATCATGACGATTAAAAAAACAGCCCAGTTTCACTCAATTTATTCAAATATGAATCGTGTGAGTTCAAGTGAAGATATATATATATATATATATATATATATATATATATATATATATATATATATATATATATATATATATATTTGTTACTCAGAATCTCTGTGAAATTCAAATTTCCCACTCTCCCCTCCTGGGTAAAGGGATGTGTTTCGCTGATTTACCTCAATATATTTGGAACCTGCTCAGAGTTTTGAGATTTATTTTGAACACAAATTTCCAGGTAATACATTTCACATTTGGCCAGTCTTCACCAAGCCAAGTACCTATCCCGATTATGTTGAATATGTGTGAAATTGGTCTTTAATTATACACTACATATTTTTGTATTATTCCTAATACAATACATTCTAGGCCTACTATTGTTTCACAATTAAACATTTCGTTACATTTCAGTTCGTCATTTCGTGACTATAAATCATGACTGACTGTTAGTTCAAAGTTACAGTTTTATAAGCTGGAGACAAGTTGGTCGTGAGTTCGAGTCCCCTTTAAAGTTTGGGTTTCTGAGTAATCCTTCGATGAACAATATATACATACATCAGATGTCTCAAACAACGAACTAAAACTAATGAATTATATTTACCTCTTGATTTGCATATACTTACTGTTCACAGTCAGCCCCCAACCTGTTGCAGTAACCGATTGACCCAAAGTTGTTGTGCTGACCGTGTGCAAACAAGCTGGTCTCACAGAAGGATTGAAGACAATATCCTTTTCTAGTTTTAAAAGAGCAATGTCGTTGTACCGAGCTGGTGGTTTGTTTTCCGGATGTCTGAATGTTTCGACTATATTCAGCAACATTGATTCGGCAATATCGTTAGTCTGTTTGTGATTTAAATCACCCAACAGCGCCCATTGCACTTTACTGAAAAAAATGAGAAGCATTGAAAAGATACAGTTTAACATATAACCTAATGGGAAGAGTTGAAGCTGAATAGTGTATTTGTGGTTCCTACAGTTTTTCAAACGAATCTTGAACGATCGTTCAACAACATTAGTAATGGGCCAATCTCCTCAGTTTTCATGGGAGTATTATATTTTTAATACAATGTATAATATATAATGCTTGAATAATTACATTTAGATATTTATAGATTCATTAATGGAATCTGAATGACATTTCACGACGATAATATCGAGGAGTCACATCTGAACTAACAACCAACTGCTCGTCGAATACTTATTCATATAACGTCGGCTGTGTGCATGTCACATCAGAAAAATGAAGACCTTATATATATATATATATATAAATATATATATATATATATATGTATATATATATATATATATATATATATATATATATATATATATATATACATATATATATATATATATATATATATATATATATATATATATATATATATATATATATTTATATATATATATATATATATATATTTATATATATATTAAATTATATTATATTCATTATATATATATATATATACATATATATATATATATATATATATATATATATATATATATATATATATATATATATACATATGTATATATATATATATATTTATATATATATATATATATATTTATATAAATATATAATATATATATATATATATATATATATATATATATATATATATATATATATATATATATATATATATATATATATATATATATATGAATAAATAAATATATATATATTTGTATATATATATATATATATATATATATATATATATATATATATGTGTGTATATATATATATATATATTATATATATATATATATATATATATATATATATATATATATATATATATATATATATATATATATATTCATATATTAAAATTGAACATTTTCATCATAAAAGTTTTTTTTTTTAAATAATACACGTGCTATACGACGTTCTTCGACGAGTGAGATTATGTAATAGATAATGTGACCAATTTGATTTGATATTTTATTTATTCACCTTCCATAAAAGTAGAGACAATGAGCTGCTGTGAGAATGAATCGGTTACTTATTAAACTTCCTCCACATTTCCATTCTATATTTTGGTCATCGCCGTAGCCGAGGACAGCCTGCGAAATAAACGATCAGAAAGTTAATCTCAGTAGGTCGTTGTCTTCAAGAATGGTTATCAATATATATTCATGAAACTCTTGTTTTCGTGTGGTGCTATTATTAATCAGAATAAAGTATGCAATAAGCCAATCGACTTTTCATTTTTGGACGTCTTCAAGTATTTATCAAATATTCTGTACATAAATTATTATTCCAACTCGTTTGCGTAATATGAAGCACTATAAATCTATAATCAATATGCAAGAGTCATTCTTCAAGTTGAGTGTATGAAAAACTAATAACATTTCCAACAGATCCAATAATATGGCGGCCAAATTAGTTTTCGAAAATCAGTAATGGGCTTGAAATGACAATGGAAATATGTCAATCATTAAAAAACATTTTGATTCGATTTGAAACATGAAATTTCAAGAGGCTATATCTTTATAGATAACGACTGACACGGTCCATAGGATAAAGCAGATGCATTTTTCTACCATATGGGATATCATGACGTAGTATTTGCGATTTCATCCAATACCGGGCCATCTTGTCCATGTGTGTGTGTGTGTGTGTATGTGTGTTCTTTTGTGTTATTCAAATAAACGATACAAGCTCAAATAACTTGGATCCTTCACGGTATATATATTCCACCACGGACGTACAAAATTGATAATATCATCCTACTCGTGAAAATGAAAGAAGAATCTAAGCGAACATAATGCAATTTAATTCAAACGTGGATGAAAGAGATCAATACGATCACAAATCGCTGAAATCATGATGAAATTTGAAATTCTTCAAAATAAATTGAATGTAAAGGAAATGTGGAAAACACATTTCTGCAGTATAATGCGCACAACATTCTCAAACGGTGGATAGAAAAACAAGGGTGGTATATTATCGTGGTCACGAAAGCCAAAAAAATATGATAAAGAAACGAACAAATATATATATATATATATATATATATATATATATATATATATATATATATATATATATATATATATATATATATGTATATATATAGTTTCAGCCGGTGAGAAGTGTGGCCAAAGTTGAGTCTTCTTGAAGGAGCCGAAGTCGTATCTTGTGCTCTTGCAGTGTTGTGCCTGTGGGATTTTCTTGAGCACAGGACTCTTACCGCGACTGCCACTCAAAATACATTACATGTTTCTGAAGCTGGATTCACAATGCGAACTAATGATTGGTGATTGATGATTAACTGAAGTTGGGATATACGGAATCAGTGTTGACGTTCACATTGTGTTTAATATTAGTTGACTGACCTTGAAAGTTCATTAACTTTCAACTTTAGTATTAATCATTAGTTTTAATCATTGGTCCAACCAATCAGAAGTCATGAATTCGAAACGAAAGGAAGTCAATGCAACAGGAGGCTTTCCCGCTCCACGAACCGCGATCGTTTACAGCCTTCTAATATGTAGATTTCAATTTAAATCCGTCTTCTTGAGACAGCTACAACTCATGAAAACTATGTCATTTCCGTCAAAATTGATTCTTATTTCAAGTCTATGTGAATACTCAGTTTCTTAATTTTAGTATTTAGTACTAGTCACTATTATTATTAGTTCGCATTGTGAATCCAGCTTTAGTTGGTGTAGGTTCGTGAAAGTTAGTACCGACAGACGAACACAACTAATATCTCGAATGGATACGTCTACTTGGAAAGAGAGCAATACTTGGAACTAAAGTGTCAAAGAGCATCAGGACAGATAAAGAGATCACAAAATGCACGCATTATAGGCATGAAGTGCATCAAGGGTCGGTGCTAGGGCCACTATCCTTTAATATATGTATTGATGAAATCGTACATCATGTATATAGATGAGGAGAGAAAAATAATATTGCACGCAGATGATTCCACACTGAGTATGTCAAATAATAATTCAACTGATTCAGAGATGAATTTACATGTACGATGCCGCAAGCGCTCGTATTTCAAGCCGCAAACTCTCACGGCCGTAATTTTTGGAATTCAAATATGATTGTTTTTGCATTCTGTTAATAATTAAAAAACGAAGGTTACCGCATTAACAGAATTTTGAGCAAAAAATTGTTATTTTTCAAATGGAAAATGAAAAATTTCGTGAATGCGAAAACCTGGATACATATTTTTGAATACCGCAAAAAAATCAAAACGTGGACTATATTGAAAATGTGAGCTAGGGAATTAACGGCGTTTACGTGAATATGAGTTCGGCGGGCTAGTCTATATGGGTTGCGCCTAGCACACGATGCATTTTAAACTTGAGTCTGAAGCGAGCGAACAACGAGCTCGTGAAGAGCGCCTGCGACCTCTTAAACAAAACAGACTTCAAATAAACGAAAGCAAAATCAAATATATGTTGTATAACATAGGGAATAGATAAAAAAAAGAGATAAGTGTACAGATAAATAATATCAGATATAATATCATATATATCATATATATATATTATAATATAATATAATATCAGATAAATAAATGATAATAAACAGATCTTTTGTAGGAATCCAGATAGACAAAGACCTGATCTGGGACACTTACATAGAGTACATTTCATCAGGACTTTATGTATTAAGAAAACTGGCACAACATAGTGATGGAGAAATTATGCTCATTGCTTACCACGCAGTTGTGAAATCACACATACGATACGCTATATCTGTGCTTGGGGAAATAGCTCGATCACAAATGTGACTAGAATTTGTATACTACAAAAAAGGGCTGTTGGATATATTGCAGGATTGAGAAATAAAGAATCGTGGAGAAGTTACTTTAAACAACTAAATATTATTACAGTTACGAATATATACATTCAATAAATATTGGTAATAGCTCTGAAAAGTGGATCAACATTAAGTAACACCAATCAATTCGAATATCCACTCACATAACATTACAACAAAAAGTAATATTCATGTACCAACAGGTAGCTTGAAACATTTAGAAAAGGCTTTAAGTATGACAGCCATCACATTATTCAATAGATTACCATCCAAGATTTTAGAGCTAAAAGGTTCGTCACAATTTCTAGGCGAACAGGCCCGTGAACTAAACAGATAGGCCTACCTTACAGAAAACGTATTCTATGGCATAGAAGAGTACTTCAGTTTACAAAACTGAAGTTATTGTTATTGCTATTGCTATTGCTTTGTTCAAACATTGTAGTATGTGAAGATTAAAGAACTAATACACGAAATTAAATTAGATGCAATTCATACAAATTTTGATTCAGAACTATCTCGAGAGGAATGAGTCATGAGAGGGAATTGTTCTATTTTTCATTTTTGCATAGTGATTTCTTAGTTCAAATTATTTGTGAGAAGGATTATTGTGATCCCCCAAGTTCACTTGTTTGCAAAATCTACTTTTTTTCATTTGTGCGAGATATGCTCCACAAAGAAGGTTTGATTGTAGACAGAAGAAATACTGCACGAATACTTGAGCACGTATTTTGTCTTTTTGATTGTTTTCATGAAAAGTATTCAATTGAAACTACACGCTATAGACGCGTAGTTCAGTAGTTCAGTATAGAAGATACTAGTAAATTTCGAACCGTGTTGGAAACATATTTTTGGTTTTCAGTTTTACAGCTGATTGCACAGCAGCTATGGAACGCTTTTGCCTTATACAGTGACATAATCCAAGCCCTAGACTACAACCCTTGGGAAAATGCCCATTATTGAACAATTAAAAAGTTATGAATGGAGTTCTAGCACATCGGGTATAATATAGGATATTTTGTGTTACAAATCAATAGGCCCTTCATTAGATACAATATGATACAACTGTATGTTTTCACCTCGATGGGTGAAATCAATTTTGACTAAAGGCCTAAGCAACACCGATTTCTTTTCATTCTAAAATTTGAAAAAAAATATCCCCAATTTCGATTTCTCCGAAACCGGTCTCTTGATTTTCAGAAACGTATCATTTAGTGATTAGAAAATTATCACTTCCATTGTGTGCCATATTAAGAGGCCGCAGGCGCGCTACACGCGCTCGTTGTTCGCTCGCTTCAGACTCGAGTTTAACATGCATCGTGTGCTGGGCGCAGCCCATAGACTAGCCCGCCGAACTCATATTCTCGTAAACGCCGTTAATTCCCTTACTCACACTTTTGATATATTTCACAGTCCATATTTTTTTTCGGTATTCAAAAATATATACCCAGGTTTCCGTGAACTAGAAATTTTTTCATTTTCCATTTGTAGAATTTGAAAAATTACAAATTTGTTGTTCAAAATTCTGTAAATGCGATAACCTCCCTCTTTCAATTATCAACAGAATGCAAAAACAATCATATTGATATCTCAAAAATTACGGCCGTGAGAGTTTGCGGCGTGAAATACGAGCGCCTGCGGCCTCTTAATTCACTCTGTTTGAGTTGTAATTTTGCTGCCAATAACGCCATTGTTTCGTAATGCATGTTTCACCGCTTATTGTATTGAGTTTTTGCAATCAATATACTTTTGCATCACATGTTTCTGCTACATGACGAATAAATATTAAACAAACCATATGTGGAAACTCTTTTGGCTCCGCTAGTTTTCCTCCTGCTATCAGCTCCTGAGATGACTGGGCACAGGTTGATACGTTCACTCTGTAAGGCACAGGCAAGAGAGAGCGCACTGTTTGCAACTGGAAGACGGCTGCTGAGTATTTTTCACACTCTGAAAAAACATTTCAATTAATGATAGATAGCAGTTCGAAAGGTTTTCGTGAACGAAATCTGAAAGTTGAATTTGTTGATCGGATGAATGTAGTTGTATTCACGAGAGTGGAAGGGGTGAACCACACGTGCGCTAGTGTGGGAAAAACGGGGGAGTTAAGATCTACTTATTCCGTGAATGTAAGCATACCATTGTTATTACTAAGAAAACGCGTTGTGTGTTTCCGTATTGTTGGATGAGCTAGCTAGAACATTTAAACATATTTTTTGTTGGTTATATATATCCACCTTGAGATATTCAACAATAACGTCACTGCTCTTCTGTTTTATTCGTTACTCATTCTAATTAGATTGTTTTTAACACAGTTTTCAACACAGTGCTCAACCTTGACTGAGTCAAGGGGATTCATTTTTACAATTCATTTTTTTTAATAATTTATACATTCTTTAATGTATCTAGTATCCTTGTTGATGAGCGTAGCGAAGTCTCCATCCCACTCTTATAGGGCTTTGTCTGTGTGTTTTTTTTTTTTTTTTTTTTTTTTGTTTGTAAGCACTCCACAGGTCGCAAGGGTTGACTGATCAACATGAAACTTTTTTTGTACACGCAAACTCATCCAACTTAGAACTGTATAGTTTTTGGGATGAATCGGTCGGACCGATATTGAGAATCATCATCTCAAAGTTTCTAAAAACCCCATAAGATTTGGCTGGGCGGAAAATGTTGAAAAATAAAATCTCTCCAAATGGGATGAAATTTTCTCTAAATGTGTATACATGGATTTTACACATTATTACGATTTTCTAAGCAATTCTGATCAGTCGTTTTGGAGAAAAAAAATAAAATGACTGATAATATTCATAAAATATATCATAAAAATTATGACAGAATTAAGTTGTAGAGATTCACTGCTTTCTAGATTCAAGAGTTGACCAACAATGAAGTATTTTTTATATGCGTCAAGGTGTGTAGAATACTAGAGTCAATGAAGTGGCAAGAGTAGAACTTCTTTAACGACTTTTATAGCTTATTCAGATATCAAGGTGTGTAGAATACCAAAGTCGATAAAGTAGCAAGGGTAAAACTATTTCAAGGACTTTCATACCTTATTCAGATATCTCGCTCATCTTACAACGCATATTTCGCGTTTGACTAGTCTAAATATTCCTCATCTATAGCCACGATCAACCTCCTCAAGAGTAGGACCTAAATGTCTCTAATGCCTAATGAGGTACTCTTAGTACCAATACGTATTGAGGGTTGCGTTGGTTTGCCGGTTGGAGATTGTGACTTCACTAATTCCAGAGTTCCATTTCCCGAGTAGGCCTACTATTCCGAGAACCGTTGATTGCTGCTCTATCTAGTATTGTTTTGTAGAAACGGGAACGGCTGACAGACTGACAAACTTGATGACAGCTGTTACTTGGCTGAGGCTGTTATATATATATATATATATATATATATATATATATATATATATATATATATATATATATATATATATATATATATATAACAGCCTCAGCCAAGTAACAGCTGTCATCAAGTTTGTCAGTATATATATATATATATATATATATGAATATATATATATATATATATATATATATATATATATATATATATATATGAATATATATATATATATATATATATATATATATATATATATATATATATATGAATATATATATATATATATATATATATATATATATATATATATATATATGAATATATATATATATATATATATATATATATATATATATTCATATATATATATATATATATATATATATATATATATATATTCATATATATATATATATATATATATATATATATATTCATATATATATATATATTATATATATATATATATATATATATATATATATATATATATATATATTCATATATATATATATATATATATATATATATATATATATATATATATATATATATTCATATATATATATATATATATATATATATATATATATAAATATTCATATATATATATATATATATATATATATATATATATATATATATATAACGTGAAGTTAGTTACTTTTATCACTACTACCTACGCACGATCGATAATTATTATGATGTGGCCCGTGAATTGATACATATTTTCAAAAAGGGAGGGAAAGGAAGTGAGGACACCATCTCCAATCGTCAACCAACGCAACCCTCAATGCATCTTGGTCAATACTCTCATATACATAAAGTCTCTGATAAAGTACTGAATTTGTCTATTTCTTACAAATACTTCTACAGTCATAACCACAATTATTTTATCATCCTCCTTCTCCCTTTTTTCCATTGAGTCGTAAAATAAATAATTCATTCATTTTGGAAATTATATACATGTATAAGTATTATAAGTTTCAATTCAGCACATTTATGATTCTACTGACAATCTACAATCTTCTCTGTTCCAGTATAATACGTCAGTTGTATTTCTCTAATGCTTATCCAATACTTTTTTTCTTTCTTTTTTTCTGCTCCTTCCTGTCTAGACTCTTCCTTCATGACCCATCTTTCTTTACTAAAATTTCTGAGAATTTGTTTCAATCAATTTGTTATTTCATATTTGGTGTGGGTGCTTAGAGGCGAAATGAATGTGGAATAACTCATAATCAGTAGCAGCACAAAACGATTTTTTAATAGCACTTTTCAGCAAAACGAGCACATTTGAGAAACTTGATATAAAGTATAGATTCCATGTGTGTGTGTCAAATGCTAGTCAATTTGTTACTTGTAATTTCGTTCATTTGAACATAGTTCATGCTGTATACAATCATGGAAAAGCAATGAAATGAACATGAGAATGTTCATGAAATTGAACATGAAAACGATCTAAAAAAATCAATATCAGTGAAAATCAATCATATAATTATTACTAATTGAAAAATACTCATGTTTGTAGCCTACTTCAAGATCCTACCTTCTGAACTCTGACCGGCGACAAGAATTATGAATCCCATGCCAGTGAAGAGTAAATAATTTCGTATTTCTGTAACCATTCTCGTTCCGACAACTTACACCAACAGTGTTTATGGTACTTCGCAATTAATGCTGATTAATTAGTTTATTTAATTTGTATTTCCTTTGATTGCCTCTCCACTTTGGCTTACCAGAAAGGAAACGGTAATATCTTCTAAATCTAATCCATTTCACACTTCCCTTCTAATCAGCGTAATGAGGTACATGAATGGATTCTAGATGACATTATAGCACAGTGATTTGCTATGTTGTTATCAACATGTGTTTATATTTTGTCACTCTAACGACGTCACTTTATATATATTATTTTACCTAGACATCACTGAATGTCTATTCAAATCTTGATAGTATTCGATCTCAATGTATGCTTCAATAACGCATAACGAAAACGTATTTAACAATTTTCAACTGATATGTTTTTGTTTTTTTAATAACATCGAAATTTGATACAAAATTATTGTTTCCTAATTGATCACTAGTGATAGGCGTGGCTTATCGGCAGGCCACCTTGATCTATACTTCATGTGAGCATTTAGAGATACTTTGATAGGCAATGTCAATTTTCCCACTTAACAAACAGACCATTTGATTGGATGTTTTGTTTTGTGACGTTTGTGGGCGCAGGGCGGGTCAATCACTAGTCGTCAATTAGATAATGGATAAATGATGGGATCGTTGGAACAGGGTGATCTTACCATAAGATGTGATAAAATGTGCTGAATCACAAGGAAAATACTGTAGTTTGAAGGGTCCCTTATCTTATTGAGAAAATATATGGTCCAAAATTGACTTGTATTTTGATTTTTTGGAAATGTCATCATATTTCACGAAATTGAATGTTCCAGTTCATCATTCATATGAGCAATTGAAATCAATACTGTCGATGATTCTTACAATTAATATACATTCTCCAGACAGTGAAAGTGCAGAAAATATATGTATTTAGTCCAATCACACGTTCATTTATTCATCCCATTCAGAGGGTAGTTTGAATGTACTATTAACGGTGTATGATTGGATGATATCAGGTTCCATAAATGTGACCAAAATGCGTGTACAAATAATGGATACGACGCAAATACGATAACATACTTTTCATGAATTGAATACAATATGTATTCGTATTTTAAATTTCCCAAATTATCATTTCCAATACGTTGTTCTCAGATATTTGTGATAAATTTTGTTTTCATTCACAAATAGGCCTAAACAAATATCACTCATATTTACAAATATTGCACGATAATATATTCGATTGAATTGATTTCATTCATAGAGGTTTTGAGATAATAATAATAATAATAATAATAATTGTTATTAATACAGATTACCAAAGTGCATGATATTGTCACCCTTAAATTATAAAACTATCACATGAAAAATGAAAAACATACAAATGGCCAATAATATGTTAAAGTCTTATGAATACTAGCATATAAAACAGGACTGCAGGGTGTTGATGGTTGAAATTAAATAAGGTTAGGCCCGGTATCACCAAGTCAACTTGGTATTTATCTGAGAGTTGATGAAAACAAATAGCATGGGTAACCATGGTGATAACAAGTCTAAACTGTCAAAGGCTAACTGGACTTGGTAATACCGGGCCTTAAAGTCTTCTAGAAATTCTTTCAACACTATAGAAACATTTACTGATAAGTAAGTTCTTGGGTTTAATTTTGAAAGAATTGTCATTTTTTATTTCTAGAGGTGAAGCATTATAAAATTTGGTTCTAGCATGTACAGGTCCTCTTTTACAATCTATAGGTTGTGCTTTATTACATTCATGTCATTCTTTCTTTCATATATTCTATATTCTTATATTCTTTCATATTATATTTATTATTGTTTCATATATATATATATATATATATATATATATATATATATATATATATATATATATATATATATATATATATATATATATATGTATATATATATATATATATATATATATATATATATATATATATGTATTTATATATACATATATATATATATATATATATATATATATATATATATATATATATATATATATATATATATATATATACGTGTGTGAACGAAATATTACTAACATACATCAAATATGGCTTCAACCTCGAGGTGATGATTTTTGAATAAAAAATAGTAAATATTTCAGGGTGAAACCGTTTAATTCATAAATGAATGTATTTATTTGTTTACTATAACATATTCATTATTTGCATACGAATACATACGGTAAATACATATTATTTATATGTGTGAACATATATATATATATATATATATATATATATATATATATATATATATATATATATATATATATATATATATATATATATATAAATATATACATTTTACATTTTTTTGTCAGATAACTGAATCAATTGAGCCGGGGCTATCTCATAACCCGGTTCTTGCTGGATCCGAGTGTTCCTACTCTTCTCCCTCCACTTCTCACCACTATATTCCACCACTACCACTTCTACTCTTGCTATGAATTTTTTTCCACGGCTCTCCATTATTCATAATCTCTATTTTCATACTTCCGCTCATCACCTCTCGTCTTACAGTTCTCTAATCCCATAATGCTTCCTTTTCAAAACTTCAATTTTAATCATCATATTCTCTTTTCATCATTATATTACTGTTGTCCAATTACCCAGTAGTGCAATAGTTGAAGAGTAGTGGGTACTGCAGTAATTATTTCGGCCACACAACACTCTGTATCCACGGCACGAAGTAAGATACACGCGTGTAAACTGCGGGAGTCGGTGTTAAACCACAACCTGTAGCACCGAAAGACGTCACTCCTACAATACCGTAGGTACAGAACGGGGTCACTAATTGTACCTGAATGGGCCCCCCTGAGTCACCCTGAAAATAAAACAAGCACGCTGTCACATTATAGGGTGGTAGCACGTAACAAGCGACAAACAATCGTTACTATAGCAATACAGCGAACTGGTGGACTACCAAATATTCTGATTGGTCAATTTCAACTGGTGCACATTGTTGTCTCTCTCTTTCAACAATGGATGACGTCAGTTGAGAATATCCTATACTGAGTTCAAAATACATTTTTTTTTAAATATCATTTTCAGTGACAGTTGATATTTTAAAGGTCATAAGGACTTGAGTAAAGAAAGATTTAGTGTTGTTTCGTGTATCGTAGAATATATGATTTCATTTCATTAGGCACACAGTTTGCAACCAGACACGAAAAGCATTCGGTTGGCTTGGGTTAGATTAGTCAAGTTAGGTGAGGCTATGTAATTGTAAGGGTAGGTTAGGTTAGGTTGCGTTAGGTTGGATTGGATTGGGTGAGATTGAGTTGGGTTATTCGTAGACAATCGGGAAAGAAACTCTTTACTTGGCAGGCTGATCTCATTTGTGATAGGATGAACTTTCACGACAAAGTTACCCTAAAAAGTGCCACGACTAGATGAGACATTGAGGATTATTGATCTGAATGGATCATATACAAAAATACACAGTGAAATACACAGTTTGTTGCAATAGAAATGGAGGCCCAATCACAACCGAAATTAGGAGTAACATTAGCATTAGTAGCAAAATTTGACTTTATGACCCTCATGCATTCCAATGCGACGCATTAGCCGTAACGATTTAGCAGTAAGAGCAAAGTTTGCAAGCTTGGTATAGGCTGACCTGACCAATCAGATTTGAGTAAACGTTTGGCGCGCCACAGGCTTCTGTCGTTCGGACGATGTCTAGCAGGTTGTCTTGAATCCTAGTTTTTTACACCCGCCTGCAATTGGTAATTTGCGACGCTTCATTTTTATCCGCGTTTAATTTTTATTCTAAATGGAAATCGATAAAAAGTTTTGGAATGCAGCCACAGTTTGAATTGAAGCCATGACACTACAATTGAGTTTAGAGGGAAACAGTGGTTATACTAATGAAAATTTAGAATTGCCCATATGAGAAAATCAATTATATAAAGAGGTAGGTTCCGCGCAGATACTGGGGGTGTGGGGGGAAAGCCCCCCCCCCATCACAGTCCCTCAGAGATTTTGTTTAAATTCTGTTTTTTAAAGTATCTTGTTACTAGTTGGGAATATGTAGGCCTACAGCTGTTGTACCATAGCACATTATTGGATGAGCGAAGCGAAGACTCGATTTCACCATAGCCGAAAAAAGTGCATTTTTTTGTTGTTTTGTTTTTTTGTTCGCGCTCCACAGGTCGAATGAAAATTTAAAATCAGTTGAAACTTGGCATACACAAGTGTCCTCATCTAATTCGATGCTTTATAGTTTTGAGGCACATCAGGTGAACCAATTATGAGAAAACTCATTTCAAAGTTATAAAAAAATCCCATAAGATTAACCCGGAGGAAACAAATCGTGAAAAAAATTTCATCCGAGAGAATTAAAATTCCTAGGGAATTTCAATATAATGATGATACACATTATTCCGAACTTTCACTCAAATCGAATCAGCTGTTTTGATGTAAAAAATATATGATGTTATTTTTGTAAATCACTCAAAGCTATTAAGATACCAATTAAATCCAAGCCACAGGTGTCACCACTTGATTGTAAACGATTAAAACAAAGCCTTCTTTATTAACATAGAAATTAATAAGTACAAATAAGGAGGGCAGTGACGTAATGGTTTGGATCTCAAGGTGATAACCAATCCAAAAATAAGTTGTTATGTTCCAGCTCATCCATCAACGCGGAATCACATAACACGTTTGACTAGTGTTATTAGTAGTGCATTATTATACATAGATTAAATTTTACAACTGCGCAAATTGAAATTAAGAGCTGCATTTGGGAAGTTTAGAACTGCGCATATTAAGGTCAACTGCGCACCATAATATAGCCTCTAGAGTCTAGAGGGAATTAATTATATAATGGCCTACTACATGTGCTCTGATCTGGAAACTACACACAATTGCACTTAAAAAGATGGCGGCTGATCAGCTGATGTAAACAAGCCACCTCATTAGCTGTTTCTTTATGCGAAATTATTGTTCTAAATAGCTACTAAATAATTACATCACTGCTAATGCTAATGTTACTTTTAATTTCGAATGTAGACATGGACCATGTTCTTTCGATGGGGATGATGAGAAAGAACATATATGGGTCTCGAAGGACACTGACCAGAGATATGGGAAAGTTAAAAATATTGACACAAAATTTGAATACACGAGTTCTTCATACAACTAAAATATTTCCTTCACTACTTCTGAGAATTGTTTGCTTTGACAATAGAACAGAATCTTGCTTGTTGACAATGTTAGTGATTGTATGAAATTATTTATGTATGCAAGTTGCAACAACTGAAGGTGTACATTGATCAGTATCATCTATCGTGTTAATTCTGTTCTAGTTCGCTATCCAGTTAAGAAAAACTCAAATATTGTGATCAGGAATTAATGGTCGAGAATAATGAAAAACATATATAATAGCAAAGACTAATCGATATCTACGTTGAAAATTTCTTTCATAATAGCATAGCGTGAACAAAATATGAAGATATAGGCCTTACTTCTATTCAGGTTTTGAGAATTTCGGATCGCAATCAATGATTCACGTCATATATTGGGTCGTGGAACATGATAGGTTGAGAATGACCAGTCTAAACCAATCATATTGTACATGTATTAATAAATAAATATAATGAGTTAGAATATATAAACCAAAATGAATGCATTCAAGTATTTTCATTGAGCAGGTTGACAATTTTTTATTTTATAAAGTCTATGAGTTTTTTTGTGTAATAAAGTTTCACTACTAACCCCACAAGTGTCTCTGAATATAATTTGGTCCGAACCCTTCGAATCTCCGGCGCAGATCATAGTCATTTTATCAAATCCGCGACTCAACTCCGAGTACTCTTCCTCCGCTAGTGATTTGTAAGCTTCATCGCATGCTGACGAGTTGACAATTCTGAGTCCAGCTTTCCTCAAATCAGGACTCAGGTCAGAGTCTTGAACATAGTTAATAATATGCATTTGTAGGTTGGTCATATTCCATTAATTTCAGTATCAACAAAATAAGAATGTCGTTATCAACATGATAAAAACAAATATCGCAGCTATGGTACATCTGTGGCAGTTTTATGATATCATGATTTTTTTCAAGGACGAGATTCATCATGATAAACACAACTACATCTCACAAAAGCATTGAATCCTCGAAGTTGCATACCGATAATCTGTTTGATGTATAACTTTCTTCTTGGATACAAGTATAGAAACATCCATTCCAAAAATATTAATTTTCAACAGGGATTATAATAATTGGAAGGTATTGAAGAATATCACTGTTTTCAATCTATCGTGCGTTTTGCCTGCCAGAATAAATATGGATTTTTTCTAAATGTTGAGCATCTTTTCGTGAAAATCTATTGCTATAATCAATATCAACCCGGAGTGAATATGTATCCCCCTATTTGTCGAAATACATTATTCCATGGCATAACTGTTAGTATTAGATTATATTAAATCAAAGTGATTAGGGTCTGATCGGATAAGTTGGGTTAGGTTATTCAATATAGGTGGGTCAGTTCAGCTCATACCTAGATTAGGTTTATTTACGTTCATGGTTGTGTACAATGACAACAATAACAACATGTATGGTTCAGACTGGTCGTTGCCATGACTACCAACTAGCGTTAAGTAATTATAGCATTAGGCTAGCTACTTATTAGCTACTTTTAGCCACGATTAGCTACTTTGTGACGTCAAAAATCAGAGCCACATCGAATTTTAAAATTTGTAATGTAAATTTTGATGACATATAATCAAGAAGACCGTTTTCGGACATTTCTTGTCCGAATGTGTCTAAAAATAAAATTGTGAATGATGCTATTATAATCATTGTTATGTAATACCTATGACTATCAATAACGTAACGGGATAAGCAACATGGCGGTTTTCTTTCACACCATGCGTACATCAAAGGGATGCCGCCTCACAAATGTTATGATGATTTGCTGGTATTGTTGTATGTTGATCAATACAAGTAATAGATGTAATGCAATCTGTGAATCCAGCTCTTTCCAACTGCATTAAACAATATTGGGATAAATTTCATTTGAATTAGCCAATCTAAATTTAAAATACGTCTGTAAAAGCATTTAGTCCCCTAGTCAAGAGCCCTACTGCTATATTCACCATTTGATAACTGGATAATTACTCATCATCTACGAGAAAGATTAAAATCAATGCAATTGTACAACTATGTACTATATATTGAAATACGAGCCTAATACGTACAATTTGATTTGAAATTGCGAATCTCACAAATGTACACGAAAGCGCGCTGATTCCATCATGGTGAAAACGGCCTAATGTTAAAAGGATAGGACTTACGCCGTGTTGCTTATCCCGTTACGTTATTGATAGTCATAGGTAATACAGGATTTCACATATTACAGTCTTATGAAAATATAAGCCCACTGGAACACTTCTTGAAAAGCGATCCTCACTGTAGTCGACTAGTAAGATTTATGATCACAATAGTGCAAAATGTGTTTCAAGTTTTTTCATCGAACGTACTTAATTATTGAGAAAATATTTCCTTTGTCATCTGAGCGATGGATATAGTTGAGCGATATGGTTCACCCGCCAGGGGTGTCGAAACATATGATGATTTGGTAATTCCATATATCAAATCAACACAGCAGAACACAAAAAAACTCATCGTCAATGTTTTTGATAAAATGTTGTATAACTGAATTGACGACTTGTGTTTGCCCGCCCATCTGACGTCACGCGTCCGCTGACAATTCAATATAGCGGCAATTGGGGGATTCAGTGTTCTTTTATCATTTGATACCATTGTATTTTGACTACGTTTCATTGCATTTATTTGCCACTATGGTGAAATATTGTTGTGTTCCTGGGTGTAAAAATAATGTTGAATCGCCGGGAATATCATTTCATTCGTTTCCAAAAGACGAAAAGCGAAAAAAAAACTGTGGATTTCTAAACTAAGACGTGATGAAAAATATAATCTTCCAGTATCATCTTCTATGTATGTATTTTCTTTTCATTCCGCATCATTGGATGCGTAACAACTACAACATAATACCAAAGCTATTAGTAGGTCTAAAGACTTGCCATAAGAATACATATGCTCAAAGGTAGGGCCTGAGCCTAGCTGCAAAAAAAAATTTAACCTCTAGGCCTACATAGGCCTAGGGGGATAGGCCTGACCTAGAACTAAAATAAGCCTTGTTTAGCCTCCACCTAAATGAGTTTATGCATAGGCCTAAGGGGCTAGGCCTAGCTATCTTGAACCAGAATGAACCTTGTCCAGCCATCACTTGAATGATTTGTTAGAGAAATGGCTAGAGAATGACAGAAATGTCAAAATTTGATGTATTAGAGGTCCACAAAATCGCTTGGCTTTGATCAGCAAGGTGCCAGTTGCACTATCTTGTATGGTCCATATCTCTTGCACATAAGACGACACAAAAGACTATAGTTTTTTTTAAGAAGGTGCTAGCTTCCTTCGTCTCCTCAATACTTTAGAACGACATTCGTACCAAAATTGTTGAAGATAAATAATGATTCACACCAAGGGAACTCTCGTAAACGCGCTAACGAATCCATCTTTATTCCAAGCAACTTCCCCCAATCATGCGCGTACTGCCCGTGTGAGAGCGTACTGTAATAAGCTTCGCCCATCTGAAGTCGTTAATTGACGTTGATATTCAGACAGATCTTCGGAAATGTCTCTCTAGGCCAAACAGTGCTGAAATCACCGACTTCTGAAATTTGCTCAATTAGGCCTCTATCAATTTTAGGGTTGCGTAGGCACTTGCGATAATCACCATAACTATAATATCCCTTGACTCCCAGAGAGTTGGAGAACACATCTTAGTAATAAAGCTCATGAGAATGTCTTTCAAATAAAACTAACAACTTGACCTTCATTAAAATATTTAGATATATTCTGATTTAGTTTTCTGATTTTTTCAAGTTTTTTCCGTCACAGACAGCGCAGTCCTGGTGTTAAACTGGTTTTGAATATTTGAAATGGGGTGTTAGTATCGCCCTTGTTGTGCCCCGTCCAAACGATCCTACTCTCATCTATAGACTTAATTGGGAAACAATGGTTTTGTATCAAGTTCCGATGAGATTAAAAAGAGGGGTTTTGAAATGGTTCATCAATATTTTGGAACGCGTGACATACAAAGAACAAATTCGTGATACTAAAATAATCAACGAAAGATTTTTTCCTTACCTTTAATTACTGTTGGTAGTTCTGGTACTATTTGCAATATCTTTTAATTAAATTACTAAGAGTGAATAACAGAAATGCGCAAGTGCTGAAATTGATCTTTTCAGCCATTTTCAGTAGTTGATAACTCAGAAACCGTTTGACCAATGGTGCTAAAATGTGTAGGATTCAAATGATTAAAAACTCAAGGGTAATAAAAAATTCGATTAGTATCAATGATGAGTGATTTCTTAACCGTCTACGATATGCAATTACCTACTGATCATCTCTTTGGACATCCCTGGCGGTCATTCTTTATGAACCACGATTAGGATATATTGCTCAGATGGAAGAGAACAATTATTTAAGTGAGCATTTCGAAGAAAAAATCTTTTTTCACATTTTGCACTATTCTTATGATGAATGTACCTCATGACTTGCTGATCTATATAGACCCTGATGATGTTGGAAAATATTTGAGAACGTGTAATAATTTCTCGATTTAAAAGATCTATCTCATTTACTCCATGGCTAGACCGTTTAATAATTATTAACAACTACATGGGAGTCGAATTTGACGAAATATCTTTTTGTGTGTGTGTTGTATGTGTGATAACTTCTGAACGGTATGAGATGTCAAAATTTTAATGGAGGATACACACACAGTCTCAATTGGTCACTAGTGATAGGCGTGGCTAATCGCCAGGGCCACCTTGATCTATACTTCATGTGGAATTTAGAGATACTCTGATAGGTCAATGAATGTGAAATTTCCCCATTTGATTGAAAGTGTGAAAGTGCCCATCTGATTGGATGTTCTGTTTTGTGACGTTTATGGGCGGGTCAATCATTAGTCGTCAATTGCTTCGAATTTATATAAGTATAAAGTAAATTAATTATAACGCATAGTTTCCACAGGTATACAGCAAAAAAAAATCATCGGTATGCCAGTGAAAATGTACAATCCGAGGTCGATCATTTTATTTCCCATTATTTGAAGGTAATAAATAAACTGTGTTTCTCCCTTATTATAATCATGATATCTCATATCTGTCAACAGCAGTCTAATCAGCAGCAACTGATATTTTTTATATATCATAGTGATTAGACAGGCAAATAAATATCGGCCGAAAGAACGAGTCTTATGACAGGCAAATAAAGCTTGTCGAAGAATTAAAGGATATTCCTCAGACGAAAGATATAGGCCTATACAACCAAGATAGTTCACTCTTAGTGCTGAACTGAACAAGAATCCCCGCACACACCTCCATTTACCCTCGCCTATATATGCAAAGTCCGCTAGTATCTATATATGCTTGCCACTGAAAGAACGGCCCTGATAACTGCTAGGCAGCAGCACTATCCAGTATGCATGTAGCACTTTCTAGCGCTCTGCACTGCTACTACAGGTGTTATAGGGATAGCAAACTAGAAGAGAGTGGTATGATATAGGTAAAATTGGTGGTTTGTTTTATGTAAACATTGCGTGACATGTCTTGGTAAAATAGATTTCGTCTATGGATGTTTACGTCAGATTGGAAAAAAAATTAATGAGTTTTTCAAATTTGTGGTGGCGATAAAATAACTCGATTTTCGGAGTTACTAAAATTTAATAGGATATTTAAATGAAATTTACTTCTCTTAGATATGGTTTTTACCCACCATGTTCCGTCGAACCCCAGCCAGTAGCAACTACTGCTGTCGATATGGCCAACGAATGCTTTGTGTTCAAACATGCTGGTCTAATGCGAGGACTGAAGATTACTTTTTTTTTTAGTTTCAACAATGCGATGTCGTTGTAGCGAGCAGGTGGATCGTATCCTGGGTGTTTAATCCAATCCATAACCTCTGCTAATATCCCTGCTTTCAATTCCTTCTCGGACATGTAGTTCAAGACACCCAATAGCGCCCATTTCACCTTGCCCCTATTCATTCGATTTACAAAATATTAATTTGCATTGTAGTTATATAAAAATGATATTATCAGGTATATATTAGCACACTCATAATTGAATGCACGAATAATATACGAATAATTTATAGTATACGGTACAAGTAATATAAAATACTACTGCAGCCGTAGCCCTTAGTAATTACTTGATGTACTCTTTATAATTGGTTTCGACATCTGCTGTTATTGTTCAGGATACTTGGTTCAGAGTGGAATATATCAACATTCGTGTGTTTGGTTTACTCTTGATACCAGCAACCAATGCTGGTGATGTCCGGATATATCTCAAGAATGATTTATTATAATTTATTCTGGACTTTTGGAAACCTAAAGACTTTTACCTGCGGCGAAAAAGTATGTCACGGACAGTGCAATCCTGGTGCCAAAGTGCATTGTTTTTTATTTTAAATAATCAAAATTGGGTGGTAAGATCGCCCGTGTGGTGTCCCGTCTGAATCTTTCTACTTTCATCCATAGTCCTGATTGGGAAACAATGGTTTTGTATCAAGTTTAGATGTGGATAACTATGGTAAAACGAATATTCAGATATCTCGCTCATCTTACAACCCCTATGCTACTTAAACCTAGTTGTGATAAATTGAAAATTTATTACTATCAAGAACCAAAATGAAAACAATTGAAATCATTTTGCTATCATAATATTACTTTGGAATCACGAAAAACTACAATTCTTAGAGGGGCAGTAGGGGGAGTGACTCTGTTATAGAAACCGAGCAAAAATTAAGGTATAAAGATAGTGTATAGGTATGGGCCTAATATGAGAATGGGCGGTATGAAAATCCCACCTCAGTTGAAATAATCTGACAGTATTGAATATAGAAGTATGATTTAATCTTACTGGCCCCTTGAGGCAATGCAATGCCCAGCGGTCAAGATGTAACGTTCACTGATTAGACTTCCCCCACACAGCCACAGTTGACTTCCTTCTTCTTCATATCCAAGGGCAGCCTATTGAGCATACCAAATATGAAATGCATATCATGGAAAAAATGAAAACAAATTATCAATATATTCAACACCATCCATTCAAATGAATTGATACTAAAATTAGAAAAAAAAATTTGGTTTTTTGCTTTTTCTGAAAGATTTGCCAGTACACTGAAAAGCCGGAAATTTTTTCGTTATTTGTCTTCATATATATATATATATATATATATATATATATATATATATATATATATATATATATATATATATATATATATATATAAATATATATATATATATATATATATATATATATATATATATATATATATATATATATGTATATATATATATGTATATGTATATATATATATATATATATATATATATATATATATATATATATAAATATATATATATATATATATATATATATATATATATATATATATATATATATATATATATATATATACCGGCACAGTAGCTGAGTGGTTAGCGCACTTGCTTCGTGTGACCGGAACTTATCGGACCCGGTTCGATCCCCGCCACCGTCATTCTTTACAGGGGTTTTTCGTGGTTTCTCTCTGTAGTCTAGGCTAATGCCGGGATGGTTCCGACCGCTTCCTCCCATTACCCATAAAACCTTCATCTCATCATCCCATCATCTCATTAATCATTCATCCGACGCCAATAGTTCTCAGTCATCATTACAGTGCGTCGTTAAAAATCCAATATAAAAAAAAAAAAAATATATATATATATATATATATATATATATATATATATATATATATATATATATATATATATATATGATCAATAATCAAATCTTCATGGATAATTAAAAGTCGCGTTGGTGAAGATATATTTATTTAATTGCCCATTTATTGATCACATAATGAGTCGTGAAAGCTTCCAACAATATCTATATATATATATATATATATATATATATATATATATATATATATATATATATATATTTAATCATATTCAATATATATATATATATATATATATATATATATATATATATAATATATATATATTATTTGATTTTAACGACGCACTATACTGATGGCTACGATCTATTGACGTCGGTGGATGATGAATGAGATGATGGGATGATATGAAAGGTTATTTCATCAGGTGTTTTGGATGGTGGGAAGAAGTCGGTCGTGGCCTGTTGTTAAGGAACCATCCCAGTATCAACCTGAACGACAGAGAGAAACCACGAAAAACCCCTGTCAGGATGGTCGACCATGGCGGGAATCGAACTCCGAACGACGGTTCAGTGTGTTACCACTCGGCCACGCATCTCGGTAATTTGTCATTATTATATCTGGGTTCACTATCAAGTCACTATCAAGATGGTGAATCACTTGTATTTATTTATTCATTTATTCAGATGAGCGTAGCGAAGCTTTCCATTTCACACCCTGAAAAAAAATGGGCTTCGTTTTTTTTTTTTTTTTTTTGTAATCATGTACGCGGCATACAGGTCAGAGAAATAAATCAATCAACTTGAAACTTTTTCTGAACGTTGGTGTTATACCAGAATAGGTTGGGATTGTTTTTCAGAAACTCGGTCCAAAGGTTTTTTCGAAAAAAATCGTGAAGTTTGAAAAATCCTCATAAGAATAACCCAGAGGGAAAATACTTGAAAAACAAGAATTTTTCAAAAGCTCTCAAATATCCACCGAATATGAACAATAATATTTATCACTTTTTCAGAGATTTTTGTAATAATCAGATGAGAAATAACAAAGAAAACGCAATAAAAGTGTACATCTTATTGAATATTTGGATCAATTATATTTGCAAAGTGTATATGCAACAGGTTACAGCACTATAAATATCAACAAGTTGCAGGTCAGGTATTTGAACGTTTGAATAAATCCAAGGTCCGTAGATGTTAATTGAGCTGACTCAAGTTATTTTTCATTCTACATTCCCTTACCTCTAAGCTCATCTCACAACGCGCATCCCGCGTTTTCCTAGTTTATAAAATTTTCGTCCAAAGGACTGGTACATAGAATGTATATACGTACAGTATATGGACAGTCAATAACAGATAATACAATATAAAACACAATACCCACCCTACAGACGTCATAAATGTAAATAATACCTAGATGGTAATAATAATAACATATAATAAAATAAGCCGAGGGTGAAAAAATGTTATTGAATTGGGCATTACACCGTATTCCCTATCAGACAACATAATATGAACATTTCATTTCGACCTCTCATTTTTTTTAAATTATTGAAATAATATTAAATAATATCATAATATTATAATGATGTTATTATTAGAAAATTATCAAATACATTATTAAAATATATGCATCTGAAAAACGCAGTAATTATTCCTAATTCTCAACTAATTTCACACCTTGTCGATATAGCTTTAAGAGTATTCTTTCCGAATGGTAATTACAAGTCGGAGTTTGAAATTTGTATTCATATCATTTTTTAAGTGATAATTCGATATATTCCAATATTTTGTGATCAATAATATGGGGTCTAACGTTTAAAATAATAAACACAGCCTGCCTTATAAAAAGCTGGTCTATACCTTTCTATTTACTCACTCTGAATATCACATTCTAAATCTCGGTTAAATCACTTATCTGACTATCGGATTAAGATTGGTTCTTCCGTTTCAATTTGACTTACCATATGAGGAAACTCCATTTCTCTACTTAGCTTACCACCGGTGATAAGTTCCTGGCTCTCCTGAGCACAGATTGAGTTATTGACTACGACTCTTGAAACCAGGAGCGCTGGCACATTTTGCCGCGAGTAAACGGCGCTTCCGTACACTTTGCACACTATTAACATAATATTTAATATTAATAATTTCGATGTTAATTCTCAAGCGGCAAATTTTGTCTTGTAAAAATGGCCAAGAGCATCTAGTTTGAAGTAGAGAGGTCAGATACTGGGAAAGAGAGTGACCAATTTGAAGACTATTTCTATTGGTTATTGAAACATCTCTCGCATGGACGCCATTTTTTCATCCAGAATTCAGATCAGATGTTTGAGAACGTGTGCTAGACTGCGTTACATCGGTTAGAAAACAACTTCAGCTGAAAATTCTGGTATCTTATTGACTAACTGTTAGTTTACGACACTTTTGAACAAAAGATTGGCCCCAAAAAGGCGTCCTGCGCGGGAGTTGGCCACTCTGTTCACCATCCAGTGTCTAGACTCTTCAGTTTGAAGTAGCTGTAGATTTGGCTTATGAAAACACAATGAATTTCAAATATCCAATTGTAATTACTCTGATCATATTGTTTGGAAAGAACACATGTCATTTTCTCGGCAAATGTTGAAATTTGAAACCTGAAAATGCGTGTAATTGAATGAGCCTTGTTTGAGAAAATAAAATGGCATTCATTTCGTTTTGAATTTTGAGCGACTTGAACACAGAAAATATAAGACTATCAGTTTTGAATATCTAGGACTATTTCATATTCCACTCTACAATTTTATCCAAAATCCAATACCTATCATGATTATTATCGTTCAATTCAGTACTGTTTCTCAAGTAAAATAATTAATACTTCAAACAAAAACAAAAGCGCGTAAAAAAGGAGCCAAACTCATGCTTTTTAAACTTATTGCCCAGTGACAAAAAAAATCAGCTTGAATATTGAGTTTTTATAGACTACAAGTGCATACATGTGGGTAGTTATTGAGTATCAATCTTCCTACCTATGTGCATTAGGACTCTCAAGAAGTTGACTTCACCAGAACTTTTGCATCACAAATTTATGTGGCAATGTGTCAAATAACAAAGATTTGGCTCCCACCTCTTAGAAGATTTTGTTTCTGGTAGAGATATCACTGCTTTTTATGATTCATATTAGTATTATTGGACATTTTTTTGAGAGAGGTATTTTCAAAACATAATTCTAGGATTCGTATCACTCATTATCTATCTTGATTATATTAATACTGATCCAAGATGCATTGAGGGTTGCGTTTGTTTGCGGCCGGGAGATGATCCCTTCATTTATCTTGAAAGCACGTACCATACCGTGAGGACTTTTCTGTGTAATATGGATCGCTGCTCTATCTGGTGTGTATTTGTAGAAACGGGTCATAGGCTGGCAAACTTGATGGTAGCGAGCCGGCCTTGAACATATCGTTAGTTCCTTCTATCACCACTTATCTACGCACGGTCCGCAATAGTACTTTGAACGTGGACCATGATTCGGAACATATTTTCAACATGGAATGGATAGAAAGTGAAGACACCATCTCCAACGAGCAAACGTAACCATCAATGCATCTTGTACTGATCGATCCTGAACACAATATTTCACCATGCACTTGAAAAAAATTATTCTCTTCTCATAACTATTCTTACAATTCATGGAACGTTGTACGGTGTTGACTCTTCATAGTATACCTCCTAATCATAATTATATATATATATATATATATATATATATATATATATATATATATATATATATATATATATACATTTATATATATATATATATATATATATATATATATATATATATATATATATATATATATAATATATATATATATGTATATATATATATATATATATATATATATATATATATATATATATATATATATATATATATATATATATATATAATAATATTCATTTTATTCTCGGATTATTCTTGTGTATATTGCTTTATTCATATATATTAGCGACGTTTCGAGTCAAATTACATTGCTCATTTTCAAGCTATATTAAGGATAAATTAAAATATGTATGTATGTATGATAGGAGTATTTCGAAGAAAATAGAATACAGTTATGACGCAAGAATTTAAAGTTTTTGACTAATGATTTCAACAAAATGATGAAATCAGGAGGGCACAGAGAAACAGCCGGTTGAAGTTTTTGAATTTTTCATTATTAATTTTTCTGTTTGTTACAGTTTTTCTTTTCTTTTAACTTGCTCCAGGGATAGAAACATCTTTTTATAATTTCAAGTCCATATCAATATTTGTCGGATGGACATATTAATTTATCCTTAATCTAGCTTGAAAATGAGCAATGTAATTTGACTCGAAACGTCGCTAATATATATAAATAAAGCAATATACACAAGAATAATCCGAGAATGAAATGAATATTAATATAACCAACATTTGTGAAAGCCTACACGAATCAATATATATATATATATATATATATATATATATATATATATATATATATATATAAATATATCATATATATATATATATATATATATATATATATATATATATATATATATATGATATATTTATATATATATATATATATATATATATATATATATATATATATATATATATATATATATATGTATATATATATATATATATATATATATATATATATTTATATATATATTTAAATGTTATAATCATTATTACTACTATAGCAGAGACCACAAAATTTTGCTAGGTGTTTCAATGTGCATATGTACAAGTTTTTCAATAGTCCACAGTTTCTCCATGTTTTTCCCATAATTAAATTGTTCCATATAGTTCCATTGTTCCATAATTACAGAGATCGAAAATAAAAAGTCTGGTCAATGATTACCATGCAGTAATCATCAGCTAGCATTCTATCACTGCGATTATAATAATCTAGCAACACAAATACACTAATTTGGCGGGAGCCCTCGTTTCAGTTGCTGACTCAAGAAATATAGGCCTATACAGCTGTGAAATCAAAATGTCAGAATATTCGGGCATCAAAATGAAAAATTGAATTGAAACGTCAATTTAATGATGTTTAATTTACGATGTGGTCTGGGTGTTCATACACCTGCATGAAGGGCTCTGAAAAGTTTCATCGGAATTCAACTTCTCGTGAGACATTTCATTGTAAACCTTTCACACTTAGAACTTACACTCTTACTCTGAAATTCTCGTTTTTACACCATGGTGGTACGTGCTTCACAGTCTTGATTAACTCAATCAATATTGTATAAGTAAATTTTTTATAATTTCTATCAAAACTATAGTGAATAAATTATTCAATCTCTGTAAAAATTGAACTGAATACTTACTTTTTTCAATTTTGTCACTTTTGCAACAAAAAAATCGCTTTCCGTTCTGAACTCTACAAAGTTGCCTTTTTTGTTTATGAGACCTTATTGCAGACGGACAATTTTTGATCCTTTCACAGCTACCAACTTCTTGGTCTGGCATTGTGCACGTTGTGCCTACAGAGAGATAACTTGTTGATCAGGCTACCATTTAGATCCTAGAATTGTTGATGGCAAACAAACTTTTACCGGCGTTGTGATAAGAATTGGAGAACACAAAAAAAGAACAATGTGTGACATGACATGAAAGGATACAATGAAATAGAAAAATGAGTAATTTAAAATAAGCATTGAACATTATTTTACCTTATATTCTGATATGCAAATAAGAATGAAATTAACTAGATATTTTCTTGTTTTATTGGATGAGCATAGCGAAGATTTCGATTTCACTTACCGAAAATAATAGGTGTATCACCTGGCCCCGCTCTCCCCCCCTTCCCCACGACTGAATTTTGGTTATATTTTCTCCAAAGCAATTTAAATATGCTGCAAAAATTTCGTTTTGTGCTGCTACCGTTTTTCAGTTATTCTCGTTTCAATGTGTGTGTGTGTGGGGCGGGGGGGGGGGGGAAGTTAATGCCACTCAAATGAACCGCTCTCCCCCACATTTTAAATACACACTTTTCATCACTTTGATGAAATGTGGTCGTTTTGTGCTGAAATGTACTGTAGAGAAATCGTATTGTGCTGCTACTGTTTTCCAGTTGTTTCCATATTTAGTGTGGATATGACCAAGTTAAAGATCAGTCCCCCAATGTACATTTAAGTGGCATTATTTAGGCTCCCGCACATTGTAATGTGAATAAATAAAGAACTGAAGCAGCACTAAACGAAATTTTGGCAGCACATTTCAGCACAGAACGAGCTCAATGCAATGGCTATGTAGAGAAAAGTCAAATAAAAAAAAAGTCAAGTTGTAGGGGGGCGGGCTTGTTTTTTCGGTTTGTTTGTAAATTTCTCTTGGCATACAAAATTAATGTCAAACAAAATCTTTTTCTGAACATTGGTGTTATACGAAGATTGTTTTGGGGTAGAATCGTGTAAAATCATCCAATATTAATCATTTTCACAAAATAATCATTCATTTTCTCAAAAACGAGTTATCCGATTTCTTCAAACTTGGTGGATCATAGCAAAGATTAGGTCGAATAAAAGCAACATTGTTTGAAAATCCACATAGTCACACAGATAAAATTGAAATATGTTCTCATGCCTATTCCGACGTGCAATTCTCATGGAGATTTTCTAGTGTCTTCACATTTTTTTCTGAAATGACCGTGAAACCGATTTTAAACAAAAACAATCCCAAACTATCCTGATGTCACACCAATATATAGAAAACAATTCGAGTCGATTGGTTACTTCTCCCGACCTTGTTGCCTCGTAAGCAATTACAAAGACAAAAACATAAGAACGAAGCCCGATTTGTATCGATACGCAAAATCGTATTTGTAAGTCTTTGTTACGCTTATCTGAAAATTAGATTCAACGAACTAACTGACAATCATATATGATACATTGATCAATACAATAAATCAGCTACAATCAGCTACAATCAGCTTACCTTCAATTGCATGACCATGAGCTGCAATTATTGTCGCCATCAGAACCACAAACAGCAATGCAACATCCATCCTTGTTACTGACACAAGAACAATGAACAGACGGGAATGAAATGAAATGAGTTCACAGCTAACATTATATTGTCTGAACAATAATGTTGTTTCCTTCCTCCTATTATCATCTACATCCTACTGATTTTACATTGTTGTCATCCAGCAACAAAATAATTGACATAATCTATCTAAACGGACGTGTTACCAAATAATTTGCGAGCCTTACTTCCTTTGATAAGAAGCTGTGAAAATGTCGTCGTTTGTGACTCAGTGTTATCAGCCAAGGTCGAAGACACTCAGCTAGTATGGTACGATACCTCAGATTTCATTATTTGAGGCGTGTGCACCACGCAATACAAGATGAATCAAGCAATATTTATTGAGTTCAAAATCAATTATTAGAGCGACATTACGTTTGAAATGTCCAACAGTTGGGAGCAATCACTAGATACTACAAGTACTTCAAACAAAGTGTTTGATCAACCCTATTCCAAGGAGTCTATTTATCAAGTCACTTTAAATCGCTCTCGCCAAATCACATGAATTTTAATGCTGTAATATTATCATATGCTATGCTTTCATATTAAACTTTTATATATTTTAATACTGCACCCGTATAACCTATGGCTGTTGGTGGGGTCGTTGAGCAGCATTTGATGCTACTTGATGATCCCACCAACAGCTAGGTCAAACGGGGTACAAATGAGTGAGTGATAATGAAACAAAGAAGTAGTGATAGGTTGGAAGACTTTTACAAAAACGTCACTTATGCGGGACTCCAGCCCACGCCCGATCTGACTTCAGCTACTAACGCAGTAAAATGATTGACTGAGCCACGCGGGCGGCTTTTTCATGTGGAAAGTATGTTGAAATTAGGTTCTGGTAATGAAACTTATTGTGAAGCATACTAATCGATTGTAACAAATACACTCATAATAGTGGATAATAGTAATGTTATTTGAGACACATAGGCCCCTAATTATGACAAAGTTTCAACATATCTGAAAATAACCCGATTCGATGGTTGATGATAGTTCATACAACAATAATTGATAAGATCAGCCGACAAGGTCAATCGATCACATACACATCTGGATCAGATTGAATTCATATTCATTCGTTCATTTATTTATCCATTCTTTACATTTTAATACAATATTTTAATGTCATCACTAGAATTTTTTTTTTAATACATATGGTTTTATTTTTAACTAATTCTATTCAGTGGGCCTAATCTATGATTATTGAATTTCTTGTATAGTATAGAAAACGTTGCGATGCAGCATCCTCGAGATAAGAATTGAATTTCAATATGCATGTGGATTCTTTTATAATATATCCAGGAACATTATTATATATTTCGTTACAAGCAAAATGCTATGGGTACATTTCCCAACTGCTCTATAGTCTCCCAGCATCGTTATGAATATCGTGTTTTGTTCTTGTTTTTTCTCTGGACTGTACCGTTTTCCATGGTTAGTAACGATTGAGTACAAATACATGGATGTGACAGTCATAATGTTCAACTCTTCGAAATAATCTCTGCAGCTTTCATTTGTTACTTCTGAAAGCTATAATATATATTTGACAGTCTTTTCTGAAGTTGAAATTTAAATACTAAATGATAACAGCTACTATGAAAACAGAGAAAATAAACAATGTTGTCGATGAAATGAGTTGTTGACGGGATTATTTCGTTGGCCAGATTGTATCTACTATCCACGGAAGATAATAGGAAACTCGTGTGTAAACGGCAGCTGCCGAGACGGACCCGCAGTCTCCAGTACCAAAAGACGTAACGCCAATGATACTGTGCATACCGGGTGGAAAGTTCAGCTTGATCTGAATTGGACCACCTGAGTCACCCTGAAAAGTACACAATTTTATATATTTTCTATTCATATTGGGTTTGAAGACACACTCTTATAATGAAGAATATCAATTGGCATTGATGAAGATGAAGAAGAAGATGAGAGGATGAGATGAAGGTTATTCTCCAGGTATTTGGTATAGTGGAAAGAAAGCGATTATAGTTTCACTGAAACGACTGATGGAAACTACGATGCAATCTAATAAGTCGGGATGGTCGAAACCTCCCGTTTCTGTAGGCCACGCACCAACAATAACACAAAGAAAACTAAAAATGAGAAAAATTTGAAATTGATAAAATTTTAAAAATGATAAAAAACTATTGAAACAATTTCTCATGATTTCAAAAGTATCATCAGTGTGATTTTGTAGTTTTGAATTAGTCACTCGAATGAGCAACTATTGAGAAAAGAATCATATACCTATATTTTTGTCGCAGTCTTAATTTTTATTTTATATAAGTATTGATAATGACCATGAATATTGTACATAAGTGTATATATTCATCAAAGGATTTGTTTGAATTTTGTGTGAACTGATTTGAATAAATTTGATTCAAATCTGTATTTTACCATAATTTCTTTCGATCATTCTCAATTGATGTAATAATGCATTATGTATTATCAGTGAGAATCACAGCATATGTGTTGAAAGCGATATATATACATATGAAATGTACTCGGAATCTACAGTTAACCCAGACCCGTCATTATATAACGTGTGGATACCTCACAAACTTAGATATCTTCATTAATCATTTTCACGATATGAGAGATTTTAATCATTTTCTGAAAACCTACTTGGTGGAAGAACAAATTGAAGCAATATAATAACATTTTGGAAAGGTTTCATTCTAATCGAATTGAATTTAAAAAAAAGATGAGGTACCGTACCCAATGTTATTCTGATGGTGATTTTCATTATCATCTTCGGGAAGAAATGCGAGGCGATTTTGATCAACAATGATATCAATCTAATCAATCTACCAGCCAATCTTGGACCTGGCACTGTAGTTACATATGCGGATGACACAAGCCACTCAATATCAGCTAGCAACATGCAGACTCTTACTGACTACTCTAACCATGCCACTAGGAATATGGAACTGTGGTGCAGAGAAGCGCAATTGATTATAAACGATAGTAAATCCACTTTCTTAAACTTTCACACAAGCCAGAAATTAATCAACGCCAGTCCGCTAATACGTCTCCGGAATCGCAGTCTTGTAGAGAGCTTAGAAGTGAAGTTTCTGGGTATATATATAAACAATACACTTGACTGGTCATTGCACATCAACAGCGTTGCAAAGAAGATAGCACCCACCCCCTACCTCCTGAGTAACCTGAGGAAGGTCACTACAACA
>OZ023326.1:67260334-67365334 GCA_964007535.1 Brachyptera risi
AACTCAAATATTTGCTGTATAGGCCTATTCCTTTGTGACGCATTGGATAAGGCGTCTGCTCCTGATACGGCGGATACTACGTTCGGCAATTGTTGGTAGTACATTTAAAAAAATATATTATATAAAAGCTATTAGCAATTCAGGTAATTTAAAAAAAAGGGTCATGTATTTTTGTTCATTCTTGAACGTCGAACTTACATTAATAAAGTCGATAATTCGGATCAATTCCCAAATCAACATTCGGATGGCCATACGACAGCACTTCGGCTCTTCCATATCTTTTGAATTGTGACAACAGGTCACAAATATATCACTAATACAAATACAAACTACAAATACAAATAAGTTGGATAAAAATACAAGTAAAGCCACAGCTTGGTATGCAGCAAATGGCTATGATGAAAATATCCACTGACCGAGCAAGTGTCCTTCTTCGATGGGTCTCCAGCACATATCATAGTGTCACTCGTGAATCCAGATAGCAGTTTTCTTGTGTTCGTCTTAAGGGGTTCAAATACGGTGTCACAAACCGTCGAGTTTTGGACACGTAAATCCACTTTCATTAAATCCTTACTTCCGTGTCTCCTATTTTCTGAAACACAAAGTTACATGAAATAATTTTTATCTTCATTTAATAATTGTTATGATTGCTTATTGTTGTTATTGTTTTTTTCCTTGGTTGTCCTTCGTTTCATGGTAAGCATTTTGACAATAGACTTCTGTCAAGTGACGTCACGTATTATTGAAAGAGACAGACAACAATGTCCATCAGTTGGAATCAACCAATCCGAATATTTGTTAGTTCACCAGTTCGCTTTATTGCTATGGCAACGATTGTTTGTCATTTGTTATGTGACAGAAGCCTAAACTTAATATATTACAAAAAACCACGCTTTGTTATTATTTCCTGATCATGATGAATTTATCATGTGTGGGTGTTTGGTATTTTGCTGTTTGTTAACCCTTCAAATTACGAAATCTTTCGAGCATTCAAATCTGAATGAAAGTAGGTCTAAACGAAAGATATTATTCAAATTGAAATGAGATTGTAAATATACCAAACGTGTCTCATGTTTTAGTGACTCGAGTTTTGTAGTCTGAGAAAAATATAATCAGAATGACTAATTTCGATATATTTGATAGGATGCACTCCAGATAAAATACCTAATTGAACAAAAGTAGGCCTAATTGGAAATAATGTCTCCAATTTCAGATAATATGCTGGATATGAATTCAGATACGCGACTTATTGACTACATTGATTTTTGATGATCACTAGATGTGATGTTCTGCAAATACTATTGGTATATAATATTATAAAAATTATGTCATTTTTTCCATTTTTAGTTCAATCAAAATTATTACCATCAACGAGACCCCAACCAGTGGCGATGCAAGTTTTGCCTGTCTCGACATCATCCGTTTGAAGACAAGCAGGCCTCACATCGTCATTGAAAATCACTGGCTTATCAAGTTTCAAGAGAGCAATATCATTGTAGAATTTTCCTAGTTGATAACCAGGATGAGGAATGCGTGCAATAATGTTGAACTGTTGAGGTCTGGAATTAGGAGTGCCTACAGAATCCAGATTTGTTCTCCCTATTCGAACCCAATTGGCAATTTCTCTGGAACAATGACAGCACAATATTTGAGAGAGACGGACAATAGTTTGTAGCACAGTTATTAGGAAAAGGGGGCGCCTGAAGAGCACATACTGGAATATGGATACTACCAAGAGTGAACGTGGGCTTGGAGTGTTCACTTAAAAATAGGATGTGAAAGTGAGTGGAGAGTTTGTAACAATCAAAACCTGACTCAAATGACCCTAACAATAGCTCATATGTGCTCGAACCAATTTCCCGAAATAGTAGCTCTCACGGCATTATTACACGCCAAGCCCACGTTCACTCTTGGTAGTATAAGTATTCCGGTATACGCTTCTCAGCGCCCCTTTAGTGGGAGCCGCAGTGCTGGACTTGGAAAACGTTTCAGGTCTAGCTAGAAACCAAGAATTTTCATTGGAAGAGCTAAATACCATAACAATATACGAGATAATAACAGTCTCTTGGAACGCAAAAATGTTTTCAGCCCACCTCAAGAACAGTGCTAGGATTTTGTGCTAACAACAATGGAAACACACAAATACTGAACATGTTGCTATGGTACTTAGCTCTACTAATCGAAATTCTTAGTCTTTCGGAGCTAGCTAGCTATAGGTCTAGGACGTTATTTCAAGTTGCAGTTGCGATGAGGGTCCAGGGCGATAACAGGCCTGTCCATATAGTAGAAACTATCCCGTCATTCACCTTTAGGCTATACACAGGGAAAGAACGAAAAAAGAAAAACCTATTTGAAGATGAACGGTTTCAGAGATCCATTCCATCTGTCCTTACGTCTTTGTCACGTGGAGCAAAGGCGTTGATTACCACTGATTTACCAGTGCCTTTTGTATCAAAATAATAAATTATTATCGATAAGCCAAACGGATATGAGAAACAAAAATGTTTAATTATGCTGGCTAGGGGAGAGTGAGTGATAACCGTGATTAATTATGGAGGAGTAATATAGTGGAGTACCCTGAACGAGACTGTAGACAATGCGCGGCTGTTAGGATATATTGTTCACTGATGAGACTTCCGCCACAACTCCAATCGATCTTGTTCGGCTCACCAAAGCCAATGGCAGCCTGGAACATGCGGGATGACAACGATTATGTTAGTATTCACGAGCGATGAAAGCGGGAACCACCTGCGTGCAGGAGGTGCGGATTAGGGAAGACGGTCAAATGCCCTTACCTGCACGTGGTATTGTTATTTGGTGGAGGTGCCGGGTATAAAAAGAGAAAATACTGAATCGCATTTTGAACAATCATTCGACAACGTCAGAATTGATTGTATAACATTTCATCCTTATTTCACCAGTATTTTTATTAATCAATATTCATTGAAATTGTATCTAAGAGAGAAGAAAGTTGTCTACTGGTATCGTGAAAATGAAGTCGTACACACAAATGTCACCGTCATATTTATGTAGCTCTTATATTTTCAGGATACTGTAATGTCTCGTGATAAGGTTCACGATGAGAAACACGACTTTGTTTTCTGAAAGACTCATTGAAAATGTGACTGCAGTTGCGGTGATATTATTTAAATATAGGAGTTTTATTACAATTATTCAATCAGTATACGAGCTTCTTCTCTTGTGGATTGAGCTAGATATCATTATTATCTCAGTTGAAAATGAGCATAACAAATGCTTTTACAGCAAATAACATTGATGATAATAATGCCAATAATAAGCCAATAATGATTGTAATGACAGAGATCATTGTTTTTCAATTATGACTATGGATGGAAGGCAGAGTAATTCGGACGTGGCACCACAAGGGCGATCTCACCAACCCAAAATAGATATGGGGTTATTATACCGTGAGAAAATACGCATTACAAAACAAAGCATATCGAAATGTATGGAATACCCATGATATGATACGAATAAAATTACAATATAGGAATTGATATAAGTGACTGAAATATGAATGACATTGAATACTTTGGAGTTAAATTATTATTACCATGTGCGGAAACTCTCTATACGTGGCTTGTGTCCCACCAGATATACGAGGGTCGGGCACTTCTTCTGAAGTCATGTTTTCAAGGCTGAAACCGAAGATGTACGTACAAAATATAGACTAATTACAGACGATGCAATTGATGGCTACACCATCAAGTTATGTATATATATATATTTATATATATATATATATATATATATATATATATATATATATATATATATATATATATATATATATATATATATAAATATCGATATATATCTCAAATATCTCGATATTGGATCGTATCCAAGAACTTCAATTATTATATATATATATATATATATATATATATATATATATATATATATATATATACATATATATATATATATATATATATATATGTATATATATATATAATATAATTGTATGATTTTTTTAAACGTTTTGAAAATTGCGACCTCCCCCGGGACTTGAACCCGGATCTCTAGATTGCCGGTCTGACGCGCTACCCATTACGGCAGAGAGAAAGATCTAAATGTTTATATATATATATATATATATATATATATATATATATATATATATATATATATATAAATGGAAGTCTTTCTCATCGACGACGAGCCTTGTACCAGATCGCATACTTCCAGTCACTTCTAAACGGCTGCCATGTTCGTTTTACAACTGTCAGTTGGAGCTCTCCCACGTTGATTTGATTCAGCAAGGCCTTTTTTCATTATCGTGTATTATGTTATAATGAAGGAGGCCTTGACTTCAGGCACTGAATATTATTCAAGTTTCGTTAGGCATCCCCCGCATACACCTGACAACAATCAGCTTGAACAACGAACATGGCCGCAGTTACTCACTGTTCCATTTCATCAAGTGGTACGGGTTTCAATACAGAGTTGAACCCCCATTACGACAGTATACACAACTCCGTGGTTGAATGATGAATCAAATTGTCATCTGGAATGCTAAGCAATAACAATACCGTGAAATACATATGGAAATAATAATATACATGGATTGCAATTGCAGGGATAAGGGATCGGGCTGAGTCAATATAGCGTGTGAGACAAAGGGTCAAAGACAAAATCTTTCATATGTCATCATACAAAATACGCGTTATCTGTTTCCGCGATGAATGATGAGCTGGAACAATATATCAAGATATCTTTGTATTGGTTATATAATTATGTATATATCCATCTTGTGATCCGAACAATTGAAACGTCATTGCCCTCCTATTTCCTAATTAGTTTCTATGATAATGGGGCTTTGATACGGCTTTGTTCTAATCGTTTCCAATCAATTGGTGACACCTGTTGCTTAGATTTAATTGGTATCTTAATAGCTTTGAGTGATTTGAACAAATTAGATTATATATTTTTTTACATCGAAACGGCTTATCTGATTCGACTGAAAGTTCAGAATAATGTTTATAGTTATTATTTTGAAATAACCTGCGAATTCGAATTCTCTCGAAGGGGATATTTTTTACGAATTTTTCCCTCTGGGTTATTCTTGTGGTATTTTTGAAAACTTTGAAATGAGTTTTCTCAGAAGTGGTTCAACCGATTGCGCCTAAAGCTATACAGTATCGAATTAGATAAGTGCACTTGTGTGTGCCAAGTTTCAACTGATTTTCAATTTTCGTTTGACTTGTGGAGCGCGAAAAAAAAAAGAGCACCTTTTTTCGAGTGGGGTGAAATTGGGTTTTCGCTTCGCTCATCCAAAAAGTAACGAGATTCCGTTGGAATTTACTGCTGAATAATAGTAACGTGTTCCCATCAAAATTCCCGAGAAAGGAAAACGCTCCCAGGAACGCGTTATTTTTGTTACGTTTTACCCAAATCTGCTGAATAGTAGAATGCCGTGTCGTCGACGTAATGGTTTTTGCGTTGATGTGGTGACAGGAGTAGGTGATGTCACAGCTGACAGAAAATTTCCGTATTGTTCGCATTCTGAAAACAATCGGACATGACATGTGAGATATTTATCTCGGTTCCTAATTGAGTTCATTGATAGATATAGAATTGATGATCAAATCAGTGAAATACAGCATATGCGTGTGAGGTTAGAGAAATGTCCACACTTTTGACATATTTCATCAAGATTTGTCAAACATGTCATACATGTCATTACAATATATTGAATTTGAATAATTATCAATTTTGAAAATAACATTTCTGCGCAGTATTATTTTGACAGGTATTTTCACAATTTCACTCATCAATTCGATGGGTTCACATTATATAATCTGATTATTATCTGAAAAAGTTCCAAGTGAATCCATGTAACCATGTGAATTGTGCATAGTCTGGTTTCGAAACAAATCATACAATATCGTGGCTGCAGAAGATTCTGATCAAGCCATAACAGTTTCATTTAGTTTAGATTTGGGTTTACATCAAGCTTCAATTATTGGTAGTGGCAGCATTAAAATATGTGTTCATGGTATAATATATGAAAAAGGTCTCATTTTTATAATTGACAGTAGTTTTTTGGTTGTTTCCTAACGGTCAGCTTTGTCACCGAGGCTATAATTAACCAAACTTCATGATTCACTGCCATCTAAATATATTTTGTTCACACCAATAATCAACAATAAGCCTTTGTGAAAACCAAGATTTTTCTACCATTGAACTGACTGAAAGTAGAAACATAAAAAACGGATGTACTATACAGTAGATGCCGTTCCAAGAACTCGGTTCAGAGTTTCGCTTTCGCTAGAGGGATTGCTAGCAAATCCGCCTAGAAAACTTTTTGCTAGTGTTAGAAGTACTTGTTCGCCGAATGTATAGTACCGGCGCACCCTGTATTTGAATGATGGAAAGTAAACTACTTCCGGTGGTTTCGCTGGGCAAAACGTCAAATGTTGGGCAGAGCTTAATATTCAGAAACCGCGTCATTATGATTGTTGGTCGTTTTTGCAACATGAGGACTATATATAATATCTGCTTTGCGAATTTGCTGAGCGAATTTCGCGTTCATGAAAGTTCAGCTTCAGTATTTCACTCCTTTATGTTATTACATCCATTTAAGAGGCCGCAGGCGCGCTACACGCGCTCGTTGTTCGCTCGCTTCGGACTCGAGTTTAACATGCATCGTGTACTAGGCGCAGCCCATAGACTAACCCGCCGAACTCATATTCTCGTAAACGCCGTTAATTCCCTTACTCACACTTTTGATATATTTCACAGTCCATATTATTTTTCGGTATTCAAAAATATATATCTAGGTTTCCGTAAACTAGAAATTTTTTCATTTTCCATTTGAAGAATTTGAAAAATTGCAAATTTGTTGTTCAAAATTCTGTGAATGCGATAACCTTCCTCTTTCAATTATCAGCAGAATGCAAAAACAATCATATTGATATTTCAAAAATTACGGCCGTGAGAGTTTGCGGCGTGAAATACGAGCGCCTGCGGCCTCTTAAAATATAGCATACATACTTGCTTTGATTTTCTCCACAGCCCGTAATCTATTCTCATGGCTTGCTTTGATTTTCTCCACAGCCCGTAATCTATTCTCATCTATTTCGTTCTCAGAATCGTCTTGGTTGATCCTGTTTACTTCTGTATGGTTGAGCGGCGACAGAGATTGTGGACAACAAACCACTTGCTCCGCGTTGATAAAAGAGCATTTTTGTGGTGTTTTACCGTGACGAATGGCATTCAAGACAGATTCACAGTGACTTATGCGTCTGCATATTCCAGGTTGCTTACTTTCGGAGTTCAGACATGTGTCACCTGTAGACAAAGATAAGATGTGTTGATGTACTAAGAAATAATTTTAATCTCAGTGTCTAAAAAAGAAGGGATTTCACCGATAACTCACGTTCAATTTTTTTTCAAATTATTCATTCAATATTGGTTGACTACAACACCAACAGTTAGGTTACATGGGGTGGGATTACGAATGAGCATTTGATAATATAACGACAAAATGATGATGGGTGAAATTATAGTTATAAAGTCCCATGCCTGAAGCGGTACTCGAACCCTCTCCCTCAAGGATGTTTTATCATGTTGTTCTCAAGGCTTGAATTCACTTGATCTGAAAATAATCATAAGTATATTCACAATCATTGAACAGGAATATCTTCGTGAACTTTGTATTGATGTAGAATTTTCATGTACTGGTATCTGTTTTGTGGACAAGATTCATGATAAGAAATCAAGGCAACTGCATCTTTCAATGTCATTATAAATCCTCAAAGTATATTCCAGTTTATGTAATTATCGAAGTCAACTCCCCACTTCACCCATCAACAATGCATTATACTCATCCTCAAATGAAATCATTATGCTCTATTTTCCATTATGTCAGGTGAGTCAATTGATTGGGGATTTTTTTTAACATGTAGATTACCATGCGAAAAATAGATTTCTGAAACCGATCGTATATTAGTTTCATCTACATATCCACATGTCGTTCATCTACCAACGCGAAAAAGTGTGGTGTTTACCTATGGTGATGAGAAAATATTTGTCAATAGGGAGTATAATTTATTACAACTACTATTCTGCACGCTAACACAATTTTCTGGCAAACTAATTAGGAAATAATTTCCTAATTTAAGAGTATTTCTGTGTGAAAGATGATTCCAAAATCGCTACCTATAGGCTTACACATAATGAATTCCCGTTGATAAAAATTTAAATAGAAGGAGAAAATGAGTTTTCCTGTGATACATATCATTTAGTTCTGATACTTCAATAAAACAGCACCACTGTACAACCAATGAATCCAGAATCCTCAGAAATTCAATGAAAACAAAATAATTATTTATTTGAAGCATTTACTTACAAATATATGATCGTTGTTTGCTTAACAACCCCAACAACAGCTAGGTTATACGGGGGTACGAATGAGCAGATGATTATGAAACTATGAAGTGATAGGAAGTGAAAGGACGTTTACACAAACCCATGCCTTGTGTGAGACTCGAACCTACTCCCAACGGTGACTTCAGTTTCTGAAGCGGTGCCTCAGCTGACTGAGCTACCGAGGGTGGCGCTAACAAATGTGCAGTGCAAGTGGATCGAAGGAAATGATATATATGAATTTATTAACTCATGAGCCAATTGAATCGTTCTGTATAATAATAATAATAATAATAATAATAATAATGATAATAATAATGATAATAATATTTATTTCCGTCCAGAAGTGATCATATACATGATTGGTCATATACAATAAGTTAAAAATACATAATATAAAAAAATGAACAGAAAGTACCAAATTATTGAAAAATAGAAAAAGATTCAATAAACTACACATATTTCCAAGTCAGTTTCATTTGTAAAGATAATATATAATCGTCTAATTAATAAAAACACCTACTTATTATAAATGCTTTGAGGGTATTTTTAAAATCATTTCCTTTTTTGTTTTTGAGATTCGATCGTAAAACATTGAATAGTTTAGATCCCATATGTAGTGGGTCTTTGGAACATTTCTTACTTCTATACTTTTCCAATCTGATATCATTCCTTATTCTGGTATCATGATCGTGTATCAAATGATTGGTACTGGTCAGTTCTTTATTGTCAATCAAAAACATAATAGTGGAATAAATATATAGACAAGGCATGCAAAGTTAAAATGTTATGTTTCTTGAAGAGTGGTGTACACGTGTCCTCATAAAAAAAACATGGATGTATACTTACATCCATGAGAGATAATGGACATCTTTACCAGCATAAAGAACAGAAATATCACCAATATTTTGTATAGCTGCTGTATTTTGAATGACAGATATTTCTCAGGAAAGTAACCACGATTAGAATCACTGTAATACTAGAGACATTGGAAATATATCCTTCAAATGTATGAAATGTTCAGCAAGTTTTCTTGCAGTTAATGGTGACAAAGTTTTTACATTATTTTCCTATTGGTAGACGATCTCTTTCGAGAAACACGACTACCCGGCCGATTATTATCATGAATATAGGCATACAAGCAGATGACGGGGGCGCTGAAGAGCGCATACCGGAATACGTATACCACCAAGAGTGAACGTGGGCTTGGCGTGTAATAATACCGTGAGAGCTACTATTTCGGGGAATTGGTTAGGGTTATTCGGGTCAGGTTTTGATCGTTTATTTGAATGGGTACAACCTCTCCATTCGCTTTCACATCCTCTTTCAAAGTATACACTCCAAGCCCACGTTCACTCGTAGTAACCGTATTTTAGTATGCGCTCTTCAGGCACCGGATGCCGAACGCCGACCGACATTAACATATTTGACATGTTTTAGGGTTGATTTAACAATACCAATTTGATAACATACCAGAACAACTTATGTAGATTACTGCAACAATGAGTTTTATCATGCAGATTGAATTACGAAAACACGATTACTTGACAATATTCAATCACTGCCAACGATCATGTAGTGTATGTACTCTCACGTACGCTACGAATAAGGAAAATGAGCATTTCAAATCAGTAGATAGTAGATAAAAATACAAAGTGCATATTATCATGCACAAGGCTGTCTGCACAACTTATACGAGGTCATAACGAGTGGCAGAAATCACTCATTAAGTAACAGATGGATCAATTAATATGGATTTTTCAATTGCATTATATTTCACGTCCAGGTTCTTCGATTATATGGTTGAGCCACAGCCTTCTTTATTCAAATCATTCATTTCTTATACTGCCCTTTCACTCGGGCTATTTGGACGGGTTCGCGCATATTTGCTCGCGCAGGCAAAAATGACGTCATGGTCTGGTATGTACTGCACCCTGGTATCTAAAGTTCCAACTTCGAACAATTGTCATTCTTTTCAACTGTCATTCTTGTCACAATATTCTGTCAATCTCTTGCGACGTTATTGAGGTTATGTCATATCTACATTTTGGCGAGGGTCTATAGGCTTACCCAGATTTAGACGTGAACGATATTTATGTTGACCCAAGCAATAAACATCATTCAAGAACTTGTCCCGGTGATATTCCGGATTCATTATATTATTGAATAAAATCTTTCATATCATTTATTATCATAAACAAAGTTACTAGTTGGTGAACTCGCGAAGTCACGGCCTAATAGAATGCGTGCGTAATTTAAATTATCCTACGGAAATTCCCAAAGTTATTGGTATCTTCGCAGATATGACACTTCAAACAAACCGATTTACTTGAACATCTTTGGAAAGTGACGTCATGGTCTGGAAACAACGGCACCATCGGCGATTTTGTGAACTAAAATAATTGGACATCGGTTAACATGGGAAGCATACCCCGAGTGAAAGGGCAGTATCAGAGAAGAATGATCTAAATAAAGAAGGCTGTGGGTTGAGCCATGGATGGAATGAAGAAAAATGCCAACAACGGTACCAAAGTAGTTCAGCAATCTGAGGAAATATCAAATATTGTGATAGGTTCAATCAATTAGCGGGCATTGTTGTATGTCTTCTTTAACAATGAAGATGCATGGTAACAATGGTGACACGTCACTGGATAGACATAATGCGTATGATGCACTGGATGCCCACATGACTTGTTACTGTGTCGATTTCTTTTGACTTCCACAGATAAGGAATTTTGAAATTTTGAAATTAAATTGATGGAAAAATACACTTTGACATATAAATACTGAAAAATGAAGTCGGCTGGAATACAATTTCAACTGCGGTAGTATGTAGTTCTTTTGAAATTTTGGTGAGTGAATGGCAAAGACAATTCGAGAATTTCAATGTTGTCAATGTTAAAATAACTCTATTTGTCAAATTTCATGTCAATATAATAATTTCAAAGTCTAAACAGACCCTCAGAGAATATTTTTGTTCAATAATTTGTACCAAATCTGGATACATGCTTCATCAATGAAAATAAAAATGCAAAAATTCAACAATTCGACATTTTTTCAATTAAAAAAACGCGTCAAAATTAAACGTTTTTGAGTTGATGCAAGAGATATTCTGAGTGAGATCGAAGTTGGAGCCGTATCGTAACCGTTCAAAAGAGCATATAAATTTATACTTCTCTAAAATTCTGCAGCAATCAGTATATATTATACCTATTCAAGCGACAGCTATACGGGATCCAAGTCCCGAGAGCAGACTTTTTAAGTTGGACGACAGTATAAGAATCTTTCGAACAATATCTTCATTATGTTACCTGTACTTGAAATTATCTGTATTTTTACTTGCTACGGAATGTGATAGCTACAAATAATCCGCTAGGAAATATTTTCTTACCTCATTTTCAATTCAACTCTTTATTTCTATGTTAGTAGCTATAGCCGTTTGAACACAACGCAATATAGTGTAATTTCTTCTTTCCATCAAATCATACTGAGAGTGGCCTTCTGGTTATAATTGAGAAGATTAGTCATGTACTGGAAGTTAATTATCGATTGTCATCATGGTTTCAAATCAACCAATCTCTATTATTAACTGTAATCACATTTGATATCTGTATTGACATTTGTTGTGCTTCACAAAAAACAATGTAACAACTACGGTAATATATTTTATAATACATTTTTTTAAATGTATTCAAGTGTTAGATGTTGCCAGTGCAATAGTTATAGACCTCCAATAAATAATATGGAAATGAACAGGTGAAGTATTTCAAGGTTATACATACTGTTTCAATAACATTTAATCATATTTCAGATATCTAACGTTCAATTTCAAGTTTCTATTATAATTTCGTGCAATTTCAAACTCAATGTTGATAATTTAAAATATTTCTGTCATTCACCTCGAGAAAAATTCTTCTTATTTGTGTAGAACAAGTGTATATTAAAAATGCAAGTATCACGTTTTACATGCAGAATGTACAATATAGAGTTGTCGTTTTTTCTTCGTAAGTCACGAAAGGCTTAGAAATCATGGACTTGTTGAATGAGCGGAGCGAAGACTCAATTTCACCATACTCGGAAAAAAGTGCTTTTTTCTGTTATGTTTTGTTTGCGCTTCACAGGTCAAACAAAAATTCAAAATCAGTTGAAACTTGGCATACACAAGTTTCCTTATCTAATTCGATACTGTAAAGTTTTGAGGAACAATCGGTGGAACCACTTCTGAGAAAACTAATTTCAAAGTTTTCAAAAATCCCGTGAGAATAACCCAGAGAAAAAAATCGTTGAAAATATTTTTGATTTTATTATTTGTCTATTTGCTCATTTGTACCTTTCTGTCTACTACCTGTATGCAATTTGTAAGCGTTGATGTAAGCGTTGATATGTAAGCGTTGAGTGTGAATAAAATGGTTTCAAAATGAGAAAAAAAAATGAAAGAATTCAAATTCTCAGGAAATTTCAATATAATAATGATACACATTATTATCAACTTTCATTTGAATTGGATCAGCCGTTTTGATGTAGAAAAATATATAATGTATTTTTTATAGATCACTCAAAGCTATTAAGATACCAATAATTGAATCCAAGCAAGAGGTGTCAACAATTAATTGTGAACGATTAAAACAAAGCCTTCTTCATTATCATAGAAATTAATAAGGAAATAGGGTGGCAGTGTCTTAATGGTTTGGTTCTCAAGGTTGATATATATAATAACCAATCCAAAGATAAGTTGATATATTCCAGCTCATCCATCAACGCGGCAACACATAACGCGTTTGCCTAGTAATAGTAATAACCCTGTTGTACAAAGTGATAGAAAAGTCTATGAGAAAGCTCGTGATAAGTTATGGAATCAACAGTAGTATGAGTGTTTCTGAATCATTCCCAAGATCTGGTCGCCATATTCAGACTACGAAATTGCTCGAAAGTATACCAATATATTGCTTCATCACACCGAATTCCCGAACCAACATATCATCCGATAGATCATTGTAATTTTCCATATTCAAGATATATTATTCAACTATTCAAGTGTAACTGATTTCAAGTCTCACAATATAAGTTAATTGAGCATTAAAATATATTTGAACCTTGTTTTGAAAATTCTTACATTTTAATGTGATGCTGAAAATACTTCAATTCGTGGTTTTTCATGATTTCAGCCATAAAACCACCGAGCATCGACGTTCTGAAATGCATACTGATAAACCCGGAAATAAACCCATTCAGGCCTATTTAAACCTATATTAGAGAGTAGAATTGGGTTTCAGATGAAGACACAATAGGAGATGAATATGAAATTAATGTGTATAGGACCTGATATTCATTTATTGATAGATAGGCCTATTCATTATTTGTAGATGCCCATACTGAATGTTCTCTATGTGGAGGAAGGGGACAAAAGGAATGCCTATTTTTCTCTCTGAATTGATCTGATTGATCTGATCCGAGGAAAGTTGAAGTTCTGATGAAGGAATAAAACCGACGTCAAAATCATAATTCAAATTCAAATTTCACTGATGGATGAAAATTAAATGGAGTACCACCAATTTGCATTGAGTTGGTTATATTATCATTTCATTGTTGTTTTCATATTGTTCCCCATGGAAAGAGAATCTGGCTTCTTTTATACGATAATTTATACGATTTTGAAAATGATATAATTTCGATTGAATTATTCAAACAAGCTCCTGACTTTGATGCAATTGAATATTAAACCATAGTATCATCACAATGATGACAATATCGTAATAAAAATACGTCATAAAAATGATCATGAACGTTACTACAAGTAATTGAAATAGTGAAAAAATTGGAACCATTCTGATCAACCAATAGGCCCAACATGTTGTTACGAAATTCATGAAAGATATAACTTGAGTAAGTCTAGTTTGGTAGCTGCTAAATCCACGCATATAATTAATTGGCTCTTGTTTGTTTGACTAAAAATACGGAATTTATTGTTGAGATTTAGAATGTGACACACTTTGAATCGAGTTAATACATACAATATTTAGTAGTGAGCATGTGACACATGTGACATGTGAGACAACAATTTTCGTAACAACCATGGAAGAATTATTCATGGATAGATGACTCCAAAATTAGACCGACCATAAGCATATATATGATATATATATATATATATATATATATATATATATATATATATATAAATATATTATCATATTTATACATATATATATATATATATATATATATATATATATATATATATATATATATATATATATATATGAATATATATATATATATATATATATATATATATATATATATACATATATATATATATATATATATATATATATATATATATACATATATATACATATATATATATCTCTCTCTCTCTCTCTATATATATATATATATATATATATATATATATATATATATATATATATATATATATATATATATATATATATATATATATATATATAAATATACATTTATAAATATTCATATTCATAAGTATAATCATAAGATTTATAGATATGTGTGATGTGGGTATTCGATAAGATTTGTTTCGTCATTTTCAATCGTCTCTGAATGAATTCTGATGAAAGTATCCGGCTGTATTTGTAGCCGAGAAATAATATGTGCACATACTTTCAAATTTTCTTCGAAAATATATGTTCATTTCTGACCGATTCAATGTTTTCGATTAGTGTTGGCATCGTTGGTTATTACCTGTGGTGGGTTTACACACCAGCTGTGAAAAAGTAATAAATCTTTATAAGTATATTTACCTTCATAATATACGTTACCGATCGGATCTCCTTGAGCTAGCACAAAACATGCTGCCAACAAGCAGAATATTATTAAAACCGTATCCTGCATGTTCTGCCAATGTGACCTACGTTCTATACACGGCTGTCTCAGACTGTTTTCTTCAAGTGCAAAATCATGCATTCAACATCATCCAGCTAATGCGTGACCTTTACATTGACCTCTTATTACGATAGAGATAAATCAGTATCCATAATAATTCAATATTTATGATTAAACACTGAAATAAGACTGTATAATGGAAAACTTTTTATTAGTATGATGTAAAATTTATTTTACAATGAAAATGATATTCAACTCGTGAATATGCTTACAAGTGCATATTTTATACAAGTTACAACTAAGTGAGAACCATTTTACTTTATGAGTGATTAGAAATCGTTAATAAAGTATAGTCATGTATATAAAGAAGTATGAGTGGATTCAAAGTATTAAATAAAATAAATTAAATTGGAAATGATTATAATAATTGTCATCATTCAGAGGGTGTAGTTTTCTTGGGTCTCTGCCACCATTGGGACGCAGGTCGTTTACCGGGTGCTTTGGTGCTTCTCTGCGTAGTCCAAGGTTCTGCCATTTCCAGCGCAGGCTCATTCATCTCATTTTGTGCAGGCTGTGCAACAAAACCAGCTTCCGGTTGCATTGTAGATTCTTGAGCTGGCCATTGGTCCGGCATGTTTGGTTGTTGAGTTGGACGTTGAGCTTGTGGGGGGTTACGGTCTGTCCATTGAGGGATAACTTGTGCCAATACGGTATTAGGTAGATTGGTGTTTATGTTACGATCATGGCAACATACGATAGGTGTACTCTTATCAAACGAACAAATTAAAGGCCGCTCGTTGTTTTTGATATTCTCTCTAGCTCCGTCACAATCGCCTATTTTCTTGCAGACACCGACAGCACCGTTTCCTGATGCACAACGGTCATCTGTGAAAGTGAATATTTGTCATTATTGGTCGTCATTGATGATATAAGCATAGTGGACAGGACCCTTACTGAAATGTCGTGCGTACTACCGGCTTCAAGAGACTTGATTATGATTGGTCAATATATCTACTAAAAAAAGCTACCTCTGTTATGAGTGACAGTATGTTCTCTGTCCATTTCCACTTTTGTAAGCACAACATCCTAGACCTGCTCTTGAGGTAGACTAAGAAATGTGATGAATTATTGCAGTCAAAGAGACTGTGACCTTGTTGTTATATCATATTGTCATAGTAGTTCTTGCAAGTAAAAACTAATCCAAGATGCATTGAGTGTTGCGTTGGTTTGCCGGTTCTTTTGAAGGAACTGGCAAATCAACGCAACCCTCAATGCATCGTACACTAACCAATCAAAGTTCTAGCCTATTGGACCTAGCACGTTATTTCAAGTGGTTTAATATAGGTAGGGCCTTCAAACTGATTCTCAAAATTGCTGGTTTAACGTTTACACTCCAAAATTATACTGTCAAAAATCGAGCAAAAGGACTTGTAAAAATAACTGAGAAGATTTGCTCATTTTTCAAAGGAATGCGTTTTGTTTCAAAAGGAAGTATCATCATGTATACAAAAGAACTCCTATATTTTAGTCCAAATTTTGAAGACCCAGTCGAGTGGTGGCTTGACAGGATTCATGTCCCGCATTAGGTTAAGCATGTGTTACGTATTATACACCTAACACAACAAACACATCATCACTCAACATTACGGAATAAATTTAGTCATAAAATCGGATACGACGCTGAGTGAAGAATTGTTCATAAAATTCATGAATATCGTATAAATGAAAACACTATTGATATCAGAGCACTCAGTGAATATTTTGAAAATTATTCATATTCTATCAATCAAATTTAATTCCTGTTTAATTATCTTATATTCCTTATATTGAAATATGTTATCACTGAATTACAGTTGAATTTCATTGTGATGATTGCACGGTGCATATTTTTCCCTAAAACAAATTAATCCCCTAAAACAATCCCTACGTGTGCAACTGATGAATAAGCAATTGAAGCAATAACAAATTTTGAAACAAGTAAAGGAATTTCGAATTGTTCGCTTAGAATGAACCTCCTTATTTTCATTTTAGTGTTAAGTTACAATTTAAATTACGGGTAGTATGTTTGATACATTCAAGTTTGTGTAATATGTGGTACAATGACACATGAAGTTACATTATGTTCACTCTATGTAGTATGTTAATACTTGCCTATACAGACAAGTCTCATTAGAGGCTTTGTAGAATATTCAGTGGCAGAGTTCCTTGTTTTATAATTTGTACTCAAAATGTGTGAATAAAAAAAAAATGAAAAAAGCCTTCAGATCTGTTCGGTGTCGTTGAATGTAATTGAGCCATGCAAATTATAAGTATGATAAGACGTATATGCTCTAATAGATGATGAATAATTTTCGAACCAAGGTACTTGATGCGCATATCTTATTAGAATGTGTTTGATCCATCTACTCATTTTACTTCAATAGAGATTAAAATTTTTTTTGGCTGAATTGGTATTTCATTTTCTTGGCCAGTTATGCATAACACTCAATAGGTACAATGATTTTCCATGTTATCCTGATACGGTATGAAGCAGTAATTGAAAACTGACGAATCGCAGAGCCCGGATTCACAAAGACTCCTATATTAAGGACGCCTCAATATTGGTCTCAACTTGGTAAAATGGTCCCAACTTAAGACGTCCTAAGGAGGACTCTTTGTGAATCCGGGCCCTGAGTATAGCCCATTGACAAAATGCGTTGTCGATTTTCTTCGTTCCATACTTCCATTTCAAACGTTCAGAAGTATTTCAACATACATTCAGCCTGAAAATACTACTATTTGGCTGAGATTATTAGAGAATGTGCATGCGTAAAAGATGTTAAAATCGTGCCTATTTAGATTTATCAAAGGATTCGACTTTTCAACATAAAAATTCGATTATTTTTCTGTAAGTAATAATTTTTCAACAGTATACTTGAATGAGTATATGTTGTCGTATACTTGACCAATCTGGGTGTAATTTCGTGAAATTCTCAAGACTGACTCAGAAAAGATTGTGACTCTGAACTGGAAATGAAATAATTGGTCAACCTGTACGCATTCAATAGATCGCCTTTAAACAATGATATATTTATTGAATGAACAATGAATGATGATGAATTTGAGAAATGAAATGCAGTTTAATGAAATGGTTTTTTTTCTACTAACAGTCATGCAGCGTATTGCGGTTTGAAATAATCATTATTCTGAAAAATTCACATATAATTATTACCTCAAGAGCCTTTGCAATAACTTTCGAGCGGTACGAGATATCAAAATTCTGACTGAAGAAAATACACTTAAATTTTAATACATTCAACATGCTATGAGTGAATACTTTTCAACAGGTTTAGAGCCGGTTTCACCAACTGATGAAAAGCGGATGAAGCAATAATTAGTGAATTAACTTGCTATCACCCTTTATTAAATATGTTTTTTTCGTACATGAATCAATAATTAACTAATACTTCATTGTTGGGCAAAATATATCGAATCTAGAAAGCAGTGAATCTTGGAAACCTGATTCTACTAATCTGTACTTGAATATCAGTTGGTAAAACGGGTTCTTATAACGCATAATTATTGTCAAAAGTTAGCCTACAGCTGAAAAAAGTGTGCTTTTTCAGCTCTATGCGGTGGACACTTATGCGATATGAGTTAAATGATTATAACGTATAGCATACAGACTTGAAGAAATTCAAAATATCTGTGTTTCCTCACCATTTGAATTTTGATATCTTATACTGTTCGAGAGTTATCAAGAAATATCGAAATTTCGCCAAATCGACTTCCATACACTCAAGATCTTTGATGCACTATTTGTTACCAATATGTATAGAGCAAACTAACGCAACCCTCAGTACATCTTGATGAATATTTTGTTCTTACCTTCATACAGCTGCGCTTTTGAAACGGTAATCACAAGTGCAAGACAAACGAGAAACACATAACTAGCTTCGTACAATAACATGATTCTCTTGACTAAGCTTTCTGCTGGCTCCAATATGTGTGTACGATACAAAAACTTATAGTAAACTAAACTGGATGTAACATATATTCTTCGTCTCTTGATACCGGTCCCAATATAGGCACTAACAGAAGAAAATACACTCACAACTCGGACCAGATTCACCAGGATAGAACCATAAACTTATGCGTGTTCTTTTTAATGCTACGAAAAACCAGTGGATAGTGCTATTTTAATTAATTAATCTATAAGAGATATGATGAGGAACTGGTGGGGAATATAGGAAATTCCCAAAACCTGTTGAAGAATCGTTAATGTAAACTGTAATGGAAAACATTTCAAGGCTCGAGTGTCATTATAGCAAGAGCATGTAATTAATTATGGCTTCAACTGAAATTAATTATTTGGAGATGAAACTGGTTTTCAACTACGAACTAAGGACTATATATATGCAGGGACGAGCGAATACAACTTATGAGTGTTATTTTTATATTGCCGTACGTGTATCTTGAAGAAGGTCGTCTGCCACACAACATACCTCCACTTCACAAACGTAACATGGTGCACCAACATGACAAATACAAATATATATATATATATATATATATATATATATATATATATATATATATATATATATATATATATATATATATATATCTTCTATATTTGTACAACTGTGGTATTTGAGGATGGCCAATTTTTCAGGAAAAGAATTCCGATTAGAAACAGAACTACTTATTTCAAAAGTGTTGAATATATTTTGAAGCTGCAATAAGTTTATTCACGATTACTGACGATTTTACAATAGATCTCATTATTCTCTAAAACAATTCCTTCTTATTCCATTGTAAGATTAGCGAAATATTCAAATGAGAATTGATGTTATGGTAACCGCTTATTCGATTTTCATTAGACTTGTACGTCCTCGATGTATTTACAATATAGGCCTATCAGGACGTGAATATTTCATAATAGAAATATACTTCCTTCGCATTGTTTCTCACTTTTATTTGTATTTATTCATATCAGGTTTGACGACGCACTGTACTGATGACTTCGATCTATTGGCGTCGTTGAATGATATTATATCAGATGATGGGATGGTGAGATGAAAAGTTATTTCATTAGGTGTTTTTGAATAGTGGGGGTGAGTCGGTCGTGGCCTATTTTGAAGGAAACATCCCAGTATTGATCTAGACGACAGAGGAAAACCACAAAAAAAGCTGTCAGGATAGTCGACCATAGCGGGAATCGAACCCCGGTCTCCTGAATGACGGTTCAGTGTATTAGCCACTCGGCCACTCGTCTCAGTCACTTTTATTTTCAAAATTCTAATCATCAATTTCCTAACATCAATTCGGCCGAATGTTCACAAAAACTATGAGGTTTTGAGATAGAAAATGAGTAATTCCTAGTAAAAGTTGCATGTGTATTTGTTTGCCCTGTAACCTGTGGAGCTTTTATTAAAAAAACAGACAAGTCCCGATTAGGGACGAACTGATATTTTCGCTATCGCTCATAATTATGTTTACTTACATGTTCAACAATAATGCAGTTTATGGGGGAAAAAGAGAAAGACTGTTTGCAAAGACTCCAAAACAGGGGTATGAGGGTAATTCTTAGAGTTAATAAATAACTTATACTAGGATTAATGATATGCTAAATGTACTAAATTTCATGAGTGTAAGACAAAAAATAACTTATACTAGGATTAATGATATAATAATAATAATAATAATAATAATTCATTTATTCCGTGAAACATTTCTGCATACATGATATATACATGCTTATAGAATAAGTCAATCTATGCTAAAGAATTGAATTAAAATAGTTTGTAATATAAATATAAAATACTCTTTGTCAGTACAGTTTAAAAAGATTTAAATTCCTGAATACTGTAGAACACATTGTCAATTAGGAATGTTTTTAAAATCTGCTTGAAGCGTATAATATTCTTTTCTTTCTTAATCCAAGAGGGCAGGCAGTTGAATAAGTATGGTCCGTTGTATTTGGGATTGTTATTCGACATTGATAGATTGGTTGACGGCAGGTGGTAATCGTCGTTGTTTCTAGTGAGGTGGCTATGGATTTAATTGTTTTGAATGAGATTTGAATTTTTTGAGTGTACTGTTAGGATCGAATGGAAAATGTATATGCTTGTCACAGTGAGTAGTTGAAGTTCTTTGAATAATGGTCTGCAAGATGTTCTTCTTTGGGCTCCTAACATAATTCGTACAGCTCTCTTCTGTAGAGTGAAAAGTCTAGACACTTTTGGAGATCCCCCCCAAAATACAACTCCATACGAGAGGTGAGAATATAATATATAAATAAATATATGCTAAATGTACTAAATTTTATGAGTGTAAGACAAAGAATATTATTCAATATGTTAATATTTGTTTTCAAGGTAAAGAAGGGAATTCTGCCCGAATATCTTAATGAGAGAGTAGTACAGAGATATGAAGTACATGAACGTAAATACCAGAAATTGTCACAAAACGTATTATGAATTTCAAGAGAATAGGAGAAATACGTGCTACATAATGCTATGAAAATGTATGAAAATCTACCAGTGTCTGTGCAAAATGCTCGAGACATCAAGGAATTCAAAAGAGAATGTATAGTAAATATATTATAGTGGCATATGTAAATAGATTTGATGAACATAATGACCTGGCTGGATACCTTTGATTGAGTCATAGAATGAGTTGTATTATGTATTTCTTATATTATATTATTATTATTATTATTATTATGTACTGACATATAGCTATTTATGCTAAATAAAGACATTACTCACTTACTTACTACGAATAAACTGGAATATATGTAATTTTGATACTACTTGCACTGTCCTATAATTGATGCTTTCCTGTATTTGTTGTTTCATTTGAACCCTGAATAAACTGGCAAAAATACTCCAATTATACAGATATAAGGTTGATTAAGCTAATACTTTGAATATTATTTTTGATTGAAACTTCTGAATTGATTTTTATATTCAATTGCTCATCGGTGGATTATTGTCAGTTTATTGGACCAGCGACCGAGTTTACAACTTGACATGATCCTCTATGTTATCATGATTAAATGAGTGTAAGCGAAATTTAATTGTATGGTATTTGGAAAAACCAGACTGTTTTTTCCGCACTTTTTAGGTCAAACAGGGTCCAATTGTAATGCCACTTGATACTCACACATGGCACTCTATGCCATCTATATGCACTCTATGGCTCTCATCTAACACGATACTGTAAAGTTTTTGTCGAAATCGGTTTGACCACTTCTGAGGGAACACGTGACGGAATTTCGAATAAATGCATACAAATAACCCAGGAGAGAAGATTCTCGTTTCTTTTTCAATTTCATTCTGAATTTTAGAATGATAATGATTCACATATTACCAAGTTTTCCATGAATCTGTTCAGCCACTTAAAAAAAAAAAAAAAAAATGTTTTCTATGTCAAATAGCAATTGAAATAGCTAGCCAAACGCAACAAGCGTTGTAAGATGAGCGAGATATCTGATTAGGTATAATAGTCGTTGAAGTAGTTTTACCCTTGCTACTTTATCAACTCTGGTATTCTACACACCTTGATGCATATAAATAAGACTTCATTGTTGGGTAAATATGGAATCTAGAAAGCAGTGAATCTCGGCAACCTGATAACCAATTTCTAGGCCTATAATATATTTGGTGAATAAAATCAGTTAATTTAATTATTTTCTTCAAAACGGCTGGTTCGAATTGAATACAAAATCGTGATAATGTGTATCATTCATGTATGTTACATCCTGTATGTTTTCATGTAAGTTTGAGTGTACAAAAAAAGTTTCATGTCGATCGGTCAAACCCTGCGACCTGTGGACTGCATACAAACAAACAAAAAAACAAACAAACACACAGACAAAACCCTATAGAAGTGTGATGGTGACTTCGCTACGCTCATCCAATCAACAACCATCATCAATTAGAGCTGCGTATAACGACAACAGTAAATGACTAGAATTAATAGTTACAAAACCGACGTGTGTGAATAAATGTTATGAATAACACAATGGAAGAATATAATTTATATATGATAAAATATACGTCTTAGTTCAAATGTTTCGTTCACCTTACAAGGAATATGCTGCCATTTGCCCAGTCGCTTTTATGTTCATCCAGTGGTGAGTTAAAAGTGCTGGCATAATGAAAGTAATAATATTAACCTTGGCCTTCACTCAAGATATAGCAGTCGTCTGTTAGATCGTATAAACTAGTATTTTGATGTATCCATAACGTTCAAGACTCAAGGTGTTAATTATAATGAATTCAATACGATCGCAATTTACCGCACTGTTGGACTGTACAGCTCAGAAGTATCTCGTCATCTTCGTAATACGTCACCAAATGATATCAGACCGAAGAGTTATAACTAGCAAAGGTCAAGCTTCTGGAAAACCTATGACGATAGCGTGTAAAAAGTGCACAAGGAAAACGATTCATTCAAACGATCATGTGTTTTTAGGATTTGAAAAATTGAATTTAAAATTGTTCAAAGCCTTGATACAGCAAGAGAACATTCAGTTTCAACTATGCCCATTAATAATGATCCCAGTCTTTTTATACAAACAATATATTATTCAATATTATTTAGTATTAGGATCTTTGCCACCAATATATGTATTAACTGCAAAGCAATGAATAATAAATAAATAAACAAAAAAAAGTATTTGAGGTGAATGCGGTTGATAGGAAAAGTTCGTCAAAAAGCTCATGCCTTATGATGGACTTGAACCCACAACCGACATGACCTGATTTTTTTAAACAACGCTTTAGCTGACTTAGCGGAAATGGAATAAAACGAAAACTTTCAATGTATTATTGTACTATGAAAGCATCATTTCACTGCGGAGTTGTTCCAGCAACAAGTAAGAACGTAGTGTTTTCGTAAATTAACATATTGTTGGCGTGAGGCAGGTTAGTAGACCTAAATACGGTTGGTACGTTGCATATTAATAATATATTTCGATTAATGTATCTTCAATTATATACCTGTTGATTTTCAGCAGTAAAGTAGATTGATTACCAATGAAATATTTGACAAGAGACAAGCGAATTTCAAAACGCGAGTGTAGTGTGTGATACGCTCATCCAGAACGATTTGATAGAGCGTAACCGAAAACAGAATGAAGTTGAGTTCGATTAATTTCTGGTCGACTTCAACTTCGACTACATTGGAAATCAAATGACCGTCAGCTTCAACTGTACACATGTTTTTCTTTTGGAATTACAGTTGATTCAAATTATAATAGAAAAACGCAACATAACATATTATGAGTGAGAGATTCATATATATGTATGATGATATATGTATCATCAGTACAGCTACAGAGTACATGTATACATGTACAGAGTATATGTAGTTGTCCCTTAAATTTTATATTTTATCACGAACTATTTCAGAATGTAAAGTAGGCAAATAAAGTATTTAAGTTGAAATTGAAATTGAAATTGAAACAGGTTTCTGTTTCAGCTTATTCTCCATGAAAGAATAACAACAGATTGTGCACTTATAGCGATACTTTGCCAGTAATCACAAAACAGTCAACAATGGGACATTTTTAATAATTGTCATTGTTGTAATTTGTGCGCGCTTCTTTTTTATTTCACCACTAACTAGTATGGCGTACTTGCAACTATCACTTTCGATGATGAACCACAGTGATCACCACACATTTATGAGCTCTATATTTATAAAACCTGTCCTATAAATATAATTCATATTATGTTAGACCTATAAAGAGGACTTGAAACTTCAATTATATTTTACACATTTTCATTTGATATCTGGACTATTTATAGCATGCCAATAAATGATAATTGTTCCAAGCATAGATCACTTTATTACTACTTTTTTCTTCATCGATGAACATTTTCATCGAGGAAACCCTTGGTCATTCCCGCCCTGCTCTAAAAGCGTCCTCACAAAAGAACCACCGAAAACTAACAAATATATAATGAAATGATATTATTTAATTATCAACTATCATATGAACAAACCAGACACTTGGAATAGTCAGTGACCTTTGTAGTTGCTTCACAAGTGATAGAGACGCAATATATCAATTAAACCATGACCTTACACCCTTTAAAGCCACACAATTTATTCGAATTTTCTTCCCAGCACATCGTAGAATATAGTAGTATTTATAGTTATGTGAATTATAATCATATAGAATCATGAATATAAAAATTATTAAATTAACACAAATTTGAATTCATTATACTGTAGAAAAAAATGTCTGTAAGCCTACATAATAACAGAACAATCAATTACCGTTCAAAATGGATCTAAAAGATCAAATAACGATATTATGGTCATTGAAAATGTTAATTAAAATTAAAATTTTAAATTTTAATGTTCATTAAAAAAAATTGAAAAAAAAAAAAAATACTTGACTATGGCAAAAATATCAAAAGTCGAGACTGAAATTAAAAAACGGATTTGTCAGAATTCGTGTTTGACCATAGATTGAAATTTACCAACTCGATTGTACTTAGATAATGTGATTATAAAACATGTATCAATTTTCTTATTTTACAATTTGCAAACTTCTTATTTCTTATAATAATTATATTCAGTATCTAGACGATGTATTATTTTCCATATATTAATTTCCAAGTATTGTAATTCATATGTACACCCACAGAAAAGTCATTTTTGTTTGACTTTGTGGGTTTACGCACAACTTGTAACTTGTTCTATAATGTTCATTAAAAAAAAATTAAAAAAAAAATTATTATTATCACCGTCTAATTTTATTATCATTACATCATTCGTCAGTGAAATAGAGTATAGATTGAACATGATTGTGAAATGGTCACAGCTAACCTCTACCAGACTCTGCAGCTATTCAATCTTTGTGCATGCCTCATGTAAATTCTTGCATCGTAACAAAATCAATTGGAAAAATGGGCTCTTCAAAGTGATCAGGTTATGATGAAATTCGTGTTAAGGATTTGGAATATATTGTTGATCGTATTAGTCCCGTGCTTGCGAAACATATAAACTTATAAGAGAACTTATAAAAGAAGGTGTGGTACTAAATAAATTGAAAATAGAGAGAGAAAGTCTTTATTCAGACGGCTGTTCGCAAAATGAGATACCAAAATGATACAGCGTGATAAAATCAGTACACACATATATATATATATATATATATATATATATATATATATATATATATATATATATATGTGTGTGTATATATATATATATATATATATATATATATATATATATATATATATATATATATATATATATATATATATATCAGTCTCATACATAAGAAAGGTGATGACATGAATATTTCAAATCATCGATCAATTGCTCTGCTTTCAATTTCTATATGTATATATAATAAATGTTTGGATAAATTATTTATCCAAACATTCAAGAGATTGCAATCTCCACTCCAATTTGGTTCTCAGAAGAGGAAAAGCACCACAGATCTCCCAATTCTTTTTTCCGACAGTGTTAATTCTGGCCTTAAATTCAATTTGCACATCTTAGCCTTGTTCATGAATTTTTCAAAAGCTTTCGACACTCTAAATCACAAAAGATAAACACTATGATATGTAATTTCAAATTTGCATCACTAGTTTTTCACTAAAAGTTGTAGAAAGAACGATTAAAGATGCAATTTTACATAATGATATCAATTGACATTATAGCTCCAAAAGAGTCATCCTAGAAATCATTCATACGGAGTATCATCAATACTACCATAACACTATATCATCATTCGATTGTTGTTTACACTGCGTTATTACTGAATTACACTGAATCTTAGCATTGTCGGATGGTATATTTATTTGATATCAATATTTCGTACGTTTCAACGCAAAGCTATGAAGTCATACATATAAATAGGCCTGAATATGTATATATATATATATATATATATATATATATATATATATATATATATATATATATATAAATATAAATATATATATATATATATATATATATATATATATATATATATATATATATATATATATATATAAATATTCATATATATATATATATATATATATATATATATATATATATATTTATATATATACATATATATAAATATATATATATTTTTTTTTTTCATTTGCACCTCTGATGGTGTAAAGAGGCTTTCTGAAAAAATGATAGCGCTAAACGAGAAAATATAGAAACTAGTACATATGGACAATATAATCTCGACTACACATTTCAATGGATATTTCATTTCTTCTCGTTGTCTTTTGGCCAGACAATTGTTTCTATCCATGGCACGTAGTTCGAGACTCGCGTGTATATCGCTCCAGTGTCTTGTTGTCCACACTCACGGCCAAACGACGTCACGCCTATAATGCTAATCATGCAGAAAGGCTCTTCGACATGAAACTGTAGAGGACCTCCCGAGTCACCCTGGGGTTTGAGAAACAGAAATATGAATCAACCAAAGTTTTCTATTTATACAAATCTAATATGATTGCCAAAATCGTTAGACGGATTGCAAACTCTACAAATCTTCTATCAATCTTCAATCTTATATCAGAAATTTATCGAAATGTATATCAACATTTCCAATTATCAATATCAGAAAAAGACAAATATAAACGATATTATTTCTATCGAATTTCAAATAAAATCAATTCAATTGTCTGGAGTGAAGAGAAAAAAGAACTGTCAGATGGCAGTCGTTATTCACCGGAACATAGGACTATGTCGCCACATGTTGACTTTGTGGTTTTTGTTCTTGCTCGCAGCTTAAACTAAGCTGAATCAAACCAATGTAACGAACCTATCAATCCAAACTAACCAATCTAACCAAACAAACATTCTGAACTAATTCAGTCTATACTAAAACAAATATGAAACATACTTCCTGTTTGACGAATACCCATTCTACTGTCAGAGCTTCAATCGATAACCATAAAGTAATTACACCAACAGAATATACCAATCAATAATAATAACAATAATGAGAAAATGTACACAAAAAAATAGGTATATATTCATGAGAAACTCTAAAGAGATATCACATATATAATGAGACACACTTATATGAGTCGCCTAAATTCAAAACCATCCAAGTCCATTGTTATTTTCTTTGAGAAAATCAACGGAATCTTTAGCTACTTACTTATCAAATGGCCGAATTTAAACTGAACTCAATTCTAATCAGGCTGGCAAACAGTCAAACGGCCGCATCTGAACTTAATATTATTTCAAATGGATTAAAAACGTCTTCAATAATGAATTGCACTGCGCAGATTTTTATATCGAGTATTTTGACAAATATGCATGTTAAACTCGTTTGAATAACATTTTTCCTTACTGCGCATGTGTCCTTGCCTCCACTGGTGTTTCCTGCGCAGATCATTGTCTCATCTTCCAAGCCATTGCGCAGCTTTGAAGACAGTTCTTCTTGATCCAACTCGATGAAAGTCCGATTACACAGACTCAATGACTCGATGGATAAAGTCACCTTCAGGAGCGAGTCACTTCTTCTACCTACAGGTGTCAATAATAACAATATTAGGAGTGAGATACATTATTGCGTCATTAAAACCTTATTTGAAACACAATTACTTCTTGTCATGTTTTGCATGTCGATAGAAAAGATTGATATGATGAATTCTCTTCGCAATTAGGTCTATGCATAATCTAAGCCTTTAACAACAAATGATAATTGACCAATGTAGATGGGCGTGACTTATACGAAGCAGGGGAAATTTTAGATACCTTGATTGATTATTTCCCTATTTTCTCCTGCTTTACTATCCACTTGATTGTTTTTTATATTTTGTGACATCACGAGGGCGGACGATCTACATCGGTCAATTGGGCTACAAACAAGTTCAAAGCAGTTATAGCATTGAATAATAATGACGAGTCCGAGTGAAAGCCTACTGGTCTTAAGTGCCATCATACAATCACCCAAACATATTTTGTAAATAAACAGAGTGTTTCATGATTTTCTAAAATGACAATAATAAAATCACATCGAATAATTCTGTATTCAAATACATGGATATAAACTAACTCTTACATGAATGATGATAATGACAAAAGTCGAACCAGTTATCCTGAATAATGACGGTTCAGTGAGCTCTAGTGATGAGGGGGGACACCCGTCACAGTTTCTCTCATCATTTTGATATATCATTTTGGAGTAAAAATTTGCGATATATGACCTACATTGACTGGAGGTTCGCTGTACCCAGCAGTAAAATTCGTTAACAATTCCACGAAAACGACCCAATCTCACCATTTTGTGTTTTACCCCAACCTGTGGCCACTGCACTCTGCACGGGTATGTCTTTGTCGACATGGAGGCAGGCTGGTCTTGCGAATGCGTTGAACACGACATCGTGGTCAAGACGTAGAAGTCCGATGTCGTTATACTGAGCTGGACGAAGATATTCGGGATGATAGATACGCTGTTCGACGGAAAACTCTTGGCGGAGACCCTCAGTTTCCTCCGACTGGATACTGATACCGCCAATGCGGACCCAACGCGCTATACCACTGTAATATCAGGGTTGAGAATTAAAAAAAAAATGCAGGTTTGTAGATGAGCGTGAAAGTTACTCTCAATAATAGAAAGAGATATAATAATATAATAGATAATAATAGATATTTGTATTATAACAAAGATCGAAAATTTGACATGAAGTTATTGTTGCCCAATTAAAATTGAGGATGGAAATCTAGGATCTTTCGAACAGCGCACCAGTATAGTATAACATCCCAAATAAAATAAATAATTATGACGTCATTCAATTATCAACGTATGAATTGAGTATACTAAACACTATAATAGTGAAGAAATACAATTTATAACGGAAACCCTGTCGCCATGAATGTTGTAGTTTCAAAGCCCGTCGACAGGTCATTTTGCGTATGTCATCGCCAAGAAGCTTCGTTCTGTAGACTTGTTCGATCCAAATTCAAATCACATGTCCAATTCACACAAAAACCATTCCATTGTTTCTAATAACATACCAAATCAAATCGCAAACTCATTTAATCAATGAAATGTTTTACTTACACTCCGTCGAGACCGACACTTTTCAAACAATGAGCTGCAGTGAGTACGAACCGCTCACTGATCAGACTCCCTCCACATATCCAATACTGGATCCTTTCACTTCCATACCCAATATGAGCCTACGCAGAACAAGCAATCGAAACAGACAGCTATTGAAAAAAATATATTGAGACAGTAAAATAAAATGTTCAAATAGTTCAAAAATGGTCATAAATAATAAATACAAGAAGCAAAAAGAGAAGGCAAAGATGAATCGAAGAAACATATATGAAGATGAAAAAGAGGATCAAAATGTTTGCCATCCAACCAGAAGGAATAAGATATGGAAGAAAAATATATGAAGAGGAAACTAAGAAACTAAAGAAAAGTAGATAATAAAGGTCGGAATGAAGATCGAAGTAAAATTTTGGCATTGTTCATAATCCATTTAGACTGAGACGTGTGGCCGAGTGGTTAATACACTGAACCGTCATTCAGGAGACCGGGGTTCGATTCCTGCGATGGTCGACCATCCTGAAAGGGGTTTTTCGTGGTTTTCTCTGCCATTCAGGTCAATACTGGGATGGTTCCTCAACAGGCCACGACCGACTCCTTCCCACTATCCAAAACACCTAATGAAATAAGCTTCCATCTCATTGTCCCATCATCTCATATATCACTCACCGACGCCAATAGATCGTAGCCATCAATGGAGGGTAATGTTGAACCCAATATAAACAAAATCCATTCAAAATTGTATTTTTCATTCCAAGTTTGGTGATCGAGTTGAATCACGAAATGAATTCATTCATTATTTTGGGATGGTAAGATCATGGAGTTGTATACACTGGAGGTCCACTTCGGTAAAGAGATCACCTAGATAACAGATCATGTACTTCCGGTTACGTCAATATACCTCGGAACGTCGGCCATGTTCGTTTTACAACTGCTACTTGGAGATACTCCCATGTTGGTAATTCAGGCACTAAATATAAAACAAGTTTCTACACCTGACAACAATCAGCTCTGCATAAACAACCAACATGGCAGCCGTTATCAACTAATCGATGTCATCAAGTACGAATACGTAGTAAGAATTTTTAACTCGGGGTATTATCTCCAGTCCAGCACGACAGTACTAAATACAACTCCATGATAAGATTGCCCTCACCTTGTGGTGCCCCTTCCAGCTTTGTCATCATTAGTCCTTTTGGACTTTGTTTCAGGTTATCGATGAATAAACTTCATCCTGCATCACTTGGATCTATGACTATCAATAACGTAACGGGATAAGCAACATGGCGGTTTCCTTTCGCACCATGCGTATATCAAAGGGATGCCGCCTCACAAATGTTATGATGATTTGCTGATATTATTGTGTGTTGATCTATATAAGTGATAGATGTAATGCAATCTGTGAATCCAGCTCTTTCCAACTGCATTAAACAATATTGGGATAAATTTCATTTGAATTGGCCAATCTAAATTTAAAATACGTCTGTAAAAGCATTTAGTCCCCTAGCAAGAGCCCTACTGCTATATTTACCATTTGATAACTGGATAATTACTCATCATCTACGAGAAAGATTAAAATCAATGCAATTGTACAACTATGTACTATATATTGAAATACGAGCCTAATACGTACGATTTGATTTGAAATTGCGAATCTCACAAATGTACACGAAAGCGCGCTGATTGCATCATGGTGAAAACGGCCTAATGTTAAAAGGATAGGACTTATGCCGTGTTGCTCATCCCGTTACGTTATTGATAGTCATAGCTTGGATACAACCGAATGATTGTTTAATAAATTTGCATTAATTATTCATTACAATGCATTAGTGTGATGAGTATATTGTATACATATATTTCATAATTACCATGTGAGGAAACTCTTTAGCAGCTGCTATCACACCTCCAAAAATACGGCGTCCCTTATTCCACAGTGCTCTACAGATGGAGGCATCGAATTGTTTGCTTTTTAATAAAGATGAAATATTCTCTATGTCTGGTATCTCTTGTCCATACTTGGCACACACTGATGGATGAAAGAAAATATCATTGAGGTTTGCATTTATGGCAGCAGTGAATCATTTAATGTTGTACAAGAATTGAATAGGAAAATGCCACAGCTATACCTTGATAGTGGCTCTTTCAAGGCACCGCTATGGAAAATGAAGGTGAATCGGGCGTGGGTTTGAGTCCCGTATAATGTATTGGTTTTTGTAGTCATCGTTGTAATAATACCCTCATTATTATACTCAGATAACCTAGCTGTTGATGGGGTCGATAAGTAAACCGTAATAATCATCGCTATCATCATCAAAATGTCATTAAAAGAATAAGACTCCAGAATCCATTATGGCAGAGCTCAGTTGATTTTCCTATATTTATTGAGGGCAAAATTACGGTTAACCGTTGTGATAACTGCTAGTTAATACTATCCCCATTTTGGTAATTCCGACCCTAACTAAATCTCATCTCTCGGTAACTTTTGAAATACATTTGTTGAGGAATTCATCGATTAATTTTATATTTTTGAGATTGAAAATAATGTTGATATAGAAATTACTTATTGCAATCATTATTGAATGCTACGTACATCATGCACATATTGTTCTATGTAATATATATGAATTTCCGCGAAAGTGGCAATAATATAAAGCAAGACTTGTGCATATTGATTATGTACAATTGATTTAATTTTCGTACCCCCAAGTTTGTAAACTTCTGAAACGTTCGAGAGGGTAGATGCATTTTTTCCCACCCCATCTAAGAATGATGACCATCTTATAAGAGCATTTGAGTATAATTTGACGATTTCAGCATTCAACCCCAGAATGTTATGAATTTTCCTGAAAAATGCCATAGATTGACGACATTGTGGTCACCCCTGATCAAAAAACGAAGATTCAAAAACAAAAAAATAAACATCTGTCAACTGTCAATTGGTGGCAAAATAATACATTTCGATGAGACCATTATCCCCAAAGCAATTATTTTGATTTGAAAATCCCCAAATTTGTTCACCCCTACCACGGTCGCAAGGGTAAACTTTTTCTCCAACCTCATCTGATATTGATCAGCTCATTTTTATGAGCATTTGAGTCAAAATTCATGCTTCTATCACCAAACCCCGAATTGTGATGTTTAGTCGGCCTAATCCGCTTAGCTATAGGTATGCCTAATAAAAACCGTGGAAGAGTATTTTTATCGTATTATTTTAACCAACAATCGAACAAAAACCTGTGTTGTTCACTAGGACTGAAAAGTGATCAGGTGGATTTATGGGTCATATCCAACAAATTACGAAATATGTTTGTACAGATATTTAAAATTAAATGTTGAAATGTAATCTATTTTTTACTTCGTCTACTTATCTGACCAGGTTCGTCCTCATTGTTCAATGTCACCGATGAAGTGTGCGGTCCTAGAAAATATCAAGACAGTTGTCATATTGAAATCCTTCTTTCTACGTCGCTTTCAGTTTTTTTTTTAAATTATAGATCGTCCTATGCTATGCCTTCATTCATACATATGATGATATGAATGAAGTCTCGAGATCCCGATTTACCGATATTTAATATTTATTCAGTTTTTTGAACGGCCAAGTCTTCCCATCTGGCCAAGGTAGCCAAGGCACTTCCTTGGTAACCGTGTATAATGCATGGGTATTTCTAAACAGCCCTTGCATATCTGTCTGCATTCAGGTATCTCAAGAGTTATTTAGGAATAATTATCAAGTTTACCTTAGAATTATTTTTAATTGAATCGAATCATTTCGAAATTCTTTTTAAAATTCATTCTGTTTTACCAATTGAAATTTAATCATCAGAGTGATTATATTTGATTATATTATATTTAACTCATAACACTTGTAAATTCCTAGTTTTTTTTATAATTTTTGTACTGATGATGTCCTGACCGATCCTGCATGTGCTGATCAATTCTATGCTGATGTACTTATTCTTTTCATATAACGATTATCATTCAATCCTGTATAATCCAATTCAGTCAAATTGATTGTGATTAATGAATAATCGTAGATGTTCACGTTTACTCTAAAAAAATAGTTGAACAAGAAGAATAAGAAGAAGAGAAAGAATAAGATAGAAGAAGACTGGATACTTTTCGAACAATCTCGTAAAATTAAATTAATAGTAATGAGTAATAACTGATCAAAATGATGTATCGGAAACTTTGTTCAAAAGTTAAAATTGATCCGAAGTGGGAAAATATTTGTAATCGATAAAATTATAGCAACCGAAAGAGTGTTCTAAAAAATCTTGATAGTTTGATTTTTAGTTCCAATTATTATTGTTCAAAATTGATTACGGTAATTCTTATCAAGATTTCGAAATACTGGTCCATTATGTAAAGCTATTACGCCATCATATTCATATTCAATTCAAATTTAATTTCAATTTCAATTTCAATTTCAATACTTTATTTGCCCACTCGATTTTTACATTCTAAAATAGTTTATGATAAAATATAAGTAAATTAGCATAAGTAAATTGAAAATAAATGAAACAAATTACCTGCTTGTAAAGATTGCTGTCCTGTTGAACCTTGGTGAGTCGCAACTAGTAATATAGAAATAAATACGAATTCCCAACTTCCAGACATTGCTATATGTAATGAGTGATACTGCTTCAATCATTCATTGATGAATGACGTTGCCAATTATTTGCCTTATCGGTCAAACTGAGTTACGTTGTTTTATATTTAAATTATTTGTGGTCAGGAAGTTCAATCAGGAAGTTAAAATGGTCAATCTAATTTGTTATGATTGCTTATTATTGTAGATTATTTTCGATTGAATATTGTATATAGCATTACTATTGTATTTGTTATTGTAAATGTTCATTACAATAATTAACTAATAAACAATAATTCTAGATGAGAAAAGTCTTAGTGGTTCACAGGCAACGATAGCCCCCTTCCCCAGTTCGATCAAGAAGGCCTGCTACGAATGTAGTTCATGATTCCAATATTGTTTGATGAGAGAAGTCATGAACACTGACAGGTGTGGGTCTGAATCTCGTTGTAGGCTTGAGTGTACGTAAACGTTAATGTAGAGTTGTAGATGATAGCAAGGCCACTTTAGCGAATGATACAAATAAATGAGTAGCATTAATCAATCACAACAGTCGGGATTTTTAAAGTTCAGGGTATTTTATAGACAAAGCATAATATTTTCAGCGTCTTCAGAAAATGATAAACTATCGTTTAGCAACTTTTGTTGGAACATATATTTTAGTTGAATTGCTTCATACCATTCATGACATTTGTTCAATACTGTCGATAACAAATATTCCAAGGATCCGCGATTGGATGAAATGAATAAAAATAGATAGATAGCGATAAAAATAGATGAAGATGAAAATATGCAACATATACATATACACACACATATATATATATATATATATATATATATATATATATATATATATATATAAATATATATATGTATATCAATATATATATATATATATATATATATATATATATATTCATATATATATATATATATATATATATATATATATATATATATGAATATATATATGTCTATATATATATATATATATATATATATATATATATATATATATATATATATATATATATATATATATATATGATGTTGATTACCAAAGGGCTTCGGCCTACACTGCAATCTTTTGATATGAAGCGGAATAATCCTGAAGGTAATCAACATAATATCACATATGTCCGCGAAAACTTGAGAAATAACTTATATATATATATATATATATATATATATATATATATATATATATGTTTATATATATATTCATATATATATATATATATATATATATATATATATATATATATATATATATATATATACATATATATATATATATATATATATATATATATATATATATATATATATATATATATATATATATATATATATATATATATAAATATGTATGTTAGCCCTTTAATCTTTATGCATGTAATTTGATAAAATTTCACTTCAAGTTACTTTTTCGCACAATTATATTATCTGCAACTGGTTCATTTCGTAGCTTGCTCTGCGAACGTTTTGTGATCATTCATAGCTGGAAAATCCCCCTGGCGGTAACTCTCACATAACATACGTCTCAGATTATATGATAGCCTTAAAAACTGAGCAATATTGTATGGTTCATGATAGCATACTGCCAACAATCCACAGCTTTAAAAAATGCCATTGTTGAGAGGGCACTATTTTTATGTATTCATTTATTCATGTATTTATTTATTTATTAGGTTTCTATGCAGGTAGTGAGAATATAGTGAAAGTCTCGTAACAACATGTGCCCCACTACCTGCATACAAATATGAATTCAAAAAGTACAATAATCAATAATAGTAAATTAAATTGAAATACAGTAAATGTAGAATAAAAATGATAAAATACTAAATATAAAAGCAGACAAAAGCCCTATAAGAATGGGATCCGAATGAACCAATGGAAGAATGTTATGTAGTCTTCGCTAACGCTCATCTAAATACACGACTGTGAGTAATTACAGACACTTATCTTGTCTGACTTCTTGTGTAGCTAAAAAATAGCATCGCATGACCTAACTTGTAAACATTATTCAATAACATATACATCATTTTTACTTCATCTTGGCAATGAAATTGCAAGTGACGCAAAGTTATGATTGCATATAAGCATAGTATTCTTTAGTATATGTATGAGGTTAAATACTTCACATCTGGTGTGAATACATGAACATTATTATGCACTAGCTTGATTATATTATCAGTATTATGTATCTCTTTCACAGTTTCTATAAGTGGGCTTATATTATAATTGACATCATAAAGTTGACCTATCGTCTACAAATCCATGATCTGTAATATGTATACCTCCCATGTATTCTTCTTTGAATTCTATGTACAGTAGGCCTACAGGCTACATAATACGAGACTACAGCTAGTATATAACTTATATAATTAGTACAGCAAGCAAATTTGTTACCAGAATATAATAATTTCTGGTATTTAGAATGAAGATACTAACTTATTCAGCATTTTTTGAGACCCTTCTCAATTTTGGTTGTCATTGTTCAAATGAGGGACCTAATTTAGGGGCCTACTGTGTTTTTTATATACGTCTCGTTTTATATGGGTTTTCTTCCCCATGCATGCAATAGAAATTAATAGTAGAGTATTTTCAAACATGTAGTTCTTCTTTTAATTATTATTCTTGTACGACATTGCAAATCGATATTTCAATTGTTGGAAACAAAAGTAACCTCCATTAGGTTAGATCCTAGAGGTTACACCAATGCTATGCACTTTAGTGTGAAATGAATGAAAAAAATGCTGAAAATGAATAATATATGAAACCAATTTATATGCATAGGCTTATATACATGTGTGATTGATAGCATATTTTAACATTTTTAAGAACTTGGATCATAAATCGTATAAATACATTATCGTATGAAACTAATGAACATTATTTTGATACCAGAGAAAAAATACGGAAAAAAATCAAGATTAAAGATCAAGATTACATCAGTTGTAATCAAATTACCACCACGCAAGAAATTACAAGGAATTAGAAATTAACGTTTGCCAACTAAGAAACAAAATTACTTATTTTGATATGAAATATATATATACATGTGATATTTTTTTCGAGGAGAAGTTATGATAAATAATGATATATCTGACCATATTTGTATATTTTGACCAGGCCTAAGGCCATACTATTCCTTCTATCCACGCGACGTAATGTGAAACACGTGTATACACCGCTGGGGAGTTACTGAACCCGCAGAACTTGCCAAACGACGTCACTCCTAGAATACTGTACATGCAGTAAGGTTTCTCCAGGACCTGTTGCAGAGGACCACCAGAATCGCCCTGGAAATCACAGGGAAAAACAAACATCTGAAACCTTTTATACGCTCAAGAAGGCAGGAGTCGATTTAGTGAAGTATCAGTTTTTTGGTGATAACTATCGAACGGTATGAGATATCGAAATTCCAATCCGGAGGAAACACAGCCATTTTTAATACCTCCAAGATCGTATGAAATATAACTATTCATCTCGAATAGTTGTCAGGCGTATACGGCTGAAAAATGTGTATTTTTAGCCGTATACATTCATGCGATATGAGTTGAATAGTTATAACTTATACCATCTCAAGGTATTGAAATTATCTGTATTTACTCCGTATATCAGAATTTTGATCTCTTATACCGTTCGAAAGTTATCTCCAAAAACCTGATATTTCGCTAAATAGACTCCCATGAACTCTTAAGAGTCCACGGGAGTCTATTTAGCGAAATATCAGTTTCTTGATGATAACTTCTGAACGAAATGAGATATCAAAATTCTAATACGAGAGAAACACAGATGATTACAATAGCTTCAAGATGATACAAGTCATAACTATTTAAGTCATGTCGCATAACTGTCAAGCGTCGACAGCTAAAAAATGTGTTTGTTTAGCTGTCCATACTCTACATTTATGCAACATCACTTGAATAGTCTTAACTTATATTATCTTGAAGCTATTCTTATACCTATTATTATTAATTTATTTATTATTTTTATGTTATTATGAATTATTATTCATTTTCTGTTTTTTCTCCCATTATAATTTTGATATATCATGCCGTTCAAAAGTTATCATCAAGAAACTGATATTTCGCTGAATCAACTCCCGTGGAATTTTAATTGAGTCCATGGGAGTCGATTCAGCGAAATATCAGTTTTTTTATGATAACTCTTCTACGGTATGAGATATACAAATTCTAGTACACAAGAAACACAGATAATTACGATAGCTTCAAGATGATATAAGTTATAACTGTTCAAGTCATGTCGCATAACTGTCAAGCGTATACAGCTAGACAAACACATTTTTTAGTTGTAGGCCTATACGCTTGACAGTTATGTGACATGACTCGAAGAATTATAAATAATATCATCCTAAAGCTATTGTAATTGTCTGTGTTTCTCGCATGTTAGAATTTCGATATCTCATACCGTTCGAAAGTTATAACAAAAAATGATTTCTCCTTAAATCTATTTTCTGCTGTAAGTCTATAGCTGTTAAAATGTTAGAATCCAAGCTGGTCAATGATTTTATTCGATGAGCGTAGTGAAGATTCCATTTCACAAGCCAAATTAAAATGGGCTTGGTTTTTATGTTTTTTTTTGTTTGTTTTTTTGTAATTTTGTGCGCGGCATACAGGTCAGGAGAAAATACCAATCGAATTGAAACTTTTTCTAGATATTTATGTTATACCAGAATAGGCTGGGATTGTTATTCAGAAAAACCGGTCGGAAGGTTTTTTCCGGAAAAAATCGTAAAGTTTGAAAAATCCTCATAAGAATAACCCGGAGGAAAAATACTTGAAAAACAAGAATTTTTAAAAAGCTCTCAAATTCTCACAGAATATGAACGATACTGTTATACACCTTTTAAGAGGCCGCAGGCGCGCTACACGCGCTCGTTGTTCGCTCGCTTCGGACTCAAGTTTAACATGCATCGTGTACTAGGCGCAGCCCATAGACTAACCCGCCGAACTCATATTCTCGTAAACGCCGTTAATTCCCTTACTCACACTTTTGATATATTTCACAGTCCATATTATTTTTCGGTATTCAAAAATATATATCTAGGTTTCCGTAAACTAGAAATTTTTTCATTTTCCATTTGAAGAATTTGAAAAATTGCAAATTTGTTGTTCAAAATTCTGTAAATGCGATAACCTTCCTCTTTCAATTATCAGCAGAATGCAAAAACAATCATATTGATATCTCAAAAATTACGGCCGTGAGAGTTTGCGGCGTGAAATACGAGCGCCTGCGGCCTCTTAAGAGACTTTCACAACACTCGAATGAGAAATAACAAAGAAAACGCAATAAAAGTGTACATTTTATTGAATATTTGGATCAATTGGTTTTGCAAAGTGTTTGTGCGACAGGTTGCAGGTTACTATAAATATCAACAAGTATAGCAGGTAAAGTTTTTGAACGTTTGAAGTAAGTCAAGGTTTGTAGATGTAAATTGAGCTGACAAGTTATTTTTCATTCTAGATTCCCATACTTCTAAGCTCATCTCACAACGCGCATCCCGCGTTTTCCTAGTTGTATACCATGTTCGAGGTATTTAAAATATATATGTTCCTCCCATATCAGAATGTTGGTAGGCCTATCTCATACCAGTCAAAGGTTATCACCAGAAAATTGATATTTCGATCTCAGTCGAAGATTCATGCCATGTTTAACTTACAAAATAATCGAAAGGGCTAATCAGAATGTATTTAGATTTGGAACATAATTCAAAATGGAATAGAGGAAGTACACTATACTGAGTTACTGTCTACACGAAATTTGTTTGTTTGTACTCACAAAGTGAGTGAAAATCTTAGCTAAAATACTTTGATTTTCAATAATTTCATGAATATGAATTTCGCCAACCATTAAGTCTCAAAAAAGTTTGTAACATAATATTCTAGAGAAGCTGTCAAACTATTATATACTCACACAATATAGGAGACATGCAATTTTATTCTTTTGATAGAAGATTTCAACAAAAACATGAAGTTTTCTTCACAAAAACTGTGACCACCATGCTCACCACGTGAATTGTACAAGTTGTTGAATTATTTTTTCACTTCAAAATAAATTATTGATTACAATTAATTATTCATATATTTCATCCTCATGGCCTTGATCAGAAAATAATAAGTTTCTTTTTTTTAATATAAAAAAAAAATAGAACGAATTATCTCTGTTGAACTAACATTTGAAATCTAGGTCTAGTATCAAACTATCACAGTAAATAGAAAAAAGGTGATTCTGAGCGTTTGGTTGCTATAGTAGCTCACGACCTATGACCTTGAGAATATATAACCCACCTGACATGTATCTTTACCACCCTGCAACTCCCCAGCACACAGTTGTGAGTCTATGATACCGTCGGGCATTGACCGCGAACCAACCTCCATCTTGAACGTCTCGTTGCAGTTCGCGCTTCCTATCAGACTCAGTTGCACCTTCATCAAGTCTTTACTGGCACCGTCACTCTCTGCAAAAAAATCTTCCTCGTGATTATTGTTTTCTCAACGACCCCACCAACAGTTAGGTTGAACGAGGGTACGAATGAGCAAGAAACTATTATTTTATGACAAGTGAAAGGACATTTATAAAAACCAATGCCTTATGCAGGACTCGAACCCATGCCCAACGATGACTTCAGTTTCTGAAGCGGTGCCTTAGCCCTGTCTTCTCTGTGTGTAGCGGAGCTGCGCATGTGTTACCAGAGCCGACCGAGTTAGGTCATGAAAGGTTTTTCCTGAAATTGTATGGTCCTGATTAGTATTGAGTCTGTTTCCTGCAGTTTATTTGCTTGCGATCGATATGCGCACTAATTCATTTGAAATTATAGAGGAATAGAAATTGAATCTTGACAGGGTTAGGGCAGAACGCTCCTGGCGATTTCGATCCGTTATGCGGTTTTCTGTGAATTTAATTCGGATTTTTTTGTTTCAAATCTAATTTCATTAGGCTTGATTCTTATTGCTCATCATCGCCTTGATGGGAATCTGATGACGGTGCCTCAGCTATCTGAGCTACTGGGGGTTTTAATATTTGGTAAAACTCGACCGTACCGTAACAATCGAAATTTACGACCTTTCCAACCAACAAGAAAAACACACAAATAACATAGATTTGACGCTCGAGCTTACCAATTGAATATATGAAGGAATAGCTTCGGATGATGAGGTACCAACTGTACATGAAACGCACTGTCCTAAAATTTAACTGTACTAAAAATCAATTACCTGAAAATCAACTGTACTAAGAAGTAAAAATCACCTGGCTTGAACTTCTAATCATTGAGCTACCTGTACATGAATTAATGTGCTTACGGCATTATGATACACGCCAGGCCCACGTTCGCTGTTGGTGGTATCCGTATTTCGGTATGCGCTCTTCAGCGCGCCCCCTCAATTTTACTTTTGTACAGGTAGCTCAAGAAATAGAACTTTAGCTCAGTTGGTTTTTAGTAGAGCCCACAATTGGTTTTAGTACAGTTGACCAATCCCCATATTATATTATTTTTTAAAAATCCATCAATATGACATTTACATACCATAGCTGAGTTTGCCAAATCCAGTAGCAATAGCTTTTTTCCACGGCAACTCGATTTCAGTGTGAAGACACGCTGGTCGCACAAAACCGTTAAACTCGACATGGCCGTCGAGTTTAATCAGAGCAATGTCGTGATAACGTAGAGGAGATTTGTAATTCGGATGGTAAATACGTTCGGCCACTCTGAATAGCTGAGCTTTACCATCGCTGTCTTCCTTATCGATAGTCCTGTCACCCAGTTTCACCCAGTTTGACTGTCCCCTGGAAACGTTATCAAATAAACGGATACATTACAGAAATTATGATAATGTTATGCATATGCGACATGCATTGCGTTTTGAATTGATTGAATATCAATCTACTTAGAACGAAGGATATTTCCAGAGAATTGATAATAAAACTATAAACCAGCCAGAATAATTTTTAAAAATCAAGAGAATAGTCTTAGAACGGCATTGAAATTATACCCAAGACATTAAAAACTTGTTGATTCGATCAAAACGCTTGAGTACATCTTCGAGGCTCTTTATACCAAGGTGCATTGAGGGTTGCGTTGGTTTGCCGTTTTACCCTTAGTCTTGGAACGCAACCCTCAATGCATCTTGCTCATCACTGAAAAAGAATGTCACATGTCAATAAGCTTAGAGAGGGGCATTCATGTACGCCTAGCAAAGATGCTAGCGGTCGCAACTTGCGATCATCAAAAACCACCCCGCAAAGTTGATAGCAAATCGCCGCCATGACAGTTGTTAAACAGATTTCACGCCTTGCTAGAGCTTGCTAGATATACATGAATGCCCCCCACTTGAGGTCCTTAACTATCAATGTATTTGATGAATGTTTTAATAAACCACCTTCTAATTATTTTTTAATATTTAAATATTGATTTTCGTAGTAGATAATCAGAGATCTGATAAAGCAGGAAAACGCGCCTGAATTGTGCCGTAATACAGAATTTCAAAATCAGCCCACACAAATAATGAAATGGAGTATTTCTATAACTCAACATGTTCAATCGGTTTTCATCGAAAATTGAAAATTTTTCAACCGGATGCATTAATTTTTAGTTGTTGGTAATTATTTGTAATATTACAAAAATTGCGTGCATTTGACCTCTTGAAGTTGAACTGAAACTCAAAAGATGGTAAGCTGTAGTGAACAGGAGTGATTTTTTTTTGGAAGCTCCCTTCTATCTTTATTCTCTCCCACTCGGTTATTCTTGGATATCTTCACTAATTTCCACCTTATTTTTCAAAAGTGTTATATAGAGAGTTCTGTGTGATTTAACTGTTAGTTTTATAGGCCTACACGTTAGATGGAGAAATATGGGAAGTCAGTTGTTTTCATTCGAGAAGATTCGAAAGAAAAAGTGCATGACACACAGTAAAACTGATGAACTGAAAAACTGAGAAACTGAGAAAAACTGAGGTAACCATTTTTCGGTTTGCGATCTCATCATATTAATGCATATTGAATAATTTAATATAAATTAATGAATACTGTGAACCTGTTTTGTCCTACTAATATAATTATTTCTCACTTTTCTCTGCTCTTGAGACAATGTGATGCTGTCAGGATGTACATGTCACTTATCAATGTTCCACCGCACATCCAACTAATACTTGGATCATCACCGAAGCCAATAGTAGCCTATAGAAACAATAAGACAAAACAATCTCTCAACACATTTTTCACTCGATCCAATTGATTGATTATTATTACTGATCACATACTCGCGTCAACAGCTATAGATTAGGCCTATATGAGAGAACGGTCTAGCGGAAAATAGGTGCATGGCTGATTCTTACAAAAACCCATGCCTTATGCATGACTCGAGTCCACGCCTGAATTGACTTCAGTCTCTAAAAATACCTTAATTGACTGAATCAGGGGGTTGACATGAATCAATGTAAGAATGGTAGTCTCGATCAGACACATTTTGGTTCGGAATATTCCGTAAGCCCGAGTCTTTCTGTGTCTGCGTGACGTCAGCTGGTGTCTGATCAATCTGTGGCCACTGGTTGACTGTAACAATTGAAATTTTGGTATTTTGGTTAGATTAGTTGATCACATGGTTAGTTGAGAATTCGTGATGTTTGTAGTCACTTAAAAACGTCACGTGGCTCACTCAGAAAATGAGCGCTCCCCCTGGCCTGATCGAGAGTACTCAGTAAGCACACAAATTCTGATAACTTCATGGGCAATAACCAGTGTTCATTGTACACTTTGTATTATTATTGTTGCAGTTTCAGGAACACGGAAATATATTGTCGAGTGCTCATACTAAGTGCTCATACCGAGTGAGTATACTCATACATAGTTACATACTGCATGATGGATCATACTTATGAGTTCATGTACTTCTCTAGCTACACGTGCGCACGCGTAAAAAACAAATTTAGTGAAGTATTAGTTTTTTAAGTGAAGAAAATACTCATCAAGATGGATATAGTGAACATGGTAATTATTATATATATATATATATATATATATATATATATATATATATATATATATATATATATATATATATATATATATATATATATATATATAGTGGATGATACTAACTGTCTTCTATTTCATGAGTTTTTTTACCATATGTGGAAACTCTTTGATGCCAGTAAGGACGCCGCCTACAATTAATGGCACCTCCACTACGCCGCACTGAGACACTTGATTTATAGTGGCAGCGCCAGGCAGAATAATTGGTGCATCTTCTTCAGCGTACACAAATTTGCTGTACTCCTCACACTCTGTAAGGGATGAAGAGGTCCAAATTGGAATATCAACTACGAAAACGCAATATATGCGTTGTTGGATGAGTGATATAGGCATATTTATATATCAAATATAATGGAAAGCTTTATGTATGCTTCTTGAACTCCAACAATTATGTCACTGCGTTCCTGTTCTATTCATTACTCATCTAGAACGTTGTCATTAATTGGTGTCACTCCTGCTTGGTTTCTCAAATAAAAACTTGAATTTAATTTTGAATTGATTTAATTTTGAATTTAAATATCTATGACAGTTAGACGAATGGTTAGAACGCAACACTGGTGAAGAATACGGAATCTTTTGAGCAAAACGAATGTGGGCCACTTTCATGTTGTTTTCGACTTTGAGAGGGCCCATTGAGGGGTACCAGGGTACTCGGTCTAAAGTTTGACCAACTAGGACCGACTAACTGGGACGGAAAAAACGTTCAACATTGTTATTTGGAATCAGAATTAAGCCTGATTCATAGTAACACTGTTGGACTTTTTCTGTCCCGTCACTATAGCCAGAAACCTTACGAAAAGTTTCTGATTGGTTTACATGACTTACCGGTACGGAAAAAACATGTGCAACCGTTCTACTTGAAGCAGCTGGCTCTAATATCAATCCACATATTTCTTTTCTCATTCAACAATATGTCAAAATTGAAAAAACATAAAGATCCTACACTTATCAATCAATATCATTTTAATATGAATGTCAATTCCCATCAATGAATATACATATATACACATTATCTTAGTTTATTATAATATTATAATGTGTTATGTGATTTATGTTATTTCCTGCAAAACGGGTGACGATGTCCCAGGATGCGGTGCCCAGTACGAACGGTCTTACCTTGAGAGCTATAACATATAGTGTTGAGGTCACGCTGTTTATACGTATACCTTCCTCATGAGCATCTGCACAGTAGGGCAGTATGTTCCCCCTTCCTCTCTCATACGAGTGTCTCCCCCCCCCCCCTTCCTCCCCGAATATTGTGGATATGTAATTCTTATCTAAAGAGAGCAATTGTCACAAGTCTTATTCTATGGTTCTATTTTCCATACAGTTCTAGCTAAAATGTAATAATTCGCTACATAGGTGTTTTGTGACAGAATTTTCAAAAACTTGACTGGAAAATATGTCATTCACTTTCTTAATTTTAATATTCCATTACTTGTCTCTAAAAGTTTTTAGTGTCGTCCTATGAAATAAGCAGTCAACTCAACTAGTTATCAAGGACGTTCCGAAACGGCGTAATAAATGAGAACTCTACAACTTTCCTGTGCCTGTGGCCGAGGTGCCCCTCCCTTCCCCCTCCCTCCATCATCCCCTCAAAAGAATATTTTTCTGATAATGCCCAAGACTGTAGTATTCTAAATTTACCGAAATTCAAATCCTTAATAATTGTAATTGACTTACTTTGTTTACTTTTCTCTCCTATTGACAGTGTACATGTAATCAAAATGTTTATTGTAATTAAACTCACTAATACACGCACTTGTAGAATATTGTTTTGTTTCATCTTTGATACTTCATCTCTTGCTAAGTGAAATAAACTGGTGATAATGTACGTTCTAAAGCTTTATATTGCCTGTGCACGTTCGTTTTATGTACTATTGTTAGAAAGTGGTAGTGCAGGCTATAAAATGTTAACAGTACCTAATTCTAGATTTAAAAAACGATTATTCCTGCCATTTTGTATCGCGTTATTATAATGCTATATAAGGCCAACTTTCAATTGCGTGGATGGAAATGGAATATTCTAAGTGAAATACCATCACTCTACTAAGCGAAAACGTTTGTTTGATTGTTTTGTGTGTGGCGGCTGAGAGATTAAAATGACTTGATTTATAAAGATCAAACTTGATTCACACCGTATAACTTGCCTGAATGGATTTTTGGAACAATTTTCATTATGACTTCAGAAAAAATGGAAAATAATTTATTGAAAATATTTTATCGTTACGTCAAAAATGTCAGACATGTTTTTAGAATAGAACTCAAATCTCTAATAGGAAGTAAAAAAACTCAGCATCCTCTATGCGTCGTATGATGAGCGAGATTATGTTTTATGTGTAGCATGTAATTGAAAATAAAAGCTATAGGCCCACACCCCTTGGTTTTCAAACTTTTCCTCAAAACTGTTATTTGTCATATAACCTCACAGATTTTCACTGATAAATTCTAATCTCAACATTGGTCATTTTCCTTTTTAATAATAATTCATTTCCTCAATGATAAGTCATTTGAATTTCTCTAAGCTTGGTAGAAAAATATATTAAAACAATATCCAAATTTCTAAAAATTCCATGTCCTACGGATAAAAGTGGAAAATTTAAAATTGTATCCCATGTGACATAGGCCTATTCATTGGGGTTTTTCAAAGTTTCAGTATTTTCCAAAATACCGTCAAAGCGATTAATATGCCCACGCTTAAAACAATCCCGACCTAATATAGGACTATGGTAGGCCTAAGATACCAAAGTGCAGAAAAAAGTTTCAAGTCAATCGGTTTGGCATTGTATGCCGAGTACAGAATTACAAACAAAAATAGATTCAATAATAAAAGCGAAGCCCGATTTTTTTCGTTGAGTGTAATGAAAGTCTTTGCTACGCTCATTTAATTATTTCAACAAAGACTGTCCAATAGGCAATAACATTATATATTCAATGCAATATTCAATGTAAATTAATAAGTGTTTTTTTCTTCAATGTTTGATGTACGAAGAAAAGAATCTATAATGTGACGTCAAAGGGATTTCAAATTTGAAGTTTTTAGTATCAGCTATCTATATAGTTACTTTTGAACACATTTTGACTGAGAAGCATATGAATGATTGTACAATGTAGTAACTGTTGGTTTCGACTGAAATTATTATTAACAAAATATTATTACCTGCTTTTACATTTCGTGTAGAAGATATCAATGACATTCGTAAGTGTGGAATAAAATAAATAAATTATACAATGATGTACAATAATGACTACATGATATAACACATATTGACGTGATAACCTGCATGTGATAAAATTACATGTATGTTTACAAATTTGGTGTATAGGGCCTAAATCAAGATGATAAAAAGCGCAATTTTGATGAATTAATCGAAATTTGGTGGGCCTACACATCAATGCATGTATTGTGCATGTATGTGTTGTAGCACGTGCACCCGTCGAATCGAAAGTGCGTTTTCATAGTTTTCATAAATGGCACAAACAAATTGGAGCAGTTTTCAGTCTGCGCGGGTAAACAGCGGAAGTAAGTGATCACCGCCTTAGCAGTCGAATCCACGACATGGATGCGGCTGTGAAAGAAGGCGTTTCCTCGTACCACATGACTTCGGACTTGTGTTTATCAATATGTCAGCTGTTATCAGAGACGCAGGTGAAATTTGGAATAGATTGTTTGATCACCGACCTTTCCTCAGTGGAGAAATTAAGTTTTTTCTGAAAGAATTTGAAGAAAAACGTGCTGATCGAGAAGTTGGTCGACTATTTCAGACTCTGGAACGTGTTACGGACATTAAAGACACTCAAATAGAGCGTGTGAAATTATCAGCTGACATTCATCTCCCAACATTAAATGCCAACCTAGAAGTTGCATTATCTATGTGTAATAGAATTTTGGAGAAAGAAAAAGTTTACCAGTCAGATACTTCAATTATAGCGAAACGTGAAATACGAAAAATAGAATGGGAAAGGTTTATTGAAGATATGTCACATAAGTGTACGTCAGTTGATACTACATTCGAAGAAAAAGAAGAAGAGTTGAAAGAATTCTACGTTGATCTCGAGAAGAAATTACACCTAAATAATTAGGTAGGGTCTACTTATCACGCGTGTCTTGTAGAACTCGTATATGAGGTGTGGCTCATACAACTCTGTGTAAGTTGTATGCTAGATTAATAGTAAATCAATAAGAATGGAGTCCCAAGAAATCAGTAATATGACATTACGATTAAAACCGTCGAAGAAACTACGGGAATATCTGTTTTATAATTTAAATGATTGTAAGGAAATGCCAGATGGTGTAAAGAGAATGAAATCAAGTCAGAATGATGTTACGAACTTATTTTTAACACTAACCGATGTTAAATGGTTGAAAGGATATATGGCAACTCTGGAAGAAGAGTACACTGACACCTGTGGCTCAGTTCATTTCCACGAGCTGATGGAAGGTACAGATGTTGTTTTACCAGAGCCCGAAGTATTGCCAAGAAATCCTGAACTTGAAGCTAGGATTCAACGGTTGAAGCTAGAACAGTCATCCCGAGAATACAGAGCAATGACAAAATCTGTTGATTCTGTTCGACTTCGTGAACCAGACGAGTCCTTGTCATACCAGATGAAACAAATAAATCGTCACTTAATTGCTGTGGGATCATTTATATTGTCCGTAGCAGCTGGATTCTTGTTTGGATTTACAGGAATAGAACTAATTGTAGGGAATCTAGATTTCGGGTTTCGACTCATATTGGGAGTCATAATTGCATTAATTATTGCATTAGCTGAAATATATTTCTTAGCTAAAAAACTTGCAGAAGACTATGAACCTCTTGATAATAAGCAGTCTACTGGTTCTAACAATGTCTCTAAGCTCCATCAAGAATAATGCGTTGCAATTGTGCTTACTAGGTCTTGTATCATTTAACAAATTTATTTAATCATTGACTTCCAAAATATCATTTTATCTGATGCCTGCAGTAATGACAGAAGGTTAAGTTGCCATTTGTTGGCTCAGTTGTCCATTTGGCTCACAGTCGAGGCATTGCTTTGAAATCTCAAGCCAGACGAGTATGAGTTCGAGTCGCTCTGTAGGCATGGAATTTTGCAAATGTCCTTTCATTTGTCACTAATTCATTGTTTCATTATAATCTGCTCATTCGTACCCCTATATAACCTAGCAGTCCTAGCTGTTGGTGAGGTTGTTAAGCATCGTTAAAAAGGAAGTAATATTACTGGTATTTGTTATTCAACAGTGCTCTGTGCCTATATGAACTTATGATAAGAAAAAGTGAGACTAGAATTGGATTTTATTTAATCTTCATATCTTTTTGAGTCACATGGTTATATATACGGTAATTGTGGGAGTTGGCAAGGCAACGTTCTGATTTGTAACAATGATAAACTACCTGGTTCACTTGATGATTTTGAGAGTGTATGTCCCTATTGACTCTACGTAAATATATTTATATTGGCAATACAGTACCGTTTAGAAGTTTGAATTTGATAACTTTATAGAAATATGCCCTGTTCACTGAAACTGTATAGGTATTACAAGAAACATATTATGCACAGCACAGTTGCTACAACAGCTTGACAAAATATTGTACCACCAACCTGTTTATAAAAAAAAAAGCCTGAAATAGGAACCGTGATTTGCTTCTATGACTTTTTTCACAGTAGTAGTGTGAATTTGTAGTAGTGATTATTATACACTTAGAGAGAATAATTCTAAGCTTATATAAATATTTTTGAATTTATAAAGGCCCAAGAACTATTACTCATTGTATTGTATCATACAGTGGGAATAAAATAAAATACCAATTTGTTGTTTCTTTGATATTTAATTATTTTATTGCTGATTTGCAATACAGTGAAACCTCTATCATTTTTCAAGGAATCAAGGGAAAAGTCCGTACAGGAAAATCCAACATTCATGATTGATAAGTGAGCAGGATGGAGAAGGGGGAAATGATGGACCCGGGAACAATGTGTTGGGATTTCAATGTATAATCATTATTTATTAGGTATAATGGGATGGAAATTATTGTGGTATAAAATCCGTATCTCAACTGTATTCTTTCATGGTGGAAAGATAAAATGCTTAAGAGACCGCAGGCGCTCTACACGGGCTCGTTGTTTACTCCCGTCAGACTCGAGTTTAACATGCATCGTGTGCTAGGCGCAACTCGTAGACTAGCCCGCCGAACTCATATTCACATAAACGCAGTTAATTCCCTAGCTCAAACTTTCATTATATTTCACATTATATATTTTTTTTCGGTATCAAAAAATATGTAGGGCCTACGTATCTAGGTTTTGGCATTCAAGAAATTTTTTCATTTTCCATTTGAAGAATTTGAAAAATTGAAAAAAAATTGTTCAAAATTATTTCTTTTTTCAATTATTAAAAACAATCATACTAATATCTCAAAAATTACGGCCGTGAGAGTTAGCGGCGTGAAATGCGAGCGCCTGCGGCCTCTTGAGCTCTGCTTTTTTACACTGATAGAAACTGATCAGAGTAGCAAATATCAAGTAAATTTCTAAAATGCATATTAAAATCCATGTCTATCAACTTAATTTTTATATCCATCATAACCAAAACAATGTAAAAGAAGATGTGGTGCTCATTTGTGGTGTTAAATTACAAACCTTGAAGTTTTTTATTTGTTTTAAGCTGTGATTAGTCCTGTCACTTCAGTGTTTGGGAGCTTCATTTGAGTTTTGAGGTCCAGGATATGTTGAAATACGAACTGGAAATTGTGTACATTCGACTACTCGGCTATAGCATAAACTAGGGTGACCAGACATCCCAGTTTTCCAGGTATTGTCCTTGTTTTGAACTTCCTGTCCTAGCGTCCCAACTCCCGAGAATTGTTCGCGGAACCAGCAAATGTGCCGGTTTTATAAAAACAGAAGAAATATATGTAAGTGGATATTGCTCATACCAGTACTCTAAATTCAGCTTATAATTAATTTTTGTGTTGAATTTTAAAAACAGGCATCAACACCAAACAAGTTATTAGTATTACATAGAATTTCAGGGAGTTGTTGAAATTGTTGTTTGTTGATCAATTGCGCAACTCGGACTTTTGTTGCATCTCTATCCCATCCAAAGTCTAACCATCTCTTGCATTGTATTTTACAAACGCTATTTCTCCGTCTCATCATCCCCAACATGATAATAATTATTAATTAGTACAACCACATTTCCAATTAGCAAGTCTGTATAGTGTGAGCGAGTATTTAGGTATAAATCTGTATAATCAATGGCAATTTACGGGAAAATGCCATACGGGTACTTGAAAGGGCTGCAATATATTTTGTTGAATCACTTTTTAAATTTTCCTTCAAAATAGTCAACTTTTTAGTTCTTATCATTATAGGCCTAATGTATATGCGCTGTGCGTTCTATCCCATAGAGTATGAAGTTGTATAAATGCAAATACTACTTGAAAAAATATATATACGGTATTCATGACTTTATATGACTATAGCAAAAAAAACGACTGAAAAACTACAAACTCTAAAAAAAAATCCTGCAAAGGGTTTTGCTCTGTGTAATCAATGTCTGACTGGGTCCAAATAGCCCCGGCGGGAACGACATTCAAAAGGTCCTCTTACAGCGAAGGTGAAGCTCGAGCCACAACGGGGTCTTAGGCGTAGTCCCAGCCGCCAAAGGCGATTTTTTTCCAATATTCATATTTTAAGCGATAAAATATATAACTATACCTCTATTACAGAGAATATTCATATAATCTATTCAAGACAAATAATCTTTCTTATAGGCTACAACTGGGTACTTGTATCAATGATATAATAGCTTTCTGAAAAAGAGTTACAATCAAAGCAGTTAGTATGTGATATGCTGCATTTTTCTTATTTATTGAAAAAAGTGAGCGCTTTTGAAATATAAATTGAGATTTTAAGAGAATCTTGTTATGAAATTTTGATGGCAGTTGTAAAGTAACAATATTTTGTGTAGCATCAAAATCGAATTCTACCTAGTGGAATTAGAACCACGTTTAGTAAGTCATTTTATGTCAGGTTTCAGTTACCCAAACTTCCTAGTTCCTTCTGAGCTCTCAAGCTAAATTTTCTTAGACTTTCCAAAAAATGTACAGTATAAACATTTTGAAAGATAAATTTTGCGCCTCTCTTCATCATTTCAGATGCACAGGTACTATTTTTTTACAACGTCTTCACTGTGTAAAGATTCTAGCGTGATGGGAACAATTCCATTTAGCAATCAATTAGCAAAAACAAACAAAGTGTTTGTATAAACTAGCATTGTATGCAGCTGGTATCGCTGCTACGCACGGATTTAAATATGGATAAATAGACTGACTTTCATCATGCATAAGCCAGGGACAGACTGAGCAAGAAGGATCCACACAATGGTTTCAAAGAGTGGGCCAGGAGAGAAAAAATAAAATAACAACAACGTTTTTTTAAATAGCACAGCTGAGTGATGGAATAACATTTGAAAATTGAATCTATAATGAAATGTCTTATGAAGACAAAGTGGAGTAATATCAAACCATTGTAAGTAACATTGTAATCATTAACACTAAAATTAATCATATTTTATGAGAAATACACATTTTAATTTCGATTTTGTTCTCCCATCTCTCAGTAGTTACAGTTTGAGGACCCCAAACAACGTTAAGCAGGGTGGGAGCCGGCAGTAGTAGCCAGTCCGCCCCTGCCATAAACAGCTTGATTCAGAAAGCTACAATTTTGGAAACATATCCTACTAATTCTCAATGCACATATAACATTCCGTAGAATACAAGGAAGGAGGTTTCATCTTCAACTTTATTGATTTGGTTTGGAATTACTGTTGACCATCATACTGGGATATTGTCATACATCATATTGGATCATAACGACATCTGCATTAGCTGCTCACAAAGAAGGAAAAACGAGAGTGATAATTTGCATATAATATAGAATGAGAACGTAATTCTGATTAGGCTAGTAATTATTAATGTAAATAATTAATGCACTAGTAACACCCCTGGCTTATGTTAGTAAATTTAAATGACCTAATCCTACCTCATATGGGGCATAAAGAATGAAACTGGTGAAATAGGCATACACTGCTCATCTTACAAAGCATAATATGCAGATGCTGCGTTTTCCTGGTAATAATTAATATCTGTGTAGCTGGTCTGTTTGGAAACAATCAAGTTCTTCTACGAATTGCTTATAAAATCTTTGAAACTTTTGATAACGGAAAACTAATTCTGACTTTTGAGACCCTACTACGTTGAATATCGCGGTAAATTTCGTTATTTTTTGTGTGTTGGCAAAACTGTAGTGAATTATTTTAAACGCCAGTGACCAGTCGCCATATTTGTTTTCCTCCATCTGATTGTCTGAACCTGCTTTGATGCCGGCATAAAAGTTCAATTTACGGAATTATAAATTAAAATCGAGTGAAAATGGTTCGTGGCAGAGGAAGAGGTGGTATGGGCCGAGGAATGGGAAGAGGTCCTGGTATTTTTAAAGTCAAGCCTTTCGTTCCTCGCCACCCATTTGATTTAGCTCTGTGTGAACCTGCATTCCCTCGCGTTAAACCCCTAGCTGACGAAGGCCCATTTACAACGGCGCTGTTAAAGAGAAATACAGACTTATCGCCGTCTCCCCAAGAGCAAACGTCTGTCTTGAATTTGGTGACGAAGATTCAGACCGTGATGGACAATCTCGTCGTAGCACCAGGGACATTTGAGGCTTGTGTAAGTGGTTAGCCTAGGCCTACCGAGGCATTAATTTTAGGCGTAGGGGGCCTAGGCATTGACTTTGTAGTGTTGCCTAGGCCTAGGAACGTAGTTATTATATAGTCAATGGCCTTGGCTAGAGCATGAACATTGGCACCAGGGGCACTGGGCCATTGAGTTAATTGAGTGGCCTTGGTTTTTTTTTTCCAAACGTAACGTGATCTGCGTTTCGCTTTCGTAAGGCGGTGGAGTTGAGGCAAGCTCAACTATCAGATATCGCGTAACTTTCGTCACTGATTGGTCGTTTTATCATCATGGTGGCTTAAAAAACTGCATAGCTAATTCGCAATCCGAATAACTCAGGTATGGAAGCCCAGCATTAAGGTCAGGCCTAGCAACCACTTTGTTAAATTATGTAGGCCTAGGCCTATGCATGGACCAGTTTCTATTTTGGTTTTAACTAGTCCTATGACTACGTATATCACAAGGTCGGGAAACGGTTTAGGTAAACTGGTTCACGCTGAAACGGTTCAACAAATCACTGTCTGATAAATGAAAATCCTTTTGGTCGTGGGTTATGGGTGCAGTATATATTTTTATTTTTTTCTAACTGCAAAGTGTTTTTGTATACATTCATGTTGTGGTACAGTTTTCCCAAGATAGCTGACATTGTGTGGTGGTTTTGACATTGTCATAGGCCTATTTGAGTGAGTTTCCAACTCAAAATTATTTCAATTCTTATCGTGCTCAGGCTTTTTCGAATACCGGTACCTAGATATATTCAAGATCTATTGACAAGAATTACCTCCCCCCCCATACACGAATGGTTGAAGTTGTGACAAATCTACCCTTAGCCACCCTCGGTAGCTCGGTCAGCTGAGGCACCGCTTCAGAAACTGAAGTCACCGTTGGGCGTGGGTTCGAGTCCCGCATAAGGCATGGGTTTTTGTTAACGTCCTTTCACTTATCATCACTTCATAACTTCATTATCAACTGCTCATTCGTACCCCCGTATAGCCTAGCTGTTGGTGGGGTCATTAGCCAACAATAATCTATTAATCTACCCCTTTTGGTTACGGCGTTAACTTCATTATGGAGCTCAGGCGTAACGTTCACTTTTTAGGAGTGTATTCCTAACCGGTCACCCGGCAAAATGGTAGAATCACATTTGACCGGCCACTGCCATATTTGCCTCTAGGTGTCTGATAGTGATCTATCAAAGTTTGCATTACTATGTAGGCCTATAATGGCAAAAAAACTATTGTGGGAAAATATGCTTTAGGGTGGCTCTGAAACAGGCGGTGAAACAGATCTTCCCGAGAACTATTGTCGAACCTACAGTTGAAATAAGTGGCTATTATGACCCAACCTAAGTCACTTAAACACCATACCATATTCACTAATCATTATAATAATTGTGAACCGGTTTCTAATGAATTACAGGTAGGCCTATTAGCTTATTAGTAGGCCTACAGTAAAAAGTAGTTTGTAAAACCGGACCTAAGAGTACCGTAGTGTAGGCCTACTACGCACTGGTACCAGTAGCATCAGAACCTCGACGAATGGAGTGAAGGTAGACCTACTGGTGTTGATTTCTGTAGAATAAAATAGTCATAGGCCTTGGAGCGATCGAATCCATTTCGACTGGAAACGGGACTGTTTCGATCTGTTGGCATTCTTAACTGTACTGGTAGCACTTATTTCCCCATTTTGATCGTGGTCGAAACGAATACTGCGGGGCTTTAAAGTGAGAAAATATTGGTGATAGTTGAATAAAAACTGTTCGCTTGCCGTGTTGGTAGCTCCAATAGACCTATATTTTCCGAGATAATTGACAATACTTTCATGTTATGTTATTTTTTCCCATTTGGCTTGACTTATCTGTTTTCATTATTTTTAGTTTCAATTGAATTCCAATCCAAATAATTGATTCATCACTCATGATTTTTGGCAATTATAATTCCAAATTTCAAGTAGGCCTAAACTGGATGTTTATTGTCTATTATCTGTTCAATAAATAGCCAATTCAAAAATAGGCCCAAATTGATTTCTCTTTCTAAGTGATGAATGAGTTTATTTATTTTATTTTCACAAAATATCTATGCCCAAAAAGGGTAGACATTGATCATTGATCATCAAGGGAGTATAGGTGTGTCAGTGTGTGTAAAGTCATAAAAAAGCTGCGGTGACTCAATCATTGCATGTGTTTCACGTGAAAATAAGCCATATATCACACTTTTTCCAACTCTATTTTCGTATAAATGCCCATTTCAATCACTGTTATAGAATACCAATTTCGACCGTATGGTCGAAATGGAACTAAAGCAATATCGAAATGATTTCAACCAGTCAAGTAACAGACAGAAGTTATAGAATGGGGGCCCTGTAGTAACAGGAACCTGTACAAACTGTTCAGCCCCCTACTACTGGCACTCCCCTTGACCCATTTGTTTGAAAATACAGTGAAACCTCTATGCATCGTTATTCAAGGGACCAGGAAATTAAAACCATCCATGCAGAAAAATGATCCATCCAGTAAAATCGAGCATTGATTATGGGAGTGGGGTTAGAAATAAATGAATGTTACAAGCAGGAAAACGATGGAACCGGGATCGGCGCAGTTTTCACTGTACGTGATGTTAGATTTAATGCTTTAAAGATTCAAAGAAATTATTTTCGTTCTAGCAATTGGAAGAAGTTCGCCAGGTGGGATCTTTCAAGAAGGGAACAATGCTAACTGGACACAATGTGGCAGACATCGTTGTCATACTCAAAACGTTGCCTACTCGTGAAGCTGTTGAAGGATTGGGAGTGAAAGTACACGACGATCTCAAAACCCAAACTCCAACAGAAACTCTGACATTACAGACAAACGAGCGTGGTTTTGAGATTGGCAGCGCTGATGCAACAGTCCGTATTCTGGTGACTACTGTTCATCATAATCTGCGTAAACTAGATCCAGAGCTCCATCTAGACCAGAAAATTCTTCAAAGCCATTTGGCTGCAATCAGGCACAGCCGATGGTTTGAAGAAAATGCTCATCATTCATCCATCAAAGTGTTGATCAGACTACTTCGAGATCTACGAATTAGATTTGAAGGTTTCGAACCTCTCTCTCCATGGATGTTGGATCTCCTTGCGCACAGTTCGATCATGAACAATCCAAGTCGACAGGCTTTGCCAATCAATCAGGCATATCGCCGAGTATTGCAACTTCTAGCGTCGGGACTATTCTTACCAGGATCTGCTGGAATCAATGACCCATGTGAGGGAGGAAACATCCGAGTACATACGGCTATGAGTCTCGAGCAACAAGATATTGTGTGTCTCACAGCACAGACTCTTCTTCGTGTGTTGACACACGGTGGTTTCAAGCGTATCTTGGGAATGGAAGGCAACTCTGCCATTGCTACCGAAATGACAGTTTGGGATGGTGTTGTAGTGTCACCTTTGGACAAAGCATATGAAAAGCCACCAGAAAAAAAAGAAGGAGAGGACGAAGATGATATGGAGGCAGAAGCAGCAGATGAGGCAATGGAAACTGCTGAAAATTAAGAGTAACTTTCATTAAAAAATAAAAATGTATTATCTCAGTTATTAGATTTTTATTTGAGTTACTGTAACTTACGTTCACACTTCACGTAAATTGAATGTTGTAGATATAGGCTATTCCTGAATCAGAAAGTTACTTGACTAGAAGTACACATTCAAGTCACTAATGTCTATCAATCAATTTTTTGTTATTTTTATCAAGGAAAATGAACTTGCTCCATACTATTAATTCAAGCTTGATGTATTGTAGTGTTTCTTGTACGTTTGTCAATACTGGTTATTTCACATTCAATAAAAATACTACCTTTCTATGTATTACTGTAACAATGACTCTTACTACACAGCAATTATCCTTTGACAAATATTTTGACTAGAAGTTTTTCCTGGCTAAACAATAATCCATTATAAATATATCAAACAGTAATGAATTATGACCACTTGAACAATGACTAATTAAATGCATGGATTTTTATTAGGAGACAAGTCAACGTGATTACACCCATACATGACACCTGTTGGCGCTTGAACTCGAAATAGTTTACCACTTGGCATGCATACACATACTTTATAATGAGAAGTGACTGGCATTCTCTCGTCAGTACTGTCAGCAATTGGTATGTTCTTCATGTTGAGTGAAATGCCTTCTTTTCCACTCAGTCTAATGCTTCCATTGACACTTTTGAGGAATATGTCTTGATCTGCAGACCAGATGATTTCACTTCCATCCATGTGTGTTCCTTCATTGCCACGTAATTGTGCGTATGTATCAGCTTGCAGCGAGAGACTTTTTCCAACTGGACTGCTTACACGTCGAGTACGTGCCATCTTGACACTTAGCTGACCAACTCCACTAGGAAGCCCAAAATTTGGAAAATCAGTTGAGAAAACTAGGTGTCCAGTGTTTGGATCACGAACTTCAAATGAATCTACACCAGTTACTGATGTATGGTTTAAGTCTACAGTAATCTTTGGTTCATATTTGTTACTTTTATCATTGAGTGCTATCACTACAGGCCCGTTATCCCCAACTACTTCCATGGGACACTCATCAAAACCCTCCAATTTGCCATCACGTTTGTAAACACGATCTAGGTCTGTGTTACCATAGAACATCACAAGCGATTCATCGGGTACAAGTTCAAGACTTTCCATACCTTGTCCCAGACGCAGAACTCCGAGGATAACAAAAGTTAAAAGCAGGTTTCCCATGGCAAGGAAGAACAAAAGTATAACCAATGTCCAGAAAGCATATGTCTTCCTTCCTCGCAAGCCCGTCTTTTGCAAAGATTGCTCATGAACAGGTACGTAACCTGCCTTGAAATTATTGTTATGTTGTTTATTGATGTTTCTTTTGATCATTGCTTTATCTCTCATGGACAAAGTGCTAAACCCACTTTCTGATGGTACATCCGACATTGGAGATGCTCTTGATGTTTCAAAGCTTGTCATGTTACTCTACAGTGTACTAGGGCCTACAAGAAAGCCTATGAAATGGTATAAAAAGTGAACTGTCAAAAATTAGCAGACGACCCAAAGCAGACGACAGTGTACGGCGGACAGTCGACTTTACGAAATACGCGAGCAAAGGGTCAATAAACTCTCGAGTCAAAGTAGACTTCAATTAATAATTTTGGTGAATTTTTGTATAAATAGATTGAATTTATTCATTAGTGGCAGATTTTAAAGACATCATCATACATTTCAATATAAACGCCGTTCAATTTGATGTAAGTAGACTTTATTGTGACTTGTTGGGAACAGTACCTACCAACTACTGACATAGCCGCCGCCAATAATGCCAACCTACAAATAAACTCAACTTTTGCCGACTGTCGACTCACGATTGACTGTTCAGAGTTAGGCCTAAATCGTGCATTCGTGCATTGTAATCATGGCTTCGGAACGATACAGTTTTTCGTTAACTACATTTAGGTATGTATACAACGGATATTGAGTGTTTCTAATAGATTACAGTTGCTTCAGGCCTGTGGGTTGACTTTTGTAACACGTTGTTTGGTTTTAGTCCTTCAGGGAAACTGGTGCAGATCGAATATGCCTTAGCTGCAGTGGCTGCAGGAGCACCCTCAGTGGGCATCAAGGCCTCAAATGGAATTGTGCTTGCTACAGAGAACAAGCATAAATCTATTCTCTATGAGGAACATAGTGTCAGCAAGGTTGAGATGCTAACAGAGCATATTGGAATGGTGTATAGTGGTATGGGCCCGGATTACCGACTTCTGGTGAAGCGCGCTCGGAAAATGGCTCAGCAATATTTCTTGGTATACCAAGAACCCATTCCTACTGCTCAACTCGTTCAGCGCGTTGCTACAGTGATGCAGGAGTATACTCAATCTGGGTAGGTTCATAGATAGAGAACAGATAGTACCCCTATAGGCTATCCAAGCCATCCAAAGCTATCCAAGTATCTATAGAGCCATAGATGATGCTCTATCTATAGACCCTAGGCCTAGTCCCTGTCATTTTAGCATCTCATGTATATAGTAGGCCTAGGTCCTATTGTTTCAACCAACAGCTGAAGCACTAGGCCTAAGTTTGAAAAGAATATTCACATAAAGTATGGTGACAATTTAGTTTTTAAATTTTGTCTCAAGCATAGGGTTATGGAGAATGCTCAGGCCTTGATCGCCAAGAAGTCAACACATTTACTGAGAATCTATCAATGTAGGCCTAGGGGCTATGTTCTAAAACTTCAAAAAGCCAGTTATTATTTCACGTATACGGACACTTGGGCGAGAGACGTTTAGGCGATGGACACATACGGTAGGTGGATAGATAATCCACTTCATCATTGGACACTTAGGCGACGGATACATAGGCAATGGCCAATTTTTCATGATCAAAGGCTTATTAGAAAAAAAATTAAATCACGGGTCATGTTGGGAAAATGTTCTGTAGGCCTATTGAAACCATCAGATTATTATTTTTTATTTCTTTAAATCATTTTTCAATTTCAAGTTTCACAACATTTCTGTTTTCTGCTTTTGCCATTTTCTAAACATTAATTATTTAATTTGAATTCTCAAAAACTGGACCAAAGACCTGCATTTAACCAACACAATTGATATCTCGTACGAAGAAATGTTACTTGAATATTTATAACTCAATTGCAACATCATTATGAACACAATTTTCTGAGGTGTAGAACTTGCAATTTTAATCACTTTAGGATAGGGAATCAGTAGAAAGATGAAGGGCATCCTTAATTAAAAGCTCTGGTAAAATTACAGATTAACGTACCACGCCATTTTTTTTTCAATTTTTTTCAATTTTTTCTTCACTTTTATTAAAGTATATAAGCTCCGTTCCGCCTGCCGGCGGTATACGCGAGGTTTATACACTAACCTGACCCTAACCTAACCTACTGTCCACCTTTGTCGTCTTAGTCAGATCACAAAGCATCAACTTCAAGTGAGTAAAAACCATATTAAAACAAACAAAACACAAAAAGTCCAAACACTACATCATACATACAAACAAGATCTATTAGAAAACACCTCAAACAAGAATATCAGACAAATATTAGCGATGGTACGTTGAACGATAAGATTACCAAAGCTCTTACTCAATAATATTAATTTGGCTGATTAGGCTTACTGTTCGATTTACTGTTCTTGTACATAGAATTCGTGCATTGGCAGTGAAGTACCCAGTTAGGCGAGATCTAGAACATGACCCATTTTTAATGATTACATTTTTCTTTAAAAAATCTGAAAACAAAATTATTGCGTCATTGTAGTTTTGCCCCCCAAAAAACACATTAAAAACGTAGTTGTATTTACATTTTAGATATTTTTTTAAAGCTTTTCAAAATTAATTGAAGAATAATTAGGCCTATACAGTACAAGTGTACCGGTATAACTGAACTTTTCAACATTTGAAATTAATATACAAATAAGTTGAATTCAATTGTATTTTACATTTTACTATTATAGCTATAGACATATTTTCTTTTACGTGTCCCATGAAAACATCACCTGCACGCAAATATTGTTATTTCAAATAACCCTTAACCCTTTTAGTGCCACCAGATTTGATCCAAAATGTGTCTAAGAATGCCAGGTAGGTTTTGACCGATTTACAGTGAATCACAAAAAAAATCATAACTTGCCAATCATTCGGTCAAATCTCATGAAATATTTTTTGAAATGTGATGGAAGGATGAGAACTTGGAAAAGGAATACTGAAATTTCATATTTGATCTGACAATAAATAAAAAAATGATTTTTATTTTTTCCAACTGTCAAAATATTTGTTGGGTTTATGACAATGGTACAGATAACAAATAATTTTCAACATTATTTTGAAGAATTGCATGATGAAGAACGAACTGTTTTGAGTAAGAATCATGAGTTTCATTCATTTTTATGTGGAATTTCAATCACTACAAACTATCATTCAAAAGACGACGACATGACATGAACTAGGCCTACTCTAGGCCTGGGCGTGGGCCTAGCCACATTTTTATCAGGTACATCACTCTCTTTGCCCCTTTCACTCGCATCACTATTTCATCTGAAGATGGGATAATGCATCTTCCGAAAAGTCACTTACTTCTTCCTTATCCGATTCATCTACTAAATCCCTAATCACTTCTTCAACTTGAAAATAATCACGTCTTCCACAAGACGCCATCTTGAAAACAGAATAACATTGTCATATTTCAGCCAAATGTAAACAAACATAGACGGCTGTGTAAAAATGGTGGAATATTGACCTTGGTGACACGAAATTCGTGTGAATAGCAGCTTTCTAAATATGTCACTACTAGCGCTATCTTACAGAAACTTTGGGAACTACTTTGGTTCAAAGCAAGTGCCGATATATCGGCACTTGGCATTTCTCAAACAAGATTTTCAGAGCCGATATATCGGCACTTGGCACTAAAAGGGTTAATCCAGAATGAAGTAAACTCGGACGGAAGAACAACACAGTTTGCACGACCCAAGTGCACGTGTGAAGATGTTTGGGCACACAGATTGATTTTCTCTAAAGATGCACTTCTTGAATGAATGAATATTAGGGTTTCAAGGCGCATCGACAGCGAGGTCATTTAGCACTTCTTCTATGTTAAAGAAAAGTAATCTGCCAAATTAATAAATATTATAATTCAATTGATTCTGATTCTTTCAAATTCCATGGTAGAAACTTCAAAACGTAACACAAGAACACTGTTTTCAACAATTTATATTTTGAGCACTTCATTCCTCCAGAATTAAAAAACATGCAATTAAATTGCTTACAATCATATTAAATTGGACATCATGAATACTTATTATTTTAACGACATATTTATGATAGGCAAGTACATATGCTTTCAAGTTTTAACACGTAGGCCTACTTCAAAACCGGACACGTGGGCGAAATCGGATGTAAAATTTGCAAAGTCACAAAAAATGCTTTAAAATAGTGGATTTATATTTTTAGTATGTAAATTATCTTTTTAAAGCCATTCTTCATTTTCATAATTGCCCAAAAGCTACATAATTTATAAATTTAACAACTTTTGTCGCCCAAGTGTCCGGGTTTTTTCGCTCAAGTGTCCACCCATTTTGAAATCTGAAGTTTTTTTCGCCCAAGTGTCCGTCGTCTATGTGTCCGTCGCCTAAGTGTCAGTGAATCATTATTTCATGTTGGCCCTAGTAATTTACAGTCTTGACAATTTTGTAAGCAAATGCACCTTCAATGTGGCAGTTCAACAAATTGTTTTAGTATCACTGAGAGTGAATTACAACTCTAGTTACTTCTGTGACGACTTACCTATTTGCAAAAAAACATTGGTTACGGTAATCTTTGAAAAAAAAATGAAAATTTGCATGTAAATTTACATCACTAGTTATGGCTGAATTTAAATGACGTCAAACAGAAAATAGTAGCTTACTTCTTTCGTACATGAATATTTTTCTATACCCGATCAACCTAAACTAAGCACATGCAATGTTAAAAAAGGTAGGCCTACAGTATAGAAAAAAGGTCAAGAATAGTTCAACTCATAAAATTCCATTACGAGTGTGACTTTTGTATAGATATAATAAAGAATTATTATTGCATAACCAAACTGAATAGGCATAGGATTGTGCAACATGAGTATACGTATATGCAATAGGCCTAAAGCAAAGGAATTATTATGGGGGCTGAAGAGCGAATACTGGTACGTATTAAGATAGTACCAGGAGTGACATGGGCTTGGAATGTAATAATGCCGTAAGAGATACTATTTTGGGGAATTGTTTAGAGCACAGAGGAGTTGTGGTTAGGGTTTTTTTGGGGTCAGGTTTTGATCGTTTCCTCAAATAGGCACATCTTCTTTAGGCCTATAGTTCTAATTAAACACGCCTAGCCACGTTCACTCTCGGTAGTATCTCTATTACAGTATTTGCTCTTCAGGCGCCCCATTAATACTGGTAAAGTTTTTTTTTTGTGGTGGTTGAACGTAAATGTCAATGTAAGATTGACTGGATTGATGAATTGTGGTTGCTGCCTGGATAATCTTCAAGTTTTAATCTCCAGTAAGTGACTCGAGGTTTCAACATATTTTCGGTTTATCATCAGATTCACCGTTATTCATTAATTTCATTTATACATCTTATGAATCATTATGAAATTATGGGTGACTATCACTATTATCTTTTTCAGTCTTTTCCATGACCTTTTTAATTTATTTATTCATCCATTCACAACAAAATGAATTATTCGAACATCAGTAGCAGTTATATAGCCTACATAATTTAACCCTTTTACTGCCACCAGATTTTATCCAAAATGTGTCTAATAATGCCAGGTAGGTTTTGACAGATTTACAGTGAATCACAAAAAGAATCATAACTTGCCAACCAATTGGTCAAATCTCATGAAATATATTTTTTAAATGTGATGAAAGGATGGACACTTGGATGAGGGATACTGTAATTTCACATTTGATTTGACAATAAATAAAAAAATGACTTGTTTTTATTTTTTTCAACTGTCAAAATATTTGTTGGGTTTATAACAATGGTACCTGAGATAACAAATAATTTCTAAAATTATTTTGAAGAATTGCATGATGAAGAACAAATTGTTTTGAGTAAGAATCACGAGTTTCATTCATTTTTATGTGGAATTTCAATAATTACAAAATATCTTTCAAAAAGACGACAACAACATTGACATGAACTAGGCGTGGGCCTAGCCACATTTTCATCAGGTAGATCACTCTCTTCGCCCCTGTCACTGGCATCACTATTTCATCTGAAGATGGGATAATGCATCTTCTGAAAAGTCACTTCCTTCTTCCTCATCTAATTCATCTACTAAATGCCTAATCACTTCTTCATCTTGAACAAAATCAAAATCACGTCTTCCACAAGACACCATTTTGAGAACCAACTAGAATGACATTGTCACATTTCACTTTCAGCCAAATGTAAACAAACATAGACGGCTGTGGAAAAATTGTAGAATTCGTACCTTGGTACCACGAAATTTGTGTGAATAGCAGCTTTCTGAATATGTCACTACTATTGCCGTCTTACAGACACTGTGGGAACTACATCAGTTTGAAGTAAGAGCCGATATTTTGGCTCTTGGCATCATTAAAACAAGATATTTGGAGCCGATCTATCGGCTCTTGGCACTAAAAGGGTTAAACAACCAACCGTAATTATTTCTTACATAACCGATCTGACGTATATTTTAATTGTTCTGTTCAGCTACGGTACTATAGATGTAAAATAATATAAATTGCGAGATGATTGGTGCAAATTTGTTCAATATAATGTTTACCGAAGTAGGCTAGGCCTTATACTTGCAAAAATAGAAAGAATCGTGAGTCTCATATCGTAATGTTGTTTTTAGGGGTGTTCGCCCTTTCGGAGTATCTCTTCTGATCTGCGGGTGGGACGACGGCAAGCCTCATCTCTATCAGTGTGACCCGTCTGGCGCGTACTTTGCTTGGAAAGCAACGGCCATGGGCAAGAACTACATCAACGGGAAGACGTTCCTCGAGAAGCGATACACCGATGATCTTGAGCTTGACGATGCTGTTCACACTGCGATCTTGACTCTTAAGGAAGGATTTGAAGGTCAAATGACTTGTGATAACATTGAGATTGGAATCTGTAATGAAAATGGTTTCAAGTCTATAGATCCATCCTGCATCAAGGATTATCTGGCAAACATCCCTTAATTGCTCATGCTTCATGGTATTATTATGTTAAATACATTTTATATTGAAATTCAACATGAACAATAAGCTTTTTCCAATATCACATAGCTACACATGATTGTAGGCCTACAACATAAATTTCATTTGTAGCAATTTTGTTAAATAAAGAGTTCATGCTATCTACTTGTATACCTACCTTTACTCATTTTTTCACTTTAGTTCTGATCTCAAGAAAATGTTGCATAAGTATTGGGGCTGTGCGAGCAGTGCTTTCTGAGTTCGAGCGAGATTGCCTTTTTTCGAGTGAGTTTTGAGCACTATTTAAGTTCAAGCGAGTTTGAGCACAAATTTTATCGCAAATTTAATTTGAAAAAAAAACATCGTAAATAAAATCATATCTTGAAATATAGCAGGAACATCAAAAAACCGATATGACCAACCCTTGAACAATACTTCAGCAACATTTTTGTGGAAAAATTGAACTGAAAAAAATTATTGTTTGAAAACGAAAAATAAATGACATTGTTGAAAATTTCGTAAAGACCAAATAATCATGTACATTGTTGGTTTTCATTTTATTTTATTTTTTTGCATTTTTTTAGCATGATAAGTGCAAAATTTGAAGTGGATAAAATCAATATTAAAAAAAATAGCCTCGAAAATCATTTCCCGGTTAGAATTACGACAATTTTGTATTGCGTACGAGAGAAACCGGGCGAAACTACTTGATAAGTCTGCTACTTGATCGGCTAACTTCGCCGATGACGACGCGCAAACTTTTTGCCATTGGCTCTCGGCCGTCCCGAGTGTCTTGGCAACACTCGTGATGATGTTTTAATCTGTCCTTGAAGAGTTTGTTGAGGGGGAGGAACTGGGGAAGGGACAGACGCGTGTGCGTGTCTGGTGGTACTACGATTCAACTCAGTCACTCGGAGTCATTCAGTCCGGTGCAACTGACATTGTGAAATGATGCGTGTTGTTATCATTCACTCATTCAGCAAGTTCTATATGCAAAATCGAAGGGAGAAATGCAAAAACAAAACTTTTTCATAAGTTTCAGACACTATATATTTATTACTTGATACCAATATATTGAATGATAAAAAGATGACAAGTTTATTCTCGCTTCCTCGAAAACGTTCGAGACTCAAAATTTCGATCTGGAAAAAATCTTTTTGAGCGAGTTCGAGTCTCGAGCTCTCGACTTGAACTCGCTCGAAAATTTCGAGTCTCGCACAGCCCTAGTAAGTATGCCTATATATGATAGATAAATGCAACGAAGGTGAAAATAATCAGACATAATAATGGGCTGGGATAAACTTGGTGTTCTTTGGAAACGAGTCTGTTTTGTAAAATTACATCATCAGCTGTTACAGGGTGAAACAAACTATCTTGGCTCTAAGGTTGTATTACAGTGACACCTCTAAGATGCATCATTCCCGAATCCATCATTTTCTTGCTTGTATCATTCATTTCTTCTCACCCCATTCTCAATCAATGTTGAATTTTCATGGATGGATCGTCCTAGTTCATTTTTCCTGGTCCCTTGGAAAACGATGGATAGAGGCTTCATTGTAATTCTAATATTTTATTTGCAAACTGTTGATTCTACATTTAATTGAAATGTCATCCCGGAAGGAATTACCCGATCTGAATTGAATTGTTTACCGTCAAGATTATTTTTATAATCTGCACATGGATTGCTACATGTTTGAAGGTGACAAAGTTGGTTTTAAAATTTTAGCTTGATTGGTTAGAAGTTATGCCCTTATGAACATCAGATAGGGATTTTGGTACCTTGGAGGGTAGCGGTAAATGAAGATGTCAAGGTAAGGGTGAATCAATTCTCATATGTCAATAAAAATAATTGTAATATTTTCAACTCTTATGGTGCTATTGCACCCCCTAAAAACCAGAAAATTCCCATCTTATAAGTTGACTTTAGGGTCATTCCAGGAGGAATTGCCCAATTTTCAGAAAATTGGTTGCTCATGAAATTTAGATTTTGAAAATATTTTGTATGCTCATTGGCACTCATGTCCTGAGCTCAAGAACACTCATCTCACAAATTTTGTGTGTTCCGCTTCCAAAATATGGGGCGTCAAAGTTTGGCTCCGTTGAGCATCTGCGGTAACTGTTGGTGTTTCTATACCGTTCAAGATATCAAAGTTCAGTAAATTGCAAACAATTTGGGATAGTCCATTCCTTCTGATATACTCTTCTGTTCAATCATCCTTGTCAATGTCTCATCTCTGTGGGAGGTCAAATGTCAAGGTCAATAATTGCTTTTTTGGCAATTTTGAGGCACATTTTCATCAAGGAGGGATGAAAAAAACAGAAAAGTAAAATGACAGCCCTAAACTAGACCCATGTGTTAACAATAATCAATTATTACTTTTGTGATTTTCAGTCTCCTTCATGGTGAAAAAAATCAAGAATATCAGAAAAAGTCAAATTTGGTCATTTTAAAAGTATGAAACAGTGATTATGAACGCTCACTCACTGCACGTTACGAAAATACGTCTACAATTGTCAACACGATAGAGAATCACTGTTTCATACTGCTAGATATGAACTCTATCAAGATCTCTAGAACATCAAGTTCACCCATCTTCCGAGAAGTATTGATTTCTAAAGTGAAATCACTAACGCGAGAAGTGCTACGTACAAAAATTAATTACTAGGTAGCTTGAGCGTACGATGAAAAATTGTACGTGGGAATTGTACTGGAAGAGTCAGTGGTGAACCTAGTACAAAATTAATTTCTTTAACTATAATGTGTCTTCATCTTCCCACAATCTTTCAAAAGATGACATTGTGTGGGTGAAGCACATCGATATCTTACGTGTTCTCTCACGATTACAATCCACCACAGCAACAGGCCGTACATTTAACATTAACGAAGAAAGCAGAGTGGAAACCGATCATTTATTGAGTAGGAAACAATAATAACCAGCTATATTACTGAGCAATTACATTGTAGAAATGATGCAAGAAAGATACCTTAACTATATATAGTCTATAGATGTTAATTGATATGGGCTAGTGGCCATATACCAACAATATTTGGTAAATTCCAATTACTTTGACATTTTTTATTTTCTATACCAATGAAAAAAATAAAGAGAAACTTTCAGCATTTGAAGATCAGATATTACTCATTAGTTACAAATTGGGTACTTTCAGATTTTTACCTGGTCCCCCTCTGTATGAAAAGGGGGGTCAAAAATGACCAAATTTGACTTTTTCTGATATTCTTGATTCTTTTTCACCATGAAGGAGACTGAAAAACATAAAATTAATCATTGATTACCGGTAATGATTATTGTTAACACATAGGTCTAGTTTAGGGCTGTCATTTTACTTTTCTGTTTTTTCATCCCTTCTTGGTGAAAATGTGCCTCAAAATTGCCAAAAAAGCAATTATTGACCTTGACATTTGACCTCCCACAGAGATGAGACATTGACAAGGATGATTGAACAGAAGAGTATATTAGAAAGAATGGACTATCCCAAATTGTTTGCAATTTACTGAACTTTGATATCTTGAACGGTATAGAAACACCAACAGTTACCGCAGATGCTTAACGGAGCTAAATTTGGGCTCGGAGCCAAACTTTGACGCCCCATATTTTGAAAACGGAACACACAAAATTTATGAGATAACTGTTTTTGAGCTCAGGACATGAGTGCCAATGAGTATACAAAATATTTTCAAAATCTAAATTCCATGAGCAACCATCATTGGGTTATTGCTCCTGGAATGATCGTTTGATCTTCAACTTTACACCCTTGAACACAAAAAAATCGATTATTTTAATGCATTTCTAAACCACTTGTCAGTCCGTGGACGCACATGTGCGTTCTTACTTCTTACACTTTCCAATACGTTGCATTCATTATCTCAACTGCATTATGTAATATTCACATGGGACTTGTCGATGAGATACATCAAGGAGATAGATTGAGAAATTGCTGTCAATTTATTTTTGGCAATAGAAAACGCTCAAGTGTATTGAAAAATGATATAATACAGTCAGCTCAACAGCTCTTAGTGATTTCTCATGAAATGATCCAGAACAAATGAATGACAACCTTGCAACTTACTGTTGTTGGGATAATAACTAGCATGGAAATGGGTGGCATTTCACATTGAGATATGTTGACTGCACATACATTACATTAGTAATCTTACATTGAGATGCTGGATGTGCATTCATTATAAATCAGTACAGTGAACCATTGCTAATCCAAAATGCAAGGGACCCCCAAAAAATGATTTCAATTCATAAAAATTTGGATTAACCAAAAAACTTCTTTTCTAATCACTCACTCATCAATCAATCATCACTCTCCCGGGTTAGAATTTAAGCAATTATGTATTGCGCGCGAGAGAAAGCTTTGCCACCGGCGGAAACTACGTGTGCGAAACCGTTGAGAGGGTCGTATGTACTCGGATGACTCCCTCTGATGACGGGCGATCGTGATGTGGCCAGCAACTATTGGCGCACGGCCGTGCCCCAGTCTGACGAATGAGTGTATCAAGCCCAACAGTCTCGTTCTCGTCAAGGTCAGACCAGTCGGATGACACTCACAATGCAGCGAAAAGCTCAATGTGCTTTGGCTTATTCTCATAAGTCAAGTAAAAAGGATGGAAATTTGAAAAATGAGGATAATTTCAAGGAATTCACTCAAACTATTTCAAATTATCCAATTCAAAAACAGTGTTGAAGCAACTCGAAGGTCGAAATTCGGGTTAACCATATTACAGTGGAACCTCTCTAGTATGTATTTCAGGGGAGCAGACAAAAAAAACTTACTAAAGTGACTATTCAACATGTGGGAGCATATAGATGGTATCAAAGAATGAAACTCCCCAGGGTAAAAAATATACGGTACTAACGAGAAACTTACTAAAGAGGTTCTACTGTACTTAACATTGAAATGCCTATACCTTCAGTCAGGGACCGACTTTCAGTTTGGAATTTGTTAGAGTTTGGATTAACGAGGGTTTCCTGTAGACCAAATGCAATTCGGTGGATTGCGTAGAAGATAGTTCTAGAAAATATAGGAATGCTCTGACAGTACATACAAGCATTGCTCGATTGAATTTAAATACACTTGAACTATCACTCACTGGAATTTTAATACATGGTTGATGTTGCTCAAACTACAGTAGAATCTCTTTAGAACGTCCTTCAATATAGCGATCATCGCGATATATCATTGTTTTGAGATAGTCCTGGCCAATTCTCATAAGACCATGTGTACGGTATTCTTTCTTTCTTAATACGTCCCTTAATTTAACGACTATCGTGAGAAAACGACGCTTTTTTGGTTCCCTTCCAAGAAAAACCATCAATACTACGACGAAACAACTGAAAAATTGATATTGTTTGTACCGTTTTGTCCTAAATATAAGCTGAGGGTTTTTCTCGAAATTTCAAGCCCTAAAGTCACCCTCAGCTTACTTGCAAATCTCGGCCTATAATCGGTCCAAAATGCATTCTTTGCTCATTTTAATTGGGCTTACAACACCTGCACACTCATAACTACGGAATCAACTTGAAACTGCGAGATATTCCACTGAAAACACATTTAATGAATGTTTCATCATAAACAAGCATGATTTTCCCAATTCCCAGCATTTTTATTTGACGCGCAATAATAAACATAACCACTTAGAGCTATTGGCTGCATGGTGTGCATCATCCTACTGCCTAGTACTAACTGCGTGTAGCCTGACGTTGTCTGACATTGACACGCACGAGACTGTTCAGCGTTTAGCGGCCGGCAATTGCACCGTCGCCTCGCGTGCTAGTTTGACGGTCGATGTGGTCTCAACTCGGTAGACAATTCCCGTCGCGCTCGATGCATTTTACGCGATTAACTACCGGTCGTCTAATGATACTTTTAATGTTTCAATGCTTCAATGTTCTTACGTATGTACAAATACTTGGAGACACTATACGGTGGTATTATTTTCATATTATATACCCTTCCAAAATAAAGCGAAGTGTATAGGCCTACTTCTACACATCACGATTGGCACCATGTCTGTTCAATGTCAGGCGTGCTGCTTGACTACAACTGACGGGTGGAGAAATATGATACAGTTGAACACTTCAGACACTTGAAATCACACAGTAAATTGTGGGAGGGAGGTGGAAGGGGGGGATATTTCATTAAAGCATCAATTCAGACTGAAAACATGAACTTAATGTCAAAATATTATTACACAGCATTATTATACAGTGTCTTACTATAAATGTATACGTATCACATGGCAGGCTATCAGTGATCGAACTCCGCCCTATGCTATAATATTGACGACTGACAGTATTTTATGTATGCCTTGTAAAACAAACACACAAAGTTGTATTGTGAATTTTATTGAAAAATTTGGTTGAACGACCATCGTGATGTAACGACGATTAGCTCATCTCCCCTCAAGGTTCGCACTAAAGAGATTTTACTGTATAAAGTTCTGACGTATATGAGATTCTAGATAATGAGGAGGCACTGTGGGCATTGAGCTTGTAGTTTACAGTGAAACCTCTATGCATCGTTCTCACATCCATCGTTTTCCTGCTTCTATCATTCATTTTGTCAAACCCCACTCCCATATAATGAATGTTAAATTTTCCTGGATGGATCGTTTTCCTGCGTGGATGGTTTCATTTTCCTGGTCCCTTGAAAAACGATGGATGGAGGTTTCACTGTATAATACAAACTCGATGTTGTTGACTAGTTCTATCTTCAGTTTGTGCTGCCAAATTATATTTTCATCAAGTGAATGTTGACCACAAACATAGAAAACCAACTCATTTGTAATAAGAAAAAATTTGTTTCTCATTTTAGGTTCATTGGGTTATTGGCTTATTGCCTATAAATTAACTAACAAATACAAGAACATCATGTTTTATTATAGGCCTAGGCCTACCAGTACAGAATTTACATTATTGACTGAGCAAAGTCAATGGTTGTTTCTCAAGAACGAAGTCAGTACCGTATGCACCGTGCACCGTGCGTATGTGTACCATGGTTGCAGATCATTCTGAAAAGTAAAAAGTGATATTGACTAATCAAATTTACCTGATTGAAAAGTAATCGATCGATAATCGATTGGACCTATTTAATCACAGGATCTGGCATGATGATGAAATGAATATCATTCACAAAATATGTGCAAACAAATAAGTACAGTAAACAATGTGATGGTACACATGTAGTAGTTTTTTTTTGTATTTTTATTTTTTTTACCTGTGTATTTTGTATTTTTGATGGTATTTTACACCATCTGTCAAGCTCTCGTCTTGGAAGCAGCTACAATATACAACTTTTGAACGGAGTTTCAAAATATCTTTCAATATTGTAATGACGAGTAATGAATAATACTCATTATATAATTGTTTGATTAAATCAGTTACTAGCTCATGTACAGTTCAATCAAGACAATTGGTGATCAAATTTGTCTGATTATTTTTTGATTAATTGATAATCCAATTAATCTTCTAGCTGTTGTTGGAGTTGTTGAAAAAAAGTCCAAGTATGTTTACCATATAGGTCTAGGCATACTTGATAAATACTAAACACTGTCTGTATCATGAAAATCTGACCAACTCGCTACCCTCCGCCATTGAGTTTACAGTAGGAGTTTACATCATATGATAATTCTATGTACCGGTACCGGTATTCATAATATTGTATTTTTTCTCTTTTTTTCTGAATCCCTTAAATGAAAACAAAAATTATTTTCTTGTTTCATTGAGTTTCAATGTCTTTTGATCATATTGATAGATCATTATGACACTAGACACACTACAACACGACAACACTAGACACACACTAGACTGCACTAGAGAAAACTGAATATTGAGATGATATTTTTTATCAACACAGTGAAACCTCTATGTACGTTCTCAGATTCATTGATTTTTTGCTTCCATCATCTATTCTGTCCCACCCTACTACTATACTAGCTCCCATAAAACCAATATTAAATTTTCCTGCATGGGGGGATGGCCATGTTTTCCTGATCTCTTGGAAAACAAATTTTTCACTGTAATAAGAAAAATAGTTGGATGAGCAAAGTGAAGACTCAATTTCACTATACCCGAAAAAAAAGTTTTTTTTTTTTTTTTTTGTTCGCGCTCCACAGGTCAAACGAGAATTCAAAATTAGTTGAAACTTGGCATACAGAAGACAGTGTCCTCATCTAACTCGATACTGTGTAGTTTTGAGGCGCAATCGGTTGAACTACTTTTGAGAAAACAATTCAAAATTTTCAAAAATCTTGTAAGAATAACCCAGAGGAAAAAAATCGTCAAAAATATTTCCTTCGAGAGAATTCAAATTCTCAGGGAATTACAATATAATAATTATACACCTTATTTCGAATTTTCAGTCCAATCAGATCAGCCGTTTTGATGTAAAAAATATATAATCCAATTTTTTTAAATCACTTGAAGCTATCAAGAAACCAATTGAATCCAAGCAACAGGTGTCACCATCAATTGGAAACGATTAAAACAAAGCCTTCTTTATTATCATAGCAATTAATTAGGAGTTGGGACATAAGATGGCAGTGACATAATTGTTTGGATCTCAAGGTGTATATATAAATAACCAATCCAAAGATATAAGTTGATATCCATTTATCCAAAGTTATCCAAGTTGATATAAGTTAGTCCATCAACGCGGAAACACATAACGCGTTTGCCTAGTATTTTAAAATTTAAATTCACATCATAGACCATGAGCCAGAGGGTTGGAACCAAGTGTAAATAAACGTATTGTATGTCGTTGAACTGCTAATATTGGAAATGGGAAGCGAGGAACTAAAAGTGACCAATGGGAGCATTGAGATTTGTGATAGTCATAACATATTTACTAATCTGAGCTATGATGAAGCACAATAGCAGTTCCCCAAGCATCGGTAAATCAGCAAAAGTTTGTCCTATAAAATTACAAAAGTGATATATTTTATCATCTTTATTCAACCTGCAACACATTTTGTTGCAAAAACTGTAAATAATTTGAAACATATTTTCAAAATTCACAAGGAGTAAGGCTATTTGCACTTAAGATGCGTGAATTAGTAATTCATTTTTCAACATTGTAAGGACTGGTCTCAATCATTATTCATTTCCAATTACTCATTAGTCATTACTGGAAAGGCAGTAGGTCTTAATCTCCACTATTTTTCTGATACTGTACAGACGGAAGGTCTTAACATTCAATTTTGTTTTCTCACGTTGACTTGAGGTCGTATCCATCTTTTTCTTTTCTTTTTCGTGGTCATGCCACGCTGTTTCAAACTGTTCATTCTGATAAGTACTTCAGAGTTATGTAAGCAAAAACAAGATTTCAAATCTGCCAAATAAGCTAATTCTGAATCGTTTTGTTGAGTCTACACCTCCAGAATATAATGTGTGAGGTATAGTTTTTGAGGAAAGTGAAACTCAAATTATATAGACTGAAATTGAGAAACTACCCAGAAACGATCTATAATTTTATTTTTCAGATTCTGTAAACATGTTCATCATTTTTAAGAAAATATTGACCTTGGTATACCCATTGCCACAATTAATAATAATAATTACTAAATTACCACACCACACTTTTATGGAGACACATACTATTATTACTATGTTTTCACTTTTTACTGTAACAAGCATTCTACTACATCGTGCTACTCGGGGCAAGAAAAGTTGAAGGGAACTGATGTATTATAATATATTCATATATGCTATAATGCTTGATGGCTATCTATATTGATGGCTGAGTAGGAATTAAATGGGTGGGCTCACAGAGAATTTTTGGAAATTACCAGTATTTTTAATTTTTTTTTACATTTCTATACATTCTAAGAATAAATCAAATTTGCCCACAATTATTGATGAGCGTAGCGAAGTCTCCATCCCACTCTTATAGGGCTTTGTCTGTGTGTTTTTTTTTTTTTTTTTTTGTAAGCACTCCACAGGTCGCAAGGGTTGACTGATCAACATGAAACTTTTTTTGGACACGCAAACTCATCCAACTTAGAACTGTATAGTTTTTGGGATGAATCGGTCGGACCGATTTTGAGAATCATCTCAAAGTTTCTAAAAACCCCATAAGATTTGGCTGGGCGGAAAATGTTGAAAAATAAAATCTCTCCAAATGGGATGAAATTTTCTCTAAATGTGTATACATGGATTTTACACATTATTACGATTTTTTAAGCAATCCTGATCAGTCGTTTTGGAGAAAAAAAATAAAATGACTGATAATATTCATAAAATATATCATAAAAATTATGACAGAATTAAGTTGTCGAGATTCACTGCTTTCTAGATTCAAGAGTTGACCAACAATGAAGTATTTTTTATATGCGTCAAGGTGTGTAGAATACCAGAGTCAATGAAGTGGCAAGAGTAGAACTTCTTTAACGACTTTTAAAGCTTATTCAGATATCAAGGTGTGTAGAATACCAAAGTCGATAAAGTAGCAAGGGTAAAACTATTTCAAGGACTTTCATACCTTATTCAGATATCTCGCTCATCTTACAACGCATATTTCGCGTATGACTAGTTATCATTTGCAATTAAAATACAATGTATTGGGCCTACAGTACCGTACTCTGTAATGGTGGGGGTGCTAAGATTTACAACAAAAAGCTCAAATCAACAAACATAATATTTTTGTATTCAAATATTTGTGTTATTTGAATAGTACTTGACCAATTGTTTCAAACTCTGTTGGTAATTAAAATCTAAAATGTAAAAAGCCTTGAAATCAAACTGATATCATTTGTTTTTCATAATTGAATCTACTGTAATCCCAATTGATTTTAAATGAATTTTCCATTTCACATAACAATCAAACAAACGTTTGAACAATTTATTCTTTATGATTTCATAATGGGTGCCCTATAATGATATGTTATGTACAATTGATTACAAATTGTTGGTCCATAATGAAAACAGTGCATTGCCTAAGGTCGGCCTACAGCTTACCTTGATAATTCGGACCTGCTACCACACCCTGCTTCTGGTAGCACTAGCCAGATTTTTTCTGGGCTGCTTGCTTGCTGTATGTGATAATATACGTTTAATCAGACGAGCTTCAGCGAGCATTCAATTTGACATACTGAAAAAAATTAGTGTTCATCTTTATGTTTTTTTTTTTTTTCATGTTTTTTTGTCGGTTCTCCACAGGTCAAACGGCTACAGCTATCAACTTCAAACTTTTTTTCATAATGGTTCCTCATCTAACTTGGATCTGTATAGTTTTGTGGCATTATCGGATGGTAACTTTTTTTTTATGAATTCAAGAAATTTCAAAAATGCCCATTAAAATAACACGGCGGAAAAAAAAGGAAATTATTTTCCCAAAAAATGAAATTCCGCGTTAAGTTGATTTACATTTTGATACACATTTCTGAATTTTTCAGCTTGATCGGGTGAGCCATTTCGAAGATAAACCATAAAATGTGCTAAATTGGTACCACTCGAAGCAGTTTTTACCCATTTCCAACTTAAATGTCACCCAATTGGCGAATATAGGCAAAAGTTTGGCAAAGAAGTCGACATACTATTACTTTCCGCTCGTCCAACAACGCGTATATAGCGTTTTCCTAGTATATGATAATATTTACATGCTGTAATTTTTGGATGAGCGAAGCAAAGACTCAATTTCACTATACCGAAAAAAAAGTGCCTGTTTTTTTTGTTTTTTTTTGTTTGTTTTTTGTTCGCGCTCCACAGGTCAGACGAAACATTCGTGAAAAATATTTCATCTGAGAGGATTCAAATTCTCAGGGAATTTCAATTTGATAATGATACACATTATTCCGAACTTTTACTCAAATCGGATCAGCCGTTTCGATGTAAAAAAATATATAATGTTATTTGTGTTAATTATTCAAAGCTATTAAGATACCTATTAAATCAAAGCAACAAGTGTCACCACTTGATTGTAAACGATTAAAACAAAGCCTTCTTTATTATCATATAAATTATTAATGGAAAATAAGATGGCAATTATGTAATGGTTTGGATCTCAAGGTGTATATATATATATATATATATATATATATATATATATATATATATATATATATATATATATATATATATATATAATAACCAATCCAAAGATAAGTTGATATGTTCCAGCTCATCCATTAACGCGGAAACACATAACGCGTTTGCCTAGTTTAATTAGAAAACTTGATCTGTCTTGTTTTATTGTGCATATCATGAATATAATTGAGTTTTTAAATAAATTTCCAACGAGTTAGTCTTAGCTACAGCATCACCGTGAACAGCATCACCGTGGGTATAAAAATCATACCGGGTACAAAAGTTTGTGATTCTTCCACACTACCTTCATTTTTTCATAAATCAAAATCTTTGTTGAAATATATCCATTTTTTAGCGCAGTATATGCATTGTAAATTGAGTGAGATATTTGTACGAAATGTACTCAAAAGTTATATACTTACATCAATTTCGAAACTGCCAAGACATCATGACTCATGGCCCTTGCTGACCTCTTGAATTAGAGTGACCATATTTGGAAAAAAGAAAATCTGAGACAACGATAAGAAGTTCGAACTTAAAATCATTCTGCCACCCTCAGTAGCTCGGTCAGCTGAGGCACCGCTTCAGAAACTGAATTCACCATTGGGCGTGAGTTTGAGTCCCTCATAAGGCATGGGTTTTCGTAAAAATCCCTTCACTTAGAATCACATCATAGCGTAATAATCACCTGCTTATTCGTACCCCTGTATAACCTAGCTGTTGGTGGGGTCATTAAGCAAACAGTAATCATCATCGTTATAAAAATCATTCCACACCAAATTATGTGGCAGGAGGGGGAGCTATGAAGGTACATTTTTGGAATATGTGCTCTTTTATTGTGTTCTTGGTTGTTTTTTAGTACTATAAAATCATGAATGAATCTTGTCTATGTGGGATCAGGTAATGGTATAGTGAACCGTTATACCCATTACCCTGTAGGATGGAATCATACAGAGTTGACATACATTATTTTAAGTCAAATTTAGAAAGTGATTCAACAAATATTGCCGCCTTTTTAAGTAACGTACATGGCAATTCATTCAGTAAATTGACGACTGGTGATTGACCCACCCATAAACGTCACAAAACACAACATCCAATCAAATGGGCCTTGTTATGTGGGAAATTTCACATTCAACTATCAGAGTATCTCTAAATTCCTAAATGAAGTATGATCCAGGTAGCTTTGGCGATTAGCCACGCCTAGCACTAGTGGTCAATTATCATTTGGAGAAACAACTTTCTTGTCCTCATGATTATACCTAAATACTTGCAGTTATACTATACGTTATACTAATTACCACAAGGAGGGAACAAGACAAAGAAATTATTATTATTATCATTTCATTCATTAAATAGCTTCGAAGCCATTTTTTTGGGGTACATTAAGATAAGGGACGTGGAAAGGGTGCAAAGGATTGCAGTTAGAAGGGTTACAGGTAGGGTTAGGAGGTGGAAATGGGGGGAGAATGAAAGGGGGGGAGAGGGTGAGAATATTGGAGAGTCCATCTGAGATGATCCGAGACTTGGGATGGCGGGAATTGGAAATACTGAGAAAGGAGGATCGGATCTGTAATTTCTTCAGGGTAATGGAAGGAGAAGGGGGCTGGGGAGAGTTGAATAGATTGATTGAAAGGAATGAGTCAGGGTATGGGGGTAGGCGAAGTCATGATAGAGCAGTAGTTATAAAGGGGGCTAGATTAGATGTCGGTAAGTTCTCTTTCTTGAATAGGACAGGTAGGGATTGGAATGGGCTTAGTAGAAGTATACTTGAGGAGGATGAAATAGGGTTGAAGCTATTACGTCAGAAGGTTAGGGAGGCGATAGGATAGGATTGATAGGGAACTTGCCACCGCGCATTTATGTGCAACTGCAAGAGTTAATAATAATAATAATTGGATGAGCGAAGCGAAGACTCAATTTCACTATACCGAAAAAAAGTGCCTGTTTTTGTTTTATTTTTTTTTGTTATTTTGTTCGCGCTCCACAGGTCAGACGAAAATTCAAAATCAGTTAAAACTTGGCACACACATGAACCCCTATCTGACTTGATGCTGTATAGTTTTGAGGCGCGATCGGTTGAACCACTTCTGAGAAAACTCATTCCAAAGTTTTCAAAAATCTCATTAGAATAACCCAGAGGAAAACATTCGTGAAAAATATTTCATCTGAGAGGATTCAAATTCTCAGGGAATTTCAATCTGATAATGATACACACTATTCCGAACTTTCACTCAAATCGGATCAGCCGTTTCGATGTAAAAAAATATATAATGTTATTTGTGTTAATTATTCAAAGCTATTAAGATACCTATTGAATCAAAGCAACAAGTGTCACCACTTGATTGTAAACGATTAAAACAAAGCCTTCTTTATTATCATATAAATTATTAATGGAAAATGAGATGGCAGTGATGTAATGGTTTGGATCTCAAGGTGTATATATATATATATATATATATATATATATATATATATATATATATATATATATATATATATATATATATATATATATATATATATATATATATATATATATATATATAATAACCAATCCAAAGATAAGTTGATATGTTCCAGCTCATCCATCAACGCGGAAACACATAACGCGTTTGCCTAGTAATAATAACAACAAAAGATTATTGTTATACGTCATACACATAACAACACACAATCACACAATACAACATTGAACAATAACAATAACAAATAAATGTACAAATAACAGCTAGGTAATTGGATGACTCAATTTCACTGTACTTGAAAAATCGAATGTGTTCTTTTTTTTCGCGCTCTACAGGTCAAACAGAAATTCAGATCATGATGAAACTTGGCACACACATGAACCCCTATCTGACTTGATGCTGTATAGTTTTGAGGCGACATCGGTTCAACAATTCTTGAGATAAATCATTTTGAAGTTTTCAAAAAACCCATATGAATAAGCCAGGCGGAAAAAATGACAAAGTGAATGTTCTCCGAAATTTTCACAGAACTTGAACAACATAATAATACATATTATTACGGACTTTTACAATAATCGGACGTGACGTTTCGGAGTAAAAAATTAAAAAATGCGATTTTTATTATGTTCAATTTCATTCATTAGAATAGCCTACGAATACTATCAATCAGATCTATATACAGAAGGCTGGGATTTGATCTTCAAAATACAAGGTTCTTATATTTCGATTAGGACTATATCCCATAATATTCGCTCATCTAAAGCCTTCCATTCGTAGGAAGAATCAGCCTGTCTACGAGTTTTGGAAAAATCCACTGCACACAAATCTTTCTCGAGTTATAAAAACTTCATAGAGCCTATTTGTCACGGCTCAAAATATCAATTTAAAAAAACAATAATTACTTCATTTTTTTTTATTCGCTCTCTAGGGTCTTTCACACGGTTCCACATGTTTATTCTATTTCGATATTTTTAAAATATCGATTTAAAAAAATAATAATTACTTCATTTTTTTGTATTCGCTCATCCATCAACGCGGAAACACATAACGCGTTTTCCTAGTAATTTTCAAAAAATACTTATAAAAATCTATGTATTTGATAGTAGGGCCTATATATTGCTCATAAGTAAATGGGGGATGCAAAATACTTTGGGCCTGAGGGCACAAATGTCTCGACACGGCCTTGGGCAACATAGGCCTAATTACAATATTTTCATCATTTCATAATGATTACCAAAAATAAAAACTAATTAATCCGAATGAATTTTTAATTATCGATTTATACTGATAGATCAACAAATTATTGAAGAAATGGCCTTTTTCTTATTCGTGACCTACGGCTTTTCATAGAATCGTGTACTATCACGTCATTATAAGTTCAATAGTTCATTTGTACTGAGACGAGTGGTCGAGTGGTGCAACAGTGAACCGTCATTCAGGAGACCGAGGCTCGGTTTCTGCCATGGACGACCATCCTGTCAGGTGTTTCTCGTAGTTCCCTCTGTCGTTCAGGTCAATACTGGGATGGTTCCGTAACAACAGGCCACGACCGACTCCTCCCCACCATCCAAAAAATACCTGATAAAATAGCATCTCATCATCCCAACATTTCATATATCATTCACCGACGCCAATAGATCTTATTAATCAGTACAGTGCGTCGTGTAAACACAATATGAATAAAGTTCATTTTACGTTAATAATCACAATACATCAGTGGCATGTAATACACTTGATAGAAAGTTGGACTCGTCTTGATGCAAAATAAAAATAAATTAGTTAATTGTCAGTTAGAGACAATAATAATAATTAAAGTCAGATACAATAATAATAATGGTCAAATTAATAGAGGCCATTACAATTATAATAGTGTAGGTTTTCCTGATTTAAAGCCGTGAGAGTTGTTATCAATAAAAGCCCTATTTAGTCTCTTAGAATGCTGGGAACCAGACAGCCGTGGCCTGATTTCAAGAAACCATCTCAGTTTTCACTGTAAAGACTGAGGGAAACCAATATAAACCTCAGTATGATGGTCGACCATTACAGGACCAAACCCCGGTCGACTGAATGAATTAAGGTCCAGTAGGCTAGCGACTATTCCTATGGCTATAAAATTATCTCTTTTGAAAGTTATGAATGTGGATCTTACTTTTCCAGGGTGTTACTGGTGAAAGTGGAATGCACTACCCGGTTACATATTGATAACTAAATCATGGCAGCTGCACTTACTGAAATAACGAAAACTATACGAATTCCAGGTGATTGGATAAGCGAAGCGAAGACTCAATTTCGCCATACCCGAAAAAAAAGTGACTGTTTTTTTTTTTTTTTCGCGCTCCACAGGTCAAACGAAGATTGAAAATCAGTTGAAACTTGGCACACACAAGTGTCATTATCTAATTCGATCCTGTATAGTTTTGAGGCGCAATCGGTTAAACCACTTCTGAGAAAACTCATTTTAAAGTTTTCAAAAATCCCGTTAGAATAACCGAGAGGAAAATTATCGTGAAATAATTTTCATCGGAGGCATTTCAAATTCTCAGGGAATTTTAATATAATAATTATACACATTATTCCGAACTTTCACTCAAATCGGATCAGCCGTTTTGATGTAAAAAAATATATGATGTAATTTTTTCAAATCACTCAAAGCTATTGAGTTACCAATTAAATCCAAGCCACAGGTGACACCTCTTAAATGTTAGCGATTAAAACAAAGCCTTCTTTATTATCATATTAATTAATAATGGGAAATAAGATGGCAGTGAAGTAATGGTTTGGATCTCAAGGTGTGTATATAATATATAATAACCAATCCAAAGATAAGGTGATATGGTCCAGCTCCCCATCAACGCGGCAACACATGACGCGTTTGCCTAGTTATGGTTTTTTAGTTATGGTTTTTGTAAAATGTCATTTCACCTTTCATCACCCAGCCGCTAATATACGTAACCTCACATAAGCTGGTTGTTGGTGGAGTCATTTAGAACTATTGGAACATAAATAGTAGGGATAACTTCGATTATTCAGTAATCGATTACTAATCGATTCTACTACCAAATGACTCTCAAAACCGAGAGTCGATTATTTTGATATATATATATATATGTTTTTTTTTTGGGACTGTACTTCTTTAGTCGAGTTTACGCGAGCGACGAGCGTACTTCGTACTGTCGGAGCAACTCATACAAGAAGAACAGTACTCTTTAAAGAAATTCCACCCTTATCTGTGATTTTAATCCCTTCACAAAATGTCATGTTATCTCCCAAACAATCAGATGCCGACCTGTACCACTCGTATTTGCCGTTTCGTGTTTCCATATCATGAACGCTCGGCTGTCTTCGTCTTCGTATGAAACGTGAACAAGCGGGAAGAGAGGGGAGTGCATTTGGTTGCTATGGTTACGTGACCTTGTACGGCTGAAAATAGCCGGACAGTACAGCGTATACCAAAGCAACTGCAACCGCTAATAACAACATGAAAACAGCGCGGGAAGTTTTGAACAAGTATAAATTGATACCAGCAACATTTATTACACCAAAAATTTTCAAAATCGATTATTAGTCGATTCTGAGGAATAGATAATCTATTTTGAATTTTCAGAATCGAAGTTATTCCTAATAAATAGTCCTAGAGAAAAAGTCGGATATAATATAGCTCATCAAATCGATGTCATTATAGTTCATGGACTATTCATTTTTAAAGATGACCTTTCTATGGCTACGTGCCAATTTCCTGATACGTCGTATAGACTTAAAATCTATAAATAATGGTTACTAATTTCCATTTAAGAAACGATACATGGTACTCTTCATCAGACAGTCATTCAACATAGCCCAGTCGAAGTCATTCTGTCTACATCTCTCACAACTGACAAGTAAGTTTACTCCGATGGGCCTCCCGCAGTAGCTCAGTCAACTAAGGCACCACTTCAGAAACTGAAGTCACGGTTGGGCGTGGGTTCGAGTCCCGCAACGGTATTTGTAAACGTCCTTTCACTAATCATCACTTTATAGTTGCATTATCACCTGCTCATTCTTACCCCCTAAATAACCTTGCTGATGATGGGGTCGTTTTGCGAAAAATAATATTATAATTTTTTTTATTTTTATTTATTCAATATTGATGCTTGGTTCAAAACAACTTCATTCAAGGGATCACCCAACTTGTACAACTCTTTGCTAAATCGTTACATCAGATAATAAAATCTATTAATGCCGTATTCCTTATTATCTGTATCCACGAAAGATGAAAGTGTCTTATTATTTAATTCATTACTTCATGAGTCATGACGATACCAACTTCATTATTCCATAATAAGTTGATAACTATAACTATTTATAGATTAATAAATTAATATAATTATGTATTTATTATTCGAGCTCAATATGTAATTTGATGTCTCCCCCTCTCTTTTCCGAGTACAGTTGAAACACTGAGAGAATAGGATTTCTACCGTGGCGCATCCTGGTATCACTTTGGTGGACTGAATTATTCTCAACATGACAACACTAAAATAGCTAATCATGGTACACTGATAGCGTCTCTTTTGATTTTTTAAAGCTAATAGATATGGCTATATAGATATAGTCATATATGGATATAGCCATATATAGGTATATTTAGGTATAGATATATATATATAACAATAGATATAGATATGTTAATAAATAACTAACATCATTTTTAGCGGATTTGCATGGAAACATTGCTTGTTCCCGAACCTGTATGGTTAACAGAACCACCAATCATCTTACAGAAAAAAAATGAAATACACATAAAACATACCCGTATTTTCACTGTTCCTTTCGCTTAAGTGCACAAGATAATTTTAATATTGCAAATATATTCATTTTTAATCATTATAATTATTAAAGACAACCAATAACGAGCGTATTTGTGAAATATCTCATTTTTCTATATCAATGAAGTTTTGTTGTGGTGGCTACACGAATCCTATTCTCTCAGTGTGTCAATTGTATTTCTGTTACGCTCAAGGCAATCTCTAGAATATTATTTCAAAATTAATTTTGTCCAAGTAATAGCCAGTAAGTTAAAAGCCTCTTAACTTCTTATTCGTCCTTCATAATAACGGCCCAAACAATATTTGTCCATGTTCAATAGGTTAGTTCGTCGCCAGGAACACAGAAGAGTTGACTTACTTCTATCACCATGGCAACCAAGCTATGTGTTTACTTGGCAATCATCGCAGTCGGCATCTGTTCGATCGACTTAGCCAACGCAAGACGTGAGTCACGTGTTCATATTTGAAATTCGAACATGATAGAATTATTTCTGAGGTGGCAATTTTCAAAATTAAAAATGTAATTCTTGTTATAGGCCAACGCAAAACGTGAGTCAACTGATGTTCATATTTGAAATTCGAATCTGATAGAATTATTCCTGAGATGGCAATTTTCAAAATTAGGAGATGTAATTCTTGTTATACTAACGAGTAAATGTACTCGTTGATTGACAATTCACTTTCTCTGTGGAAAAAACTTCTTGCCAGGGTTATTTTACAGAAACAAGTATGTTATATACATATGAGTATTGTCGCTCTAATACATCGAAAATATCTTACACCGAAAACATTATTCTACATAGTGTCTGGATGTACTAGAAGGCAAAACACGAGTAGGAGAACGATTCAGGGTAGAGTTACGATATAAAATTTAACTAATGGGGGAATGTTACCCTTTCAACAAAATAATATAACATCATGTATGAAAATATCGTTCTTTTCTGTGAACTTTATTTTCAGTTAGGTCAGGTTATGTTGAATATAAGAGAGCCCACAAATATGTTCAAACGTCAAGAAACGAGTAAATGAGTAGGGATTTAAAAAAATATATTACACTTTATGAGATGAAATAAAATTAAAATATTGAAAGGGAAATAGTCCCCCCAGTATTTGAAATGCTGTTTTTCTTATTTGAAATTTAAATACAATATCGTATAACTCCACCCTTAATCGTCCTTTCGTCTACCCAAGTCTTAACGTTTGTTTTCGGTGTACAGAGGTAACCCGTATACGTAAGAAGTAGGCCTATAGGCAAAGATATAAGTATATATTTCCAAGTAGGCCTATATGTTATTCTCTAATCCATTTCATTGGCTCATATTTTCCAACTGTGTTCATTATTTGAAACCATTTACCTGTTTTTTAGGAGTTCAAATATGCCTACTTTTATTTGTATTTTATTATTGTTGTTATTTTTATTATGTTCATTTATTGTTTTATACATTATTGGCTTCATTGCCTTTATTAGTGGGGAGTTTTTACCCATATGATGTTATAATCATTTCTTGTATTCTCCATTCTTAACTGAAATTAAGGGGACGGGTTTAGTATTTCATTTATGTATAATTTTAGCCTTACTGGTTAAAATGATCATGTTTTTAGTTCATCTGTGACTCCCAAAGACACATGTTGAAGCTCTTGTTTCGGGTTCGATGATTTTGGCGGAAGTTTTGTTAAAATTGAGAGATTACGGGTTATTAGGTATTTTCAAGATTTTAAGTTTATCAGGATTAACTTTTAATTTTTTTTGAGTGAGTATCAGTTTAGTTGAGGGTGATTTAGTGAGTTTGGTTTGCTTACGTAAACTAAACTAAACTATTATCATTTATTCAACAGTCATTTGGATTGGGAAGACCATATTAACCACATAACTGCAAAAGCAATTGAGAATTTGAATTTCGAACGAGAGGGGATCACGTGTCAAAAAATAAGAGCAAGAGTAGCCATAAAGGACGTTGGGAAATATTCTTTCGTTAACAGACTATCGAGGAATGGAATAATGCCATATGATATATTGAATTTTATTTTCAAAAATGTATATAGGTATTAATTATTTTTCATTTTTTTCCCTTAAGGGGTGACAAGCCACTGAAAATCACGATTTTTTTCCCGTATTATTTTTATTCAAACTCTATATTAAAGAACCTCAAAACGTTTTGTCTCATTTGGAGACTTTTGTCACACTATATCAAAGGTGAAGATGTCATATTTCAAGCCATTGTAGTGAATTAAGATCAAACATTTGTATTGCCTGTAACTCCTTTCAGTATTTTCATACGCATGCGATATTGTAAATCGCTACTCCTTTTTAGTGGTAATACTTGAAGAAATGTTTTTTAAATGTGAATCCAATGTAATATTCTTGATAATAAATGGGGAGCACATTTTCAATTTGTTTCCTTCAAATAAATTTTCAAATTGACTTATTTTGTCCAAAACTGAGAATAAAAATATTTGCGGAGTTCCAGTTATGAAAAAAAATTGATTTCGGAATAAATTCTGAAATGTGCTCCACATTCATTTTTTATACATTTGTGCAGAATAATATAATGAAATAATAACAGCAAAAATATGAAAAGTGTGGGAGGAGAAGTATTTTGAAAAAAAGTCAATTTTTTTATAAGAAAAATTAAAATAAAAAAAATTGCCTATATTTTTTTTTTCAAATATATATATTCCGTTTTTAGAAAAAATACATCATGTGCGAAAATTTCATCACCTTTGAAGCCTTATCTAGGAAGATAGCAATTTCAGTGGCTTATTAGTTACTGGTACGAATGATAAAGTGGGTTAAAGGACATTTTCCACCTGTATGTATTTACAAATTGAAGATTAAAATAAAATGAATGAATTTATATTATTGTTTCAGCCAATGAAGGAATTCAATCAACTATATCAGATAAATGTCCCCAAGGTGTTTCGTACAGCGATGATTGCAACACGTGTTTCTGTCAGCCTGAAACGGGTATATCAGGGTGTACACTAATGGAGTGCATTACTCTAACACAGGCCCCAATAAAAGGGGGATATCAGCGTGCACACCAAGAGGGTGCATTACTCCAACACAGGCCCCAATGAAAATCGCATATCTGAGTGATAACTGAGATAACTACTGAGACAACTACAGAGACAACTACTGAGACAACTAACGAGTTATACAACAGCAATGAAAACTGCAAGACCCGCTCTGGACGGAATGGAAGCTACGTTTACGCTCACACAATTAGCAATATGTCAAATATATACATTCATATATATTATAATCTAACCGTATATATATATATATATATATATATATATATATATATATATATATATATATATATATATATATATATATATATGTATATATATATATATATATATATATATATATATATATATATATATATATATATATATATATATATATATATATATATATATATATATATATATATATATATATATATAGAGAGAGAGAGAGAGAGAGAGAGAGAGAGAGAGAGAGAGAGAGAGAGAGAGAGAGAGAGAGAGATAGATAGATAGGTTATATAATCAGGTATTTGGTTATAAATATATAAATAAATATGTATAGTGAAATTGTGAAATTATTGGATGAGCGAAGCGAAGACTCAATTTCGCCATACCCGGAAAAAAAGTGCCTTTTTTTTTTTTTTTTGTTCGCGCTCCACAGGTCAGAAGAAAATTCAAAATCAGTTGAAACTTGGCACACACAAGTATCCAATTCGATACTGTATAGTTTTGAGGCGCGATCGGTTGAACCACTTCTGAGAAAACTCATTCCAAAATTTGCAAAAATCCCATTAGAATAACCCAGAGGGAAAAATTCGTGAAATATATTTCATCTGAGAGGATTCAAATTCTCAGGGAATTTCAATCTGATAATGATACACATTATTCCGAACTTTCACTCAAATCGGATCAGCCGTTTCGATGTAAAAAAATATATAATGTAATTTGTGTTAATTATTCAAAGCTATCAAGATACCTATTGAATCAAAGCAACAAGTGTCACCACTAGATTGTAAGCGATTTAAACAAAGCCTTCTTCATCATCATATAAAGTAATAATGGAAAATAAGATGGCAGTGATGTAATGTTTTGGATCTCAAGATGTATATATATATAATAACCAATCCAAAGATAAGTTGATATGTTCCAGCTCATCCATCAACGCGGCAACACATAACGCGTTTGCCTAGTAAATGATTAACATTGATGATATGGTTCAAACTCTCCTAAATCATTGTTAACTATCTCTTCCTATTTTCACATTGGATTTTGACGACGCACTAGACTGATAGCTATGATCTATTGGCATCAGTGGATGATGAATGAGATGATGGAATGATGAGATGAAAGGTTATTTTATTAGGTGTTTTGGAAAATGGGAAGGAGTCGGTCATGGCCTGTTGTTCCATCCCAGTATCAACCTGAACGACAGAGGAAAACCATGAAAAACCCCTGTCAGGACCATGACGGGAATCGAATCCTGGTCTGCCGAATGACGGTTCAGCGTGTTACCACTCGGCCGCACGTCTCGGTCCTAAATCATCTTTCTGATCCATTAGATACACTTAATTTTAAAACAACCTGCACTTCGTACGTTTCTGATGTTACATACTAGAAAGCTCATCGTATTCTTGCATTATTATTACAAATTTAGCTTAACCATTTTTTTCCACTGCACTGTCTACGAAAACATTTCCCTTCTGCAGCCTGTCTCTGTGTTTATTCTTCACGTAATCAATACAGTTCTGTAGATATGTTGGCATCATGCCCATCTTAATCTTGAATATAAAAACTAGTACTGATAACAAAATGGATTCTTTTACATTTAACCATTCTAGAACATCCAAGATTTTCACAATATAGGCATCCCTATTGGCATCCCTTCCACATCTTAAGATACACGTCATTGATTCGTTTTGGAGAACTTGAAGTCTTCAGTCGTACAAGCTTGGTAAATAGAGTGTGTTAATTGCAAGGCGTGGAATGGTTGCACTTAGAAGGGGGTAAAAACGTATTGAAAGCCTGCGTTGTTGCACAGGGAGGTTTATGATCAACAATCATCTCGAATTCTATGAAACGGAGACAAATAATACATTATAAGGAGAATTGCATGTTCAAACAATGCCTAAGTAAAGTATATACATTTCTTCTGACTTTATAATAGGCCTACTGGTATAATGATTATATTTCTGATTTTATATACATTTGACGGAAAACATTTGACCCCCAGAGGATTTCTCAGGACGACGGGACAGGAGGTTCGAAACCAGGACCATCCCGAGCAGGCGTGGACTGGCAGGAGGTGCCGCGGTGCGATTGCACCCCGGGCTTTTTGACTGTTCCGGGCCCTTTTCGAACATATGATATAATTATATAGACAATATTTATACAAATATTAATTTCTTTATTGCGCAAAAGAATTGCTGAACAAAATACAGTACTATAACTATAAGACAATATTGATAATAAATTATCATGGTTCATGCCTTGTCTTTGGCGGCTCTCAATAGTAGTAAATAGTAGTATAGTAATAATTCAATAGTAATTCATCAAATATTTTATTCAACAATTGATTATTGACCACAATGTTTTTTCTTATTTCTCCCTAATTGTTACTTCACCAAGTTCACTTAAGTTTCTTATCTATACCTCACGCAACGGGCTCTGAGGTTCTTCAATCATTTAGATCATGACGTCAAGAACGAAAATATTTTTCATGGAAAAACTTTGAACATGAAGCATATTATGGAAACATTAGTAAAAAGAGGAAGGAGATGCTATAAAAATTAAATGAGGAAGAAATCTACGTCAGTTTGACATCAAGGTGAGGAGTTGGCCATAATCCCAAACTAACCTAACTGCGAAGTGCGAATGCATTAAAAATCCAACTTTGAATACTCGGTAAACAAAAGGTTGTAGTAGCTATAAGCTCAAGCCCTTGCAGGAAGCTCTGAATGCGAAAGAAATCTACGTCAGGTACACGGCAAACATCAAGGTGAAGAGGTTAGCCAGCTAACCTAACCCAACTGCAAATGCATTAAAAATCCAACTTTGAATACTCGTCAAACATAATGTATGTAGTAGGCTAAGATCAAGCCCTTGCAGGCAGCTCTGAGTGAGAAAGAAATCTACGTCAGGTACACGGCAAACATCAAGGTGAAGAGGTTAGCCAGCTAACCTAACCCAACTGCAAATTCATTATAAATCTAGCTTTGGGTACACGGCAAACATGATATTGTAGTAGGCTGCGCTCAAGCCCTTGCAGGTATAGCTCTGAATAAGAAAGAAATCTGGGTCAAGTACACGGCAAGCATCAAGGTGAGGAAGTTATGGAAAAAGTTATGCAAAAGATACGTTTCCAAACGTGTCCATACCCAAATAATAATCCATCGCAAACAGTTATATACAATTTAAATATTGATTTGTGTCAAGATATGTGAAAAGCTACTTGAAAAACATCAAAAATCGAAAAATTTCGGTCAGCGAGGTTGCTTCCGGCAACCTCCTGCTTCCGGCGAGGTTGCTGCGCGGGCGTTGCGTGCGCCTGGCACTAACTCTTACGAGCCTACTTTACAAGCAGCACCCTGGGCCTTTTGGACCCAATCCGCGCCCGATCCCGAGAAAACTAGGATGTCTGGTCACCCTATGTTGAGTAAATTCCTAGCATACCTTGAACTCAATATTTGACAACTTTCCCTCATAACAATACCATTTTTATAAAAACGGCCGGTTCAAATTTCTTCAAAATAGGTAGAAAACTCTATCAGAACTCTTGAATAATTTCATTTCAATCAAATGAAACTGGAAAATTGAAAGTTTTATCCAATGATATTCATACAAGGATTTTCCGAATTTTCCGAATTTTTCTCAAAAACCGTAGTAGTGATTTTGGTCAAGAACCATCCCAATCTATTCTGGTATGACACCAATGTAATTTTTTCAAAGTCGATTGGTTACTTTGTCTGACGGGTATCTTGCTTCCAACACAAAAACAATCAGAAGAAAAAAACATAGAAACAAAACTCAATTTTTCAATTATAAAAACAAAAAACTATTTTTTCGGTGTGTAAATTGAAATTCATCGCTACACTCATCCAACCATAAAAATGCAGCGTATGCAGATATTTAGATAGAATGTATAGTCGAACGTTATATACACAGTTACACACCTAATGGAATTAGTTTGATACCACAAGCCTCCCCTATTCGACACGAAAAATAACAACAGAATGCGCTTCTAAATCTGTATATAGTTGATGAATGGTTGCAAAAGACCAGCCAACAATGTAATATTCCAATCAATGTCATTGTTGAAAATATGTGCTTGTTTTATTTTGTGACTTTTCTCTAGTTCCACTTTTTAACATCAACAGCGTACTTGCAATATTTTCTGGCGAATTCATTCATTCATTTGTTCATATCATCTCAATCTTATAACTAGGCTCACAGCCTTCGCTATCCCATTCAACCTGTTGATTATCATTCACAAACTTTGCGCTCAATACAGTTTTTGTCATTTTTCTAATATTGTTTTTTTTCATCAAATATCATCAACCCAATTTTTTTTTGATCTTGGTAGAAACATAACATTCCAAAATAGCCTAATTGGTTCCAAAATTGGGACAAAAGTTTGAGTATATCAAATGGAAGCTTGCGACGAGATCTTTCAAAAAAGTTGTGGTATACCGACGTCAAATATAGGTTTCTGTGTCCAATCGAGGTCGAGTTCAAATTCTTTCGTTATTTTTTTGATAGAAAAACGCGAATGCATTTGAAATTTTCAAGTTGATTATAAATATGCTGCATAATTTTAATAGAGTAGGAACTATGAAAAATGAAAATATATCAATTCCACGTATTTTAACCTCAAGTAGGTCTATGGTAAATTATTCAAATTTATGTATTTTTTTTTTATTTTCTTCTTGTTCCATTGTTTAATCGATGGAAAAACTTTCCAACAGTTTATTGAATCGATCAAGTATGTTCACAGATAATAATGGCATTCAGGTAATATTAAAAGGTATTTGAGGTCAAAGATCAATAGGTGAGGTCAATCGACCTATTTGAAATATCACCTAATCATTCTTGTGGGTAGGCTACCGCTACTTGGGTATAAAAATAATGAAAATTGTAGAATTTTACGTTTGACCTCGACTTTGACATAGAAAGTAACCTGTGCCGTCGGTAGGGCCCATATCATGACCTTTTGAAAAGGTCTTGTTGCAGCTTTCATTTGATAATGTGTCAAGCTTTGTACCAATTCGAAACCTCTAAAAACGGTTCCATTTGAAATGTTTCAACCTTTGTCCCAATTCTGAAACCCTGAGTGCAGTTATGTAAAGACCTATATAAATTGTCAACATCAAGTGCCAACATACTTTTCTGAAAAACAAAAAGTTAAAACTTGAAAATTCCTTACTATGTTATTTTTATGGAATAAAATAAATTTTCCGACTTTTCCGATTTTTTCAGAAATAACAGTCGTACCAATATTGTTCTCAGAAACGTTGGTACGACACCAATTATATTGACGAAAAAAAATCTTATCAATTGGCTACTTTGGCTGACCTGTGTGCGAGTACCAGATTCCCCCCTTCCCCCCCCACAAAAACAAATGGAAAACACAAAAACGAAGCCTGATATTTTTTTCCTTATGTCTTACGGAAGTCTTCACTACGCTCATCTGATTAATCATCTTGGAACGAATAATAAAACTTTGGGTGAAAGAGCACCTCTTTTAGTGGTTTCGTGCAATATTTCTCACAAGTGAGCTGTAAGAGATAAAGTAATTGGTTTCTCATTAACTTACATATAAACAATAAATCTACACATGCCGAATTTTGAAATTTCGAAACTACACAATTTCTTAAATCAATTCAAATCTCAATATAAGATATTATATTATATCATATTAAATTATATATATATATATATATATATATATATATATATATATATATATATATATATATATATATATATATATATATATATATACATATATATATATTAATATATATTAATATATATTATTATTATATTATTATATATATATATATATATATATATATATATATATATATATATTTATATATATATATATATATATATATATATATATATATATATATATATATATATATATATATATATTAAATCCTACTTGAAATCAATTCAGATGGGTCTACAGTAGAACCACATAATTCGAACGTACATTTTGAAAGCTGATCGCATAGAGACTGGAAACACCATGAAAGATCTCAAACAAACCAACCCTACCTTACACCTTGTATGTCTACATACTCATCCTTGATTCAATTGTTATATTTAACAATTACGACGAATAAATTATGTGAATAATTTCATACATTCTCATAGAAATCGTGTCGTTTAAAAGAGGTCCCCCACGGATGAACACAAAGTTGCGTTGAACGTCGTACGAGCGCTACCTTAAACTTCAGTCGTCGGAATAGGGGGTAACAATATTCCGACAACATTGTGCTACGAGGGGGGAGGGGGGGCGACCGTTTCTTCGCTGTAAGTGGATTATCTGTTCCACATGTTACACACGTCACAACCGTGTATTTTTCCCAACAAACGGTGGTGAAAGGCTTTCAGGCTCCAGGGTTTCTAATCCTCCCAAAGCTAATTTCTGTTTTAAAAAATATATGTATGAATGCTTCTCTATGGAAAAGCTTATTATTTCAGCTACACAGGTGAAGGAATAATCATATTTTATATATATTTTTGTCGACAGATTGTCTCTATTTTCCTTTACTCGGCTTGGAATAATTCGGATTCTCTTGACTACACCCCCTTAGCCACACATTGTCGTAATAGTGTTACTCACAATAACCGCGACGTCTCTCCTCTTGACCACGGTGTGGTATGCCACACCAACACCAGGAGCGAGCACAAACGACGCTATTACTATTATATTAATTTCCACTATAGCATGCTTGTGATGGGGCGGTGGATGCGGTATTATACGAACAAAAGATCTTTTGTCAGCGAATTGTTTGTCTTTTACGGAATGTGGATGGTGAATATGCATTCAATGGATTCAATAGCGCGATGGCCTATGCAGAGCTTTCGAGTTCTCCAAACTCTCTCTCCCTCCCTCTTACTCTTTCTGTCTATTACCATCACTGTTTAACGAACGAAATAGTTGGTATAAGTTTGATCATTCTTTGATCGCAGAGCGAATGGAAATATTTCTATTTCCAGACTATGGATTTGATCGTTGGGAAATAGTGTTTCTATCTCAAAGGCAATAACATACCTCACCCTATAGGATACTGTCTATAGCTAATTACATTTTTTTCAAATAATCTTTGAAAATATTTTTTGTTCGACCGTTGGAACTGACGATCGTCCACGGATTTTGCAATGATCACCATGGTGCATTGATTAATGGAAGAAGCCTATAGGTATTTCCCAAATTTTAATAATAAAATTATCAAAATCCATTTGCACGACTGTAACTTGAAAAAAAAACTGCACAGCTCGAAGTTAGAAAATGAGTTATACGCCTAGAAAAAGTTTCATGTTGATCGTATTCCCCATGCGACTTGTGGAACTCAAACAAAAAACAACGAACAGATAAATTGAGAAGGACCCGAATTAGACTGAATGTCTTCGCTATCGTCCATGCGATAACTCACATCTACTGGAATCTACCTGATATATGATATAGGACCTGATTATATTATAAAGACAATAATAGAAGCTACTTTATGCCTTGTTTGCGTGATAATAAACTAGTGACTGGTACGGGGTGAACTATATATACATAAATGCGTACGCTTTCCATTGTCCCGAGATCTCCCATTTCTTCATTTATCGATCTTCGTCGTGAGTAGGACTATAAAGGCTAGTGTAGACATACAATGTGGTAATAAAAAAAATTCTCGTGAGATGTATATAGTTTTGGCACTATTTCCTACTCGCACTGCGTCCGCATGCAGTATTCCGTTGTTAACTGGCAACTTTTGTAAGGAGCCAAAATATAGAGCACATTTCCTCAAAAACAGAGATGTCTGAAATGAAAAAAATGATTTATCATGTTTATTATTTCATACAGTAAGTATGCCAAGCTATCTGTAACAGAGCCAAACGATATGCTTTGATTATATTTATTTCTTTTGGCATTCATCTATATATATTATATTGTATATATTATAGAGCCTGCCTGGTCTGAATACACATTCTTACTATTAGATTACATAAATCATATAATATATTCATTCCACATCCAAAATATATAAAAATATTGATAATAGAATGTTATATGAATAATATCATGTGATGATATATGGATATGAATATTCATACGGTCGTATCATATCATATATCAGATCATGTTTATTGAGTCGAAAGAAACTTTGATAGAGCAAAAAGTATGATAATCTTTGAGATCAATCAAGGATATAAATTTTACTGGAATATGTTTTTGAGCAAGCTTAAAATTTTGAGCAATTAAACAGATATTATGGAATTGCTTATATATATATATATATATAAATATATATATATATATATATATATATATATATATATATATAAATATATAAATATATATATATATATATATATATATATATATATATATATATATATAAATAAATATATATATATATATATATATATATATTCATATATATATATATATATATATATATATATATATATATATATATATATATAAATATGCCTCATAGTCTAATGAGGGTTTGCCTATGGTAAAATTGAGTGTTCGCTTCACTCATCCATTCATAAACTTGGCCATGATTAAACGAAATGAGAAGACCAATTTTATTTGAAATGATTGTAGGCTATGCCGCTCTCGGCAGCTCGGTCAGCTTAGGCATCGCTTCAGAAGCTGAAGTGACCGTTGACCGTGGGTTCGAGTCCCGTATAGGGCATGGGTTATTGTGAGCGTCCTTTCACTTATCATCACTTGGTAATTTTATAACCACCTGCTTATTCGTACCCCCGTATAACCCAGCTGTTGGTGGAGTCATAAGCAAACTATAATCATCATCTGTTATAGGCCCTAAAATATATTTGAACTTTATATATTCAAACCTGTTTTCTGATGTTGGTAGTATAGGCCCTACTCGTTGTAGCATGTCACCTATGATTTGGTCATAGCCCATCTTTCCTCTCAGTTGATTTTCATAGGGTGGAAAACCTGTGTACAACGATAAGGCCACGTCGAAGCGGTTGATGGGTGATGAATTAAAATTATGTTCTATACTCGAGCGAGATGGGAACTTTCTCTGTATATTTGGTGGTTTTATTGTTTTTTTGTTTGACATACCAAAAAAAATCTTTATTTCAATTCAAAATTAATCTTTGTACTATTTTTTCGTAAAGGCTAGAATTAGTAAGTTGTCAATTAGATGGTCATATAGTGATGATTATACCCAGGATTGGTGAAATAAAATAACATCTGTATTCGCGATCAACAATTTCAAGGTTGATAAAAGTGGACTGAGGAGCACAAATGGATTATCAATTTTTTCTGAATTGAAAAATTATGGAAGTTTTAATATAATATACATTTTCAACATATACCATCTACCGTAATTCGCACGGCTTTGAGCCGAATTTATATGCATCAAGTATCTTCATCAAACACCATAACACGTTCATTGCTATATTATTATTAATATATTATATGTAATATTCCTGACCTCTCATATATGGTGCATTTACCTGATTTTTGTATGTTTACGTTAGTCAGAATGTAACAATCAACTTGGAATAATAAATGAATGAAATGAAATGAAATCTTACCAGCTGTCATTTATCTTGTCACAATGGTTGCTCATGGATGGAATTTGCTATCACTAACGCCACTAACTCTCAGAATAAGCAATAAAGCTATGTAACTGGATATTTGACCTTACTTAACTGGACCTTATATTACAAGGCATCAGTCAATTAAGCAAATAACAAAATAAATCCAAGTCAATTATTATCAAGTTATATGCGTTGCTTTCTGTAAGCAGCAGAATTTCTTTTTATCTATGACCGTCATATCTCTATATCCAAGTAGCATGATTGGGTATACAGAAATCATCGTCACACAACAGTATTGCCTTATGCATATAGTTCACCGATCAATACTCGTCTACGAAGCGTTTTCGTAGTTTAGACAGGCATTTCAAGAAGGTCATCATGAAAACTCAAAGTTATATGGCACATCAAACTAAATGCCACATGACGGAGATAACCAATGAGATATCTATCTCATGTTTTATGAATAGATGTGATGGAAATTTAGCAAGCACGAGTTTGTGAAACAACTGTAACAATGGTTATTGTTTATACGTAAACACGTCATCTCTCGAGAGAGAGATAGCAAACAATATCTTCAACGGTATAGGCCTATACTTGTATTCACGAGTGATGGCGTTCACAACCCATGTGCGCTATTTACCAGTGAAAGCAGGGCGCTGAAGAGCGAATACTGGAATACTGGAATGTTTGTACGGGTGCCAATAATCTTTGATACTCTTCCCAACTCATTAATTAACCTGGATGAATATATTATAATGAAACGTGATTTAAAACAGTGGTTGCTAAATGATTTGAGTTGCTATGCTTTCGAATCTCTCCCCTTCTGTGTATCAAATTTGTCTCCCCTGTAATATAATTTCTGTTTCAATTTTTTATACTTCTGTTTTTCATGAGCAGTATTTCTGAGAATTAATGTAATATTTTTTTTGCCATAATTTGCATTCAATAATTGTCAGTTGACAGAATTAATCAGTGTTTACCACTAGTCGTTTGTGTTTGTTCAATCCGGTGTATTATTTTATTATCCTACATACAAGCAGATCTTTTTGAGAATGCTCATGTATTTGTTATTCTTTTCTTGTGACAGTGGAAAAAAAATACTATCAAGAGTGAAGGTGGGCTTGACGTGTAATAATGCCGTAGGAGCTACCATTTCGAAGAATTGGTTAGAGCACAGAGAAGTTGTGGTTAGGGTTATCTGGTCAGGTTTTGATCGTTTCCACGAATATAGGCACATCCTCTTTCCAAGTAAACCTGCCAAGCTCACGTTCACTCTTGGTAGTATAATATCTCTAATTCAGTATGCGCTCTTCGGGCGCCCCTGCAACCGCCTGAAGAGCGCATACTGGATTAGAGATATTATACTACCAAGAGTGAAGTGAGCTTAACGTGTTTATTCAGAAAGAGGGTATGCCTATCACATGTATTATAAATTAAAATTGTTCTATTGTTGATAGTTAAGTTATACCACATTTAGCCAGCCATATCGAAATAAGGAGAGTATACTGTTGTTATACTTTTGCTAGAAAAAAGTTGTGTAGAATAGTAGTAGTATGTGATCAGTCGCTATAGGGCACCGAACCGTCATGAAGACCGGGGTTCGTATCTCGCCATTTTCGATCAGCCTGACTGAGGTTTTTCGTGGTTCCCATCCATCTTAAAATGAGAAAAACTTCTGTCAATTTTTTTTTATTATTCACACATTAACTTCAATTGACGTATTTCACATCTTCAATTCCCAAAAAACTAATAATAAAATTGAGGCTTGAAGGTGGAATTAATCAATATAAGAGGTAATATATTGCAAATTGTGTAGCTATAGTGTACAAATAGTGAACCGTATTAGTAATATTTTGCAAATTATCTATCTGACAAATGACTTTATTGATAGTAATAGTATACATAAAGTACCTGTAGTAATATTAGTAGTAATAGTAGTGCTCGGTCGATAGAAACCAAATACTTACTTAGTATGGGAATACTTACAAGGATTTCTCGATAAGAATAGGGGCGTTTAATTTATATCGAGCCAAGTGCTGATAAAATGGTAGCTAGAAACGTCACGAAATTGATCTTACTGTGACTAACAAATCAAATAAGCATTCGCTATAATCATCACTAGTGGCCGACAGTCCAGACACCAGATGACGTCAAGTAAGCTCGGAAACGCTCGGACTCACGGAATGGTCCGAACAGAAAAGTTACTGATCGAGATCATACTATACGTGATGATTATTGTTTGCTCAACGACCGCACCAACGGCTAGGTTATAAGAGGGTACGAATGAGCAGGTGATTATGAAACTATTAAGTGATGATAAGCGAAAGTAATTTGACAAAAACCCATGCCTTAAGCAGGACTCAAACCCACGCCCAACGGTGGCTTCAGTTCCTGAAGCGGTGCCTCAACTGACCGAGCTACCGAGGGCTGCATTATATACGTACTCGTCGATATTACCATAATATATAATATAATATGAGGTCAAGTATAAGGTTCAATATAATATTATCATACTTATTTTGAGTCGGAACCTTCTTTCGTGGATAGAAGTATACTCACTAGTTTATAGATATATTTGTGAGCGACGGAGGCGCCCATCAGATGAACGAAGCATCGCCTATCACATGAATGGCGTTGCCTATCACATTAGCATGGATGTCAGTTAGTACGATTTACTTGTCACCATTTACTTCCTTTACTATTGTTTCTAGTTTGTAGTGTGAGATGTTGTTCTGAGATTTCTTCTTTGTGTTCTTGATGCATGGCATTTGAGTTTGTGTAGCTTCTGCCATATTTGTGGCCATATAGATGTCTGAATTAATTGTGTTTAGCGCCTTGACTATATATATGTGTACGCGAACGCGGTGACAGATGCTATGTTGATGTTACCAATGGAATATGGATTCACTGGACTGTGAAACAATGGAATAATTGTCTGATTTGTTCTGTGACTCACTTTACATAAATTCTTACAACATAACATACTATTTACCATTTCAATATACCATTTCTGGAATTCACCCTAGAAATTACAGATTTTAAATATCTGATGAAGATGTTGGATTATTTGTTGAATGATCGCACCATCAGCTGCTTTATTCTGAGGTATGAATGAGCGGGTGATATGAATGTTGTTGCCACCCTCCTTAGCTCAGTCAACCGAGGCACCGCTTAAGAAACTGAAGTCACCGTTGGCGTGGGTTCGAGTCCTGCATAAGGCATGCTTTTCTGTGAGCATTCTTTCACTCATCAATAACTTTATGGTTTCAATAATCTTGCTGTTTTGGGTCGCTATAAGCAAAGAATTACAATAGTGAATAATGTTTGCAAAAAACATGCCTTCAGCTGGAATTGAACCAACGTACGTACGTCGTGACGTGACTTTCAAACGCGGATCGATGGATGAATGAGCTAGAAGAGTTACATTCAGAGGTAATTTCTATAAAATTCAACATGAGTAACAACGTACTGTAAATAGTTTGAACAAATTAAATGCTGTGTATTAAATACGATCAAAATGAATAACGCTGATATATTTTATTTCCTTATGAATGGTTAGTTTTTGTTACGATTGAAAAAAAAAGTTTTTATTCAATTGTGTCAATCGTTTTCATTATATAACTTTTTCAATAATCCATGGAACATGCCAGTATGATTTAAACGATATCAAGATGATGAGAAAAATGAATAAATGTATACTTTGTGATTGAATATGTGATGAATAAATAATAAAATTATACGTACTGAATTGGTTCATTTTTTCCACCAAAGAACTAGCGCTTACGTTTTATGTTTGATATTTGTAAATAAATAAAAACGAATCACTACGCATGGGACATTCACGAATGAAATCGTTCAGAATAATTGTGTCATTTTCAAGTTTGTTTTTTCATCATTGTTGTTGATTGCGGTGAAAACTGAAATCACTGAAAACTGAAAACTGAAATCAATCTGGAAACTCACTTGAAAACGCAATATGAAATTGAATGGATATTGGATAAAATACACACCTAATATCGAAAATTGAATTGGGTGTGCTAAAGGAAGACTTAATTTCATCATACTTGAAAAAAAAAATTCTCGGGGTTCACGCTACACATACCAAACGGAAGACTCTTTTTGATGAAGCTTGCCATGCACATATGTCATCATCTAACTCTATATGGTACAGTTTTGAGGCGCAATCAGTTGAACCACTCATGAGATAAATAATTGCGCAATTCTTAAAAACCTCTCCTGGAAGAGAAAAAGGGAAAAAAACATTCTTCGAATAAGTTCAAATTGCTACAGAATTCAAGTGCATTAATAATATAGATTAGCCGTAACTGTACGTAACTGTAATTCTGTAAGATGTATTTTAATATGTAAGATGTAATTGTAATTCCGTAAGATGAAAATTATCGTGTATATTTTTTCACATCAATCAATGAAAGCTATCAAGAGAACTATTAGAGAGATCAACAAGTGAAACGAATCAAATCATAAAATGATTGCAATAATCAATAAATGAATCAGGAAGGCACCGAGTTAAATAGATTAAAAATCAAGATGTGCAGGTATATATATATATATATATATATATATATATATATATATATATATATATATATATATATATATATATATATATATATATATATATATATATATATATATATCTTTTCTTCACATTCCATATAAAAACTTACTAATGTCACAACGCATAGGTCTACGGGTTTTTCTTCAGTGAATGAATAAATAACAATGGCTTCTTGTATTGATTGAAGAACATAAAATAAAGCTCATCACGTTTCCGTCCTAGTCTATAATTTTTAACACCACAGGGCTCTCAATTCTACTTTTAATCATTTCTTCAATCTTTCTCATTGAAAAACAAGGCGTCTTTTAATAATTTCTATTCACTCAATGTTCTGCAAGAGACCGAGTTAATATTTTGTAGTTTAATTACCGCGTTCACATTTTCATCCACAAATCAAGAAGGTTGTCTACCAGAATAAAAAATGAGAATATTGCAGATACATTCGAATTGATATCATATTTTGAGGCTGGATGATTTTTCAGGACGAGAATTATAATTAGAAACACAACCACGACTTTCAAAATATTGGTGATTGCTTGAAGCTTCATAGGAACTTTCTTAATAATCACCAAAGTTATTACAATTATTCAGTTGTTACTTTTCCTTTCTTTTTCCTTTTCCAAGATCCTTCTCTTCCGTTGATGAAAGTATAAACCAATTCGAGATAATCATGTCATCCAGATTCAGATGAAGACTCAAGCAATTACATGTAATCAGTCCTATTTGTGATCGCATTGTAAGGTATTTCACTATACACCTGTACTCTAAACTTATTTGTTTTATCTCACATTGATCTCTTGATTACCGATTTACCCGCTCCCAATACCCAAAGTTTTAGCACATGCTCGAATGTCTGAATCGTGGTTTGCATAGATTACAGCATTTTCCTATTACCCTAATTACCGCCAATGAGCACTTAGGTTCCTCTTCTTACGTCTGCTGTAGCAAGTCCCACAAGATCCAATCATGTAATGCGCTCATACATTCTACTTTACTACTGATTCACTTAACTCGGAATGTAAATGTATCATGTTGAATTATACGGTCTAGTAGAGTATTGTGAGCTTCGGACATATATTTAAATGTTGATTTGCAGCTGTTGATAGCTCAAATGACTGCTTTGAAATTATTTGTAGTTCGCTATAATATAAGACAACTATTAAAGCAATATCCAAATTCAGGATGGGTACTCAGCGTACGTTGATAGAAATCTGGAAAGTTTCGGTATAAATAAAAAATACAATTCTACACAATTATTTTGTGTAAAAAATATATGTGAATCTGGTCTAATATTGAGATAATGTCGTGGGATTCTAGCTAGCTGGAGCGTAACCTCACGAGAACATACTCGTATCGATCTGTACAACCTTACCGACAAAATTTCTTTCAAGAAGGAACTTTTATCAGAATTATTCTCCCCATTCCATACCACTAGCGAGTGGGTGATTCGTTCCTTGATCTCTCATGGATACAAGTTAGTAAAGCTACATTCTGAACTTATGGAGATTTTGATTTGGCTACCTTCAATTTGGTATAATTTATCTCAATACCGCTTATAAATTATTCTTGCTTTTTCATTATTCATATCAGATGTTGCATTCGTTTATTTTGATTTTAATTTTCATCATTTCCATATGAATTCATTTTCTTAAAATAATTTACGATAATCGCTTCTGCTATTGATCTGTAGGAATATCAATTCATTTTCATATTATAATTATGTGTGTATTATTATGTGCTTGATGTACTGCAACTGCAATTGGTGATGCAAGTTTCATTTGTCTTATAGCTAATTTGAATATGGTCTGAAAATATTCTGTTATCTTTCGTTTTGAAGAAAACGATTGTTTTAGCGTCATTGTTTGAGTTTTGACATATATTATAAAAAAA
>OZ023326.1:67370334-67395334 GCA_964007535.1 Brachyptera risi
TCATATACGTGATGACTGTGTCTCAACTTTCCATAGTTTCACAATTATATACATATTTTCAATGACTATCCTCTGTTCATATTTCATAAGCTATACAAGATTATACAAGATGAACTTCTTGCCAAAATATATGCCTTTGATAGTATCTGTATAGCCAGCATATCTGGTATATTAGTGATATTTGCTTCATGACATGCATTCGATGATCTTCTCTTACTTAATTGAATAAAATATATAAAATCATATTTCATCAAAATAATTCACGATATCACGTCTTGTCCTAACTAAATGATCGAGTATAAGTAGTAAGTAATCAAATATGAGACGAAGGCTTGGCATTGGGCCTACCATATTTCTTTATTCTATGGTATTACCATAATTATACATGTCCACTTCTTTATCTTAGAGCTGTTGGTGAACACGAATTGAACGAATGAACATGGTTAACCATGATGATAACAATCCTTACTGCCAGTTGGAGCTACTCCTACGTTGGTAATTTCGACACCAAGGCCCGGTATCACCAAGTCCGGTTAGCCTTTATCTGAGAGTTGATGAAAACAAATGGCATGAGTAACCATGGTGATAACAACTTTGAACTGTCAGTTAAAACTGCTCCTGCATTAGTGATTCAGGCACCAAGTAATTCATATTTGAAAATGAGATGTTATAAAGTACAGATGGTAAGTGATTTAATGTATAGGTATGATATGTTCTTGGACTCAATAATATTTTCGGGGGAAATGTGTTCAACCTTGACTTCAATCCAGGGCTATAGTAATCGTAGCTATCGTAGCTATCGTAGCTATCGTAGCTATCGCTATCGTTCTGATAGCTATAATCCAGGCTCCATCATGTTGATAACTTTTATTTTCCTCAAGAATGAAGACTTTCCGAGATCAGTTTTGATCATGATTATACCAAGACCACGACTTGCGAAGAGATGAATAACAGCCAGGTTATTTGGGGGTCAAATGACTTGATGATCGAATCGAGAGATTAATGATGTTTACAAAAACCTGTGCCTTATGCGGTATTTGATTCAAAGTGATATATGATTCAGGATCCAGCTTGTATTGACGGCTGCATGCAAGCCTTCATATTATTGTACCCGGCACCTCCACTAAACGTTATGGTTATTAATCGAATGACATCTGCGTGGTTTGTTAGATGAGTGAGTCAATAGGCTTTGAATATGTTGTTCTGAATTTTGTAGCTGTGGCTTTAGTGTATTGATCGAATATTGATCATTTAAAACATGATCAAGTAATACATTCAAGATGGTAACCCTTGATAATGTCCATATATTATATCATACTTCATGATTTTGAAATCGAGCATTTTTCATGTGACCAACTCAATCAAGACTACACTTGCATAACCTAGAAAAAATGAATATTATTCGAAGTGTATCTTAGATAAAGTGATGAATTATTTAGAATACAAATTGGTGAAAATTGCCTTTATACATATCCGGAGAAACATTGAAATTAAATGTGCCAATTTTCTTATTTTCAAGCAGTGAAATCATTGAGAATCTTTCATTGCAAGTTATTGTTTTTGTTTTATTGTGAAACATTCTCAATAATCTCTCCTCACACTCACATATTCTATTCGGTTTCAATACCGAGACAATTCGACATTATTTTTCAGCAGACCTGACTCTTAAACTTGAACATTTCAAAGTGTATTTTTTTCACATTAATTATAGGTTAATGACAAAACACACAGAATTCAAAATTCCCTAAAATTTTTCTTGCTGAAACCCAAACACTGGAACCACTATAAGAGGGAGTGAGTATGTATTGATAGGATGAATACTGCACCAGCTTGTGGAAGAAGAAGAGGGAGGGAGGGAGGGAAGGGGGAAGGGAGGGGGGTATATAGAATACAAGCCTACATAATTCATCTTTATTCTCTCGAGTCTTATTAGATCGATCGAGTTATTGGCTAACAAATGAGATGCATATTATTACCATGTTTATTTATCACTAATATTTACGATCAAATATTTTAAATGACATCGTTGGTCGCCAAGCTCCTGGGATTCTGAGGTTTTCCACGTAACATAATACTATATACACAAGAACAGCTGTGCATATAATAAATGTCATCTCGAATTGAATTATAATACAATAATTCAAATTGAACTAAAACTTGTGTATTAACAGAGTGAATTCACTATACATTTCATCCAAAACAGTGACGGTATAAAGCCTCCAGTTGAAATATATATCTGCAATAAGTTAGATTTCTGATACGTATAGTTTCTACTCGAAGCTATAAATTGAGTCGTTGCGTAATTTGATGTCGTCCATTTTACATTCACCCTCACAATCACATTATACCTTTCTCATGCTCGCCTTCTCGCAACTTGGAACCTCAACTAACTTCATAAACTTTTCCTGCATGTTCACTGATGAAATCCACCAATACCGGCATAATTTTTTTCAAATGATTGCAGAGTTGTATTGAAGTTAGACCTTTATTGTATTCGCTCACACTTAATTTCCATCAATACAATTTCGAAAATAGTAATCACATAGAGTTATTTATTTTTCTACAAATTGAAGTTTTGATATGTAACTGAGGTTACAAAATACTAATGAAATGTCCTACTGGAATGAAAATCGTATCAAATTATTTTCCGTGGTTTACTATGTTCTTAATAGAATCGTAAACAAACGTCTGTCAAGCGTTGAGAGTATAATAAGTTCCACTGTTCATTATTCTAATTATTCTAATTTGTGTTTCACGCCCTTCGTGGTGTATAAATTCAGAGTGTGACAATTCTCTTCACAAAATTTTGTATTACTCTCCCGTACATGTGAGTGGGAAAGATGTTGCAGTCCATTCAACTCAGACAGTTGAATTACTACTTTACTTCGAAATTGGGAGCCGTATGGGCGTAGATTTGAGTGCCGCAATAGACGCATAAGTTTCTGTAAATATCATTCCATATATAACATCATTTTCAGTCAGCTCTTAACCTGAATAGTGCCTTTCAACGCTCATTATTGAACTGACTTCTTTTTATAAACACGAATCAATTATACGATAATGTTGAAATTCTCTCCAGAAAACCCAATCAACGAACGTCGCGCGTTCCCAGAAAAAAGTATATATATATATATATATATATATATATATATATATATATATATATATATATATATATATATATATATATATATATATATATATATATAATGATTCACATAGTTTATACACTTTATAGACTGAAACTATAACACAAACGCTTCAAGACAACATTACAAAGCAACCTGGGTTTTCTTACGTTGATACAATAAAGCTCACACTCAACGAGATTGCACGATATTCACGAGAAACGAAGGACCCGTGAGTAATATGCAGGTGGAGTGAGATCGAGGATATGGTTGATCGGAATCTTCATCTTTCGTGGATACAAGTATTTTACAAGTAGTCTAATTGAGTGATGTTATATTGAAACATCAAATTATATACCTGTAAAGAATGCATCGTGCTAAATTATTGCGTTATGAAATAAGTGAAAACACAAATAAAATAACAGAAAATCAATTCAGTAAAAAATTAATAAGTAATAATTATTAACTAGCTTCCATGAAGAGAAATGAAATAAATAGAGAATGAAAATGAAGAAATGAATAGAAGAGTTTCATAATAATGGCGAGATAAATAATGCTTTAATTGATACGATTTGTTCATGACTGTGTAGTGAACTAATTATGATTTTGAATCCAAGAATGGCAAAATCTCTCCTTCATCCTGAATTAAGTCACTTTTTTCAGGATTTTCATAGTCATTTTGCTAATATTCAATTCAATTCAATGAATTGTATTTATCTCGAGATTCTGCAACATTTTTGCATTCAAGACATGTTGGGCAAGCTGACAAAATGCTGATCGGTAAAATTATTCTCTATCGGTATTGATGACATGCTGACATGCCGTGGTTGCCGAAATATTTATGAAGACATGAAATCTTCATTTGAATATTTGAAAAAATTCAGTAATTTTCATGAACGAGAGTGCATACACATTTTTTTGTCTATGGAAATGAAAATACGGCACCTCCACCAAAACAAGACATTTTATTTTGAGACATTGAGTACTTTATTGTATGGAACAGAAAATGATGTGACTGAAGGTCAATATGTGTCAGAGTAGCTTCGTCAGACCGCTTAGGATAGGACGCGATCCTATCTCATCCCACCTCTTCACAATAAGAGTCTTTGAGACACTTGTAAAACCCATGAGGCACAAAAAAAAAAGATTCATCGCACATTTTTCGGAGTAGTGTACTGGGATGTAAATTTCACAAGCTTATTGGGCCTCGAATAACGAAAAAATGTTTGAAGATCTAGTGCATGAAGAATGATAAAATGAAACGATGGAAGAATATTGAAAATATAAAGTCAAGATACGTATATGAATGAGGAATAAAATAAAGAGAAAAGATAATCTGAAAAGAATAACGTAGAAAGGAAAATCGAGAGGAAATAATATGTTTATGTTAGTTAGAAAGAAGATCGAAGTTTCTCTTTTTCCTGAATAGAAAAATTAATGAGGATTCTGAAAAGAATGACACATATTAAAAAATCGAAGACAATCTATTATTTTGTTCATCTTCCATATATTATCTATGCGATTATTCAACTTCTTAGTTCACCATCACAGTTTGTAAGTGAGTTACGTTTTAATGACTTGCTGGGTGATATCACCCTTGCAGTGTCCCGTTCAAATATTCCATCATCTAATTCTCACCCCTAATCGGGAAACAACGGATGTGTCAAGTTTTTATAGTGTTATTAAAAAAATTGGTTCAGCAGAAATAAATTATAAAAAATTGTGCGCTTAGATCTAGATTTGGAATCAATTCTCACTGGCTATGTAACCAATGACAAAGAACATGTTGAAAATATTTAATTTCATACTTTTAAAATTTCGGATGAAATAATTTGAAATTATATTCTTTCGACAACGAGTAATGTCGGAAGGTGTTGAAAACCGTTATCAGGGGCCTCTCAAATCATACCAGCTGACCAATACTGTCGCATCATCTTCCTCGTCTTCATCCTCTTCTTCACTTTTTTATTCCATCCTCACTAATATTCGCCATGCTTTCCCTTCTTCCCACAATATTTCCTCTTCCACATCTCCCCATTACCACCCTTTCTCCTCACGCTTCCACTCATATGGTTCCTCAATTTTCCTCTATGTCTTCCAAATTTCCGTCTGAACTTGTGAGATCTAAACTTGTGATATTCTTTTAAATTCTATGTCTTCAGATTAGATGATGGTAAGTTAGGTTTGGTTGGGGTTTTGAATGACACACATTTTGGGCCTTAGTTGAATAAGTTGAATAGTAACAGGTTAGGAGTACTTTGACAACTCTTTCGGTGATTATTTTTCAGATATTATCTCGAATTCTTTTCTGGGTGCTTTTTTCAGTTTCATTTTACGCCTATGCCCGTATCATCGCAGTCTTTCCGTATTCATCTTATCATCAACACTTTCGATTCTCAACCTATCCCTAATATCACTTCTTCTGATTCTATCCATATCATACCCTGACCTGATTTGTTGGAGCCATCAATCGATATTTATTATTATTCTTTTCACACAAATATATAATGTAGCTCTACGCATGTTTTCTGGTTTCAAAACCATGGAATTTACAGCGATATTAAATTTCGTTCAGAAAAAATGTGAAACCATACGTTTATATTAAAGCGTCTCTTTCTAAAAATAAAATCAGGATAATCTCAAGGTATTAAAGTCACCAATTCTATCATTCATGATTATACTATTTAATTATGATTAAAATGTGGCTTATCTTTGTCATGTTTGAAATTAAAATAGCAAATTAGATCTTTCTACATATACGAGCTATTGCATAGCTTCGATGTGATCATTCATGTTAATCGCCTATTAAAACTCATAATGTAGCCTCACAATGTGTTTTAACTGTGGGCAAAACAGCCGTGATTTATACCACTGAACTGATATCAACACAATACTGCATATTCACATCTAAATGTCCGCATACAGAATTATAATCCACACTGTTTATACATTCCTTCGTGGATTCCATTGGCCATGATTTATCATCACTTATTTTTCATCGACTGTGGCGTGTTTGGATAAAACAACGCTGCGAAACTAATTCAGAAGTTTTGAAAGTTTTCTTTACTTCTCATAAAGCAAATATGCAAACTATTCGCCAATTTTTTTCTTTAAATCTAATATATATTCTTGATCGCCGATAAATGGTTTGGTTGAAGTTAGAAATTCAGTTCGTTTTCTTCACAAACTATTTTAATGTTCCATCCATGTTCTGGCTTTGTTTTTTGTATTATTATTATGTGATTTACAACATTGGTTCTATATAACATTGAATAAGGATTAAGCTCATGAGTTTAATCTATGGTTTTAACTCATGTAAAGTTCGAATTCTGAAATACATCATAGTCATCATATTGGTTGGTTTCCAATGGTCACCGTGGTCACTGAGCTATATTATTATTATTTGTATCATTATTATTATCATTTATGATTTGTATCTTATATTCATCTTGCTGTACCGCTTTCCTCGTTAAATAAAGCATACATACATACACATATGCTCGACACAAGATTATAAAACACTGCCACTTACATAATTTTTGAGCTCCGGAATAGTAAGTACATCAGGATGGAAATTTCAATCAAATACATATTCAAAAGAAACTACTTCAATTATTTTTTTTCCTGCACAAGAACAGAAATCTATAAATTAATTTATATTCAGATTACTTTGTATGTATTTCATATTATGTACGCGTGTAATATATGTGAATTCAGATGAATATATTTGAATATTTGTGAAAACATCATACATAGTGAATGATGAGGCTTAGCTTGATAACAAGCGAAAAGAGAACAATTGACAAGTTGAGCCAGCATTAAATCATAGTCTTCTGTATGGGTAACAAATGACTTTAATCGTCAACATAGTAATACAGCGATGTGGGCAACTATTGAATATTGTGATTGGTTTGTATCTGTTTGGAAACATTGTCGTCCGCCATTGAAGAGAACAACCAAACAACAAAATCCCCGAAAATCAATTAGGCAATCACGATATTTAATGGTTCTAGCAAAATGAGTGATATCTATAGGCTATACCGAGACGCGTGGCCGAGTGGTAACACACTGAACCGTCATTCGGAAGATCGGGGTTCGATTCCCGCCATGGTCGACCATCCTGACAGGGGTTTTTCGTGGTTTCCCTCTGTCGTTCAGGTTGATACTGGGATGGTTCCTTAACAACAGGCCACGACCGACTACTTCTCACCATCCAAAACACCCAATAGAATCACCTTTCATCTCATCATCCCACTAACGCCAATAGATCGTAGTGATCACTATAGTGCGTCGTTAATAAATATAAAAAATAAAATATACAAAATAATATACAAAATAATAAAATATAAAAATTAAAAATATAATATAAAAAAGACATCTAAACAAAATTTTAATAAGAGCCGGCTTAATCAACTATAGATTAGAAAATGTGTTGATGAAAATTAATAGAAATAACTGTCATGACAATTATTCAGTGAGCTCAAAATAGCATTTCTGAGAAGTATATTAAATGCTTGCCAATTCTACAAGTAGCTGTACACTCTGGTATTCTCAAAACGTTATTAATAACTGGATGATTTTAAAGTACATGATTACTTTTCTCATCTAATGGCATGTATGCTCATTTTGATTGTGTATTCCAAATCCTAAGCCGCCACCCTCGGTAGCTCTGTCAACTGAGACACCGCTTCAGAAAGAAAGTCCCCGTTGGGAGTGGGTTCGAGTCCAGCATAAGGTATGGATTTTTCTAAACATTAATTCACTTATCATCACATCATAGTTTCATAATCACCTGCTTATTCGTACCCCGTATAATCCAGCTGTTGGTGAGGTCGTGAAGTAAACAATAATAATAATCATCATCCAAAACCTGAATCTTAGAACAAATATAATCATTTTCTGTGTTCATTTCGAAAAGGCAACGACAAGAATATTTTAAGAAACTATGAACACACCATTTAGGCTTGCACGAATATATATATATATATATATATATATCTTCTTTTCCCAGAACTGTTATTACAGGCCACAGAGTCGTTTTGTCTCTGTGTTTGTCTGTGCTTGTTTGTGCTTGTTTGTGCTCGAGTGTAATTGATCGAGCCTATGCGTGCTGACTTCGGACAATACGACTAGACGGCGATGTCACTGCCTACTATGTTAATATTCCCCACATGGTACCCAGGTATCGTTACGTTCCACGACGCCGTTATGTGATGTTATTAGCAGGGGATAAGCAATTTGGGTCGAGCACGTGATAGAAGTAACATGCTATCTTGTTCAGGTCGAATGGATCTGACTGTAATCGATCTATTATATCGTTTCGGATGACGCATTGCCCAATTTCATTCCTATGTCTTTGACGTCGTATTTCTTGTAGTGATCGTTCAATCTTCGAATCCTATAAATCTCTAGGTTTGCTGACAAGTACTGTACTATTTGCAGCCAGACCAAAGTATATGTTGTAATCCATGTCGACGTAGTTGTTGTTTCGCGCAATCCAATTAAAACGAATTGAACATGACCTAACTAAAACAAACCTTACAACTAGACCTATCCTAACCAGCACAAATACATTCTGTGATTCAATTGATGATGATAGTTTTTAATTTTCAATAATTTATATGATATGATTCGAACTTTTCCCCAACTGTTCATGAAGAAACAGATTGCGGAATAGATACAATACTTCCACATACTGTACTACAACTGAATACTGACCACAGGTGGGCCTACATATATAACTAATAATTGTTCTTGTTCAACGGCTTCATAAATGAGTGAATGAATAAATATATATATTTATATATATATATATATATATATATATATATATATATATATATATATATACATATATATATATATATATATATATATATATATTATATATATATATAAATATATATGAATATATATGTATGTATACATATATATATATATATATATATATATATATATATATATATATATACATATATATATATATATTATATATATATATATATATATATATATATATATATATATATATAAATATATTTATGATGTTTTTCATATAGTGGAGATGCACTGTACATACCAAGGTAGTGAGAACAGAGCAAAAGCCCCGTGTATGTTCATACATGTATGGCCCTACATTTAATATATATGTATATATATATATATATATATATATATATATATATATATATATATATATATATATATATATATATATATATATATATATATATATATAACTATGTATAAACTCTTGAATACGATCCAATATCAAAATTCATTCAAGATAGAATTGTCAAGTCATGAAAGTGTCGTCACTCTGAAATCAAAATAGTTATACGTCTTAATATTGTTGCCTATGTAGTTCAGCGGTAGAGGTGAAACTTATATGACTTGACAATTTCATCATATATATATATATATATATATATATATATATATATATATATATATATATATATGTATATATATATTTAATCAGATGGTATATTATAATATGTTCTCCGGACTCGTAATGTTTTTCCGTCCAAACGATCTCGATTGCATGCAGTACAATAATATAGTTTATATGCAGATTCGTGGTGCATTGCGACTCCCGACGTCGATACGGCACGATGTGGAGCCCACTGTTGACTTCTTGTACTCTCACTTGTTTGTTCATATCACCCCCGGCTATAGAGCAAAATTTATCTCCTAAGACCAACTTCAAAAAGTCGTACACAATAGGAGCGTAACGTGTGGTGAAGTTATCAGGTATATACTATGAAGTTTTGACAGTCTCGTCTGTCAAACTTTGCATTACTTTCTGGGTCAGAATTCAAAAGAGTTTGGTTTCAATATTCCACTTGTGCGTGACTTCTTATTAGTTTCCTAATTATATTATATTATATTAATTATATTAGGCTTAGCCATTTCCCGTATATTATGAATATGTAAGTGATTTGTGATCACTCAACCTAACTGTAGTTTTTCCAATCTCCTATCTGTTAATAGGACATTTAATTTACGTGATTAAATTTCATGTATTTTATATTCCAAAAAATAATCCTCACTCGACATCAGTACTGGAGATTACTTCCCTCTGTGTTCATGAATATAATCTTATTACGACAATACATTCAGAACTGAAGTCACCGCTGGGCGTGGGTTCGAATCCCGCATAAGGCATGCATTTTTGTAAACGCCTTTTCACTTATCATCACTTCAAGTTTCATAATCACCTGCTCATTTGTACCCCAATATAATCTAGCTGTTGGTGGGGTCGTCAAACAAACATAAATAAACAATAGATTCAGGTCAAGTGATGATTCACTCAAGGCAGTCACTATGTAGCCTATGTGAATGAGGACCCTTGACTGTAGACGTGGAATGTGAGGGGATACGTGCCCTGCACTCCTACAGCATGACATACATTGTTTCTGTGCACTTATTTTACATATTAGGTTCAGCGACGCACAATAATGAAAACTAAAATATTTTGACGTCATATGAATGATTAATGAGATGATGAGATGGTGAGATGAAGGTTTCTTAGGTGATGGGAAGGAAAGTGGGAAAAGCGGTCATGGTCTGTATTGTAGTAACCACATTCTGGTATTATCCTGGACTACAGAGGAAAACTACGAAAAAACCCTTTAAAGATGGACATTGGCGTGGTACGATATGATCCTCATCTCCCGAATCACATGAAGCTAGCGCGTTGGTAACTGATCGAGCTGCATGTGCCCACACATATTGCTCAAAATCAGAGATTTATAAAACGTTCGTATATGATTTTTAATAGTTTTCTGACAGTCAATATTGCGTGCTGTGTATCGTCAGTAACCGTTCTGTATTCGAAACGTCCTAATTTATGTACATACATTTATTAATTCACGACTGAAGAAAATTATATACTGATTTGCATAATGATATACAAAACAGATATTTTGTGAATTAATGTAATGCCATATATTTGTCAAAGAAGTGTGTAATTTAAGCTTTTGGAAATATTTATGGTTGGCTTCTATGGCAGTATGGAATTAGATCATTTATATCAATCATGTTGAATTCGTTCATGTGTGTTTGATATAATGATAACTCAGCAAGTGCAAATATATCACTTCAGTCGGTTATATACATATTATTCCTAATTTCAAGAGAAGTTTCTGCTCGTTATCTTTGTTAAACGGTAGAATTTTCATTTGTTCGACAATTCTTTTTCCGGGAAAATGTATAAGCACACGCCAAAACCACAGTTTCCAGAGCGAAGAAGTTATGTATGAGAAAAGATATGAGTATCCATTAACTGTTATTATTGAAGTGGTACGGTTGAGAACAACTTGAACAATTATTTCACCTCATCGTCAATATAAGGAAATGATAAATGAAGTGAACATCATGAAATACCGGTATATATCAACTGTTTTGATAACGAGTATCATATTGTGAACTGAAATCCTAATAATGAATGAAAATTTAACCTTCACCAAAACTATCCAAGCAAAAACCGGTAATGACAGTTGGCAGAACTGAAGACGTACAAAAGTAAAATTTCAGGAGACATTAACACATGCAGCAGTGCACCCAAACAAAGTGAAAATAAAGCAGATAGTCAGAAAAAAAGTGATCATGAAATATCTCCATTGTCAGCCCTAATTCAAGGATCAATCAAAGAGTCTGAAGCAAACTAGAAAATAGTAATGAAATTTCCCAAGTAAAATTGGTGTCCAAATTGTATAGGACCTGAGACAGAATTAACTATGTGACTTTTGCTCTTCGCGAAAATTAGCGAATATGATTGTAATGATAATTTAAAGTTTTACCAAATGAATAAGCGTATTGCAATAGGCCTATGAAGAAATAAATGTGCTGGATCTGTGTGATTTTCCACACACTTACTAACTTTTCAAAAGTCTGTCGTCTGAAGCAAACAGTGAAATAATGAGATCAATTCACATGAAATATGCAATTAAAACTGAACATTTCACCTTTTTTCATAACCTCATAAAAACCGATTGAGTGGAATATAAGTGTTCTTAAGAAAGGGATCAAAATTTAAATAATGAGAGAGAAACAGATCTTTAAAAACACCTAAGATGGTGCACACTTGGGATCTATCCGACTTGTTGTATAATTTCTACAATTATACAGCCAAGAAGCATAATGTTTCAGCTGTGGGCCATACATAGCATATAGACTCATACAAGTGAAACGTTCATTTCTTAAATCATTTGAAAAGTAGATATCTAGGTTTCTGTATCAGCATATTGACCGATCAGCTTTCAGCAATGAACTCATGTTTTACCAAGAACCAGTTTCACCAACTCATAATAGAGAACGAATTAGTTAATCATTATGACTTGAGGCAGAGGTCTATGCTCGAGGTAAGAAACTAACACATACGTGACCAAGGGTGATCACAAGTTGATTCACTAATTATACCTCACTTAACTAACCGTTAGTCAGTGAAACACGGCCTAAACAACTCCAATGCGAGTTCATCATGATCAGTCATGTATGCGTATTCTATTAGCACACATTTTTGATATTAAGAAAGCGTTGTACGCTTGATAACTATGAATACGTAACAATGAAAGAAGGTGATGATATTCTCTCTCTCTCTCTCTCTCTCTCTCTCTCTATCTCTATATCTCTCTATCTCTCCACTCACACACATACACACACACACACACACACAGACGTATATATATATATATATATATATATATATATATATATATATATATATATATATATATATATATATATAAATATATATAAATATATATTTATATATATATATATATATATATATATATATATATATATATATATATGTATATATATATATATAATATATATATAAATAGATATATATATATATATATATATATATATATGTATATATATATGTATATATATATATATATATATATATATATATATATATATATATATATATATATATATATATTTATTTATATATATATATATATATATATATATATATATATATATATATATATATATATATATATATGTGTGTGTGTGTGATGTATATACTCTTTACATGTTATGTTATTAGACAAAACGACCAACAATCACGAAGGAGTACTAATAGCCATTGGAGATGAAAGAGAATTTGTTGAATACCCTTTCACATGGACTTCTCTTTCATTCTCGTACCCATATTCTACATTCTAGCAATGGACCTCGATTTGTCCTGATATAATACGGACGGGCCTCATTTTACTCCACATCCTGAACTTCAAATGTATGTAAATTAATAGCTTGCGGTCCGAAATTGTCTTTTATCAAACAAGTACTCTACAAAACAAAGTGTTTATATGTATTCAAACTCAACTAGACTTTTTGAATCCCCGGGGAAATTGCGAAAGTTTCTTACGTGAGACTCACAGTGTTTCAAATCCTCTAGATATGGTATATGTGTATGCATAAATGAATGTTATTTTTTATTGCTTCCGAATTATAATACAGGCTAACTTACCCGCTTGTATGCTTTTTAAAAGCCAATATGCATGCAAAAAGTTGTATCTTGGCAATAAGGAAGTAAGTCCTTGAGTATTAAACTGAATCCCGGAAAAGAAGGACTGGCTTAAAAACTGAATATTATATTGTGAGTACACGACCACATACAGACTTAAGTAGAAGATAGATATTGAAGAGCTTGAATTATCATAACTTATTGTCTTTTTTCAGAATTAATTTTGAGTTCATGTTTTGCAACTGATTCTGAATCACAAAGAATTACATCAATCATAAGAATAATAGAAATGACTGTTCTGTGAACTTTGTAGTATGTATTATATTATTTCACATATTATACCATAATGTTATTCCATGTGTATGTTATTTGTTGTGCTATAACTTCACTAATAACGTTGTGTTACCACGTCGTAAATACGCCGTTGAACCCCAATATTCATCAATTCATTAAAAATATGTTCTCATATCATCAATGTGTTGAGTAATGAACTTAAGATCATTGTTTGTAAAGTTTTGGTAACAGAATCGATATCGTAATTCATAATTAGTAAACCGGAGTATATCAGTAGAAAGCCCAATTGCACTTTCTTGCGAACTCTTAGCCCTCGCAGTTTGTAACTCAATTGAGTATAGCGTCAGTGTCGGAATAGGGTAATCGCCAAATATACAGGAGTAATATCTGGATAACTTGGATAAAATCAGGAACCATTTTTCAACCAAACAAATATGCGTTGGAAATACAAAAACTGAGTGGATGTGAATAATAAGAATAATAGGTCGTTATTAAGTTTATTTTACAGAAAACAAACATTTGTCGAGGCTCCGTATAGAAGCCGTTCTTCGAATATTGGTTCAAAAAAGAACATGGACATCAACGTGATTCGGAGCTACGAATATAATATATATTCATATATATATATATATATATATATATATATATATATATATATATATAAATATATATATATATATATATATATATATATATATATATATATACATGTATATATTCAATTATTTATATATATATATATATATATATATATATATATATATATATATATATATATATATATATATAATCAATGTTGATATCGGATAGTTAAGTAATGATTAGTCGTGGTAATATGTATAAATTATATATTCAATTGCCCGTAGTTTCAACTATATAGGCTACATTATGGTATACCCATTTTCGAAAGAATGAACCTAGAAATCATAGACGAGAATTGAAAAAGCAGGATTGATAAAAAGAGCAGAATTAATAATTATTATTTAAATGAAAATTCAAATGAATTATATGGATATACTCTACACAAAACTGTCCTTTCATGAACGCGCTTTGAGTTTCACTTTCGCTCAGCGGTAAAGTTGGGCCGAGCTAAATATTCACAAACCGTGCCGCTCTCGTCACTGATTGGTCGTTTTTCTAGCATTGCGGCTAAAACCGAGCTAAAACATCATCTTTGCGCATCCGCTTAGGAAATGCAGCGATAATGGAGTCCAGCTTAAACGAAGAGAAAGGCAGTATCAAAGCATGGTATTATAGTAGATCAGTAGTGCGTTAGGTTATTATAAGTCGGAATTATAAGTGCATGATCAAATTATCTTACATTTCCCGATTCAAACATCATATGGAAAGATGGCAAGGACTAGGACAAGGCAAGTACTGATTCCAGATAGTCCTCTGCACTGCTGCATGCGTCATCCATCTAATCTTATATCTAATATTCAATCTAGTATCCAATATCCAATATCTGAGATCTAATTTCTTTTATCTGGATAGTAACCAATATATATATATATATATATATATATATATATATATATATATATATATATATGTGCTTACGTGAGTTCTCGTGGCCGATGGTGGTTGGTACTACAAATTTTGCGATAATGCCACTATGTTCAGTCTCTCCATGTCGACGTTTCGGCGGAATTTGCTCCGCCATCTTCAGGACAGTTCCAACTCGGTCGGTGTTCAGCACTCGAAGTGGAATCCAATATCTATTTCGGTTCTGCTTGTATGCTGTCTTGATACGGTCAGAATGTAAGCATTCCGTGGTTTGGTGGTAAGACGCCTGCCTCAAGCGTAAAATCATGAGGATGTCTGATTACTTCTATTGATTCACTAATAGCCCTTGGTCACCGCTTTCCTGGCGGTCTGAGACAACGGTTCCATGGTACAAGTTGTTGATGTTATAGGTACGCTAAGCGGAGAGTTTTGCCTCATTCTCATTGACTAAACAACGAAATGTATTTCTGCTCACACGAAACCAATACAACAACCTAATTACAATGAGCGGACGAAGAGTATGAAGTAGTCGGCCAATCCGAAACATTCAACATATTGCACAATGAAGCCACGAAACCATTGTATAATGAAACCATTGTATTATATCGCCAAGGGAACGGTGGCCAAGGGCAATTAGTGGATGGATATGAATAATCATCAATCGCCTAATTTCAATGGAGAGATTGGCAGGTGAACTCTAAAACCTATAGTTGGTCTACATCAGTATGGGGACACACCAGGACGGCCTATGTATGTATGTACATTTTTATTGTATCTCCAACTTCTTCACCTTATTTATTCAATGTATTCATCCTTGCTGATCAATCGTGTTTAATCTTGAATATTCTCAGCTTTTCACAATAATTTCTTGAAGTCGTTCACTGATTTGGGCCATTCATGATTCAGTCGATTACCCAGTGCGTTCCCGGAGTGCTGGTCTCAATGAAGGAGAATATACCCATGTTCTTACTGTAATTTTGAGCTTCTGATTTGAACTTGCTGTGTCCACACCTTCCAAAAATTGAAGACTACTACACCAAGTTTCTACCGGCACATGTAGCTGAGTGATTACCGCACTCGCTTCATGTGCTCCAGGAGGTGAAGGGGGCATATCGGACCCGGTTTGATCTCCGCCTCCGTCCAACTTTATAGTTTTTTTTTTTGTGGTTTCCCACTGTAGTCTATAGGCTAATGCCGGGATGGTTCCCACAATATTGACCACCCAACACCAATAGATCTTAGTAATCATTATAGTGCGTCATTCCCCCCAAGTTTCTGATTTTTTTCCACACTCCCTAGTTCGATTGAATTAGTGAATTGGGATCTGTTTGACTCCACGTACAAGAATACAAGTTGGTGTGAATGATTAACTCCTAGTTCAGAGCGAAATGAAACTGTGAATATAGCAGTTGCGTTCCAGGAGAAAATCTTGGAGCTTGGCCATGACAAACACGTATTGATGTATTGTATGTATTGTATTGTATGTAGAAATGAAGACTCCTTCATCTCATACAAGGCGACGGAATCATCCAATATAATATAAATCCACACTTATAATGTGTATATTAAAATAACACAAGTATTAAGATGATGAAGATGATTCGTTGAATAGATTTTTCATGAAGCTTGCGTATGACCATATAAAAAGTAACCTTAGTAAATAACTAAGAGACAGCTGTCAGTAAAAACTAGACATCAAGACTGACAATTAGATACCGTACCGGACGACGTATCTGAGCACTGTGCTTAGCGCAGACCCGTCGTTTAATGTACGTATAGCTCTGGGACTATATGTGTATGATAATTTCATATTGCTCTACAATTTTCAGGAATACCAACACTATTTCTTCACCGATAATTTCGACAACAATTTGATCTTTTGTAGTTTATCTTTGGCTTACAAATCACAAACTATATACCCACTATTATTGTGTACGCCCTTCAATATAATGGCTACTATAATGTAGTTGAAACGTCATATATGATTTATATATATATATATATATATATATATATATATATATATATATATATATATATATATATATATATATATATATATGTATATATATATATGTGTGTGTGTGTGTGTGTTTGTTTGTATGTCTGTTTGTGTGTGTTTTCATACTATAACAGTTGTGATTTGGAAAATCATCTCGCGTACCAGTATCGATGTTTTTTTAAAATTATTATTTGTAAAAGTGGATATTCTCAATTACATTGCGATTTCTAAATAGTACCGGAACAAGTAGCTCAGTGCTAACGCGCTTGCTTTATGTGGCCCAGGAGGTGACGTTGAATTGAATCTTGGTTCGATCCCGGCCACTGTCCATCTTTAAGAGGGTTAATCGTGGTTCCTCTATATGGCCCACGCTCATAACAGGATGGTTCCAGTTCTCATTGTATAGGCCACGACCGCTTCCTTATCATATTTTCATATTGCTCAGGAACACTTTTCCTTAATATAGCATTTCATCCATTCATTCGACGTCAACAGATCTCGAAGTTATCATAACTGTCCGTTGTTTAGCCCAATATGAAAGAAAAAATCAATATAACTGTTTATTATATAATATGATCTGACACCATATCTTTCTCATAAATGAAACAATTCATGAATATATATATATATATATATATATATATATATATATATATATATATATTTATATGTATGCCCGTATATATATATATATATATATATATATATATATTTATATATATATATATATATATATATATATATATATATATATATATATATATATATATATATATATATATATATATGTATATAACTTTTGTATGAACATCACTGTTCACTTATTGCAATTAGTGCCACACTAATTACAAACGTAATTAAATTGTACAATAACGTATCAGTGCACCGAGTGTTCAAGAAATATCAAGCTGAATGAAATGATAAATTATAATTCTGTGGGCATATAAACACATTTCTGGCGTATGCATCAATTCCATGTCGAACTTCAAAATATAGCTTCATCCCAATTTTCAGGATCTGTCCTAATAATTCACCAATTTAAAGTCAAACAACATACAAAAAACACTTTTCATTGCACCATCACCATTAGGCACCATGACGACATCGGGACTTGTATGGTTATAGTTATAATAATGTTTTGTATCAACATTATAGTTATACATTTCGGTGAGTTTGTTGATTTTATGAACCACCTAGTATGCAAGTGTCGTATATTACAGCCGACGTTCTGTTCTCTTTTTTACATATTCAATCCACGAGCGAGGCATTCTTTTCATTTTACATGCCACGTTAAAAACACTTGTGCATTTAGTCATTGTAATGACATGGACGGTCATGGCCGTATATAATACCGGAATGAAAAAGTAATATGACTCTGGATAGCTAGAAGAAGAGGTTTTAACAAATGATATTGTATCATATAATATATATATATATATGAAAAAGAAAAAAAAATTATATATATAAATATTAATATATATATATATATATATATATATATATATATATATATATATATATATATATATATATATACATATATATGAATATATATATATATATATATATATATATATATATATATATATATATTCATATATATATTGTATCTCTTATATTTTTCATCTTTTATAATATATTTTGATATATTGATCAAATTGACATTGATTAGTTATGATATTTTATATTATATATATATTGAATATATCACATATTATGAAAAACATAATTTTTTGGTTAATAATCTGACCACCGCCAACAGATCAAGCTCATGATAGGCCAATGATGGTGAATAAAATAGATGAAAATATATAAAAGATTGAATCATGGGAGGTTGAATCATCGAGTATGGAAGAGAGAAATATAGAAGATAGAAAATGAAATAGATGGGATCTATAAGATGCAATTCTCATTCGAGAATGTAATTGTCTGACTAGAGGATCAAATAAATTTTTGGAGTTTCATAAAATGAAAATATCTTCGTATAACCTAGCTGTTGGTGGGGTCGTTAAGCGAACAAACAAACAAAAATGGAAATAGAAAATAGTCTTCAACTCGAGTTGCCAAAATGGTCGTTTTTTCAATTCCATCAGCATGTGTTGACGAAATGCCTCTCATGAATAATGATCAATGATATAATCGTTGAATAAATCAATATAATTATCAGATACCAATTTGCAAGAGAGATAATCATATTTTTTCTTGATGACAGCTCATCTCACAGAAAACCAATACCATAATCACATTGATTGATCCAGCCTAATAAAACGAAATAGTGAATCATATTCACAGAAATAATGATAATGGTAGATTCACGTCAATCGTGATAACTATTTCTTCAAACGAAATTCTACGAATATTGCAATTAAATAATTATGATAATTCGATTGTTGATCATGAATGATCTGGAAATTTTGTATTGTAAATGTGTACACTATGATTTTTTCAATCTCTCATGTCATTATTCTCCATGTGAATACCAGATTATATGAAGTAAATTCACCTTTTGTAGCTGTGCAACTTGATCGATCCATGATAAATACTTTTGTTGCATACGTTTTCACATTTGAAATATGTCCACGACGGTACAACCAACCAGAGTCTCTTAATTCATCTCCGTCGTTATGAACGTTGATTCGGTTTTAAAAGCTTTGGCATAATAGTTTGCTAGTAAATGGTTCTCCCTTTCTTTTGATATCAATCTATGAAACTTTTTGCTTTCACGAAAATCATTTTTCCACCGAGGACATGAAGCTAACTCCACGCGGTTTCATGAAAAGATCGTCGAGAGATTAATGACCGTCTTGCATTCAACCATAGACTTTTATTTTCAAAATGAACGTATATTTATCACTTCGAGCAATATTTATATGTCTATATATTTTCGTGCTTCTCTCAGATTCTACATCGCATTTTTTCACTGTGTTTGTTATTTTCCGTTCAATTACAATTTATAGCGGTTTAACTTTCTCGGAACTGGTATATAAATAATTAATACTCGGAGATAGACTCGAACCTGGGGCTTTGGTAGGTTGTGGTCAACCTCAGAACTGAAATCACTCATTCAGAAGGTTTGAAAACCACAGACCAGAAGTCTGCCATTATTGTTAATTAAAACGTGAAATATTAACGTGTAATAAAGTATAGTTCACGAGTGTTGACGGTATAGTCTCATCAATATAACGACGTATAAAATTATCACAAATGTCATTTTTGTTAGTATGAATGGGTTATTTTGCTCTTTGTTAGAGCAGAAAAAAAGAGAAACACCGTATGAGACACTTTTGGTATTAGACGGTACACTACAATATTAAATTCTGAACATTTTCAGGTGCTATTTTGATCATGCTAGAAGCGATGTGAATTCCTGTATTTGATAACCAATGGATATTTCATATAGGTACAGTTCATCTCACACTTTTACACATAAGTGGCGTGATAATATTTGAGATAATTCATATATATATATATATATATATATATATATATATATATATATATATATATATATATATATTGATATATATACATATATATATATATATATATATATATATATATATATATATATATATATATATATATATATTAAAACTTTTAAACTTTCACGACTCATTTTATAATAATGATATAAACCTTCTTATCATCTCAACGTTTCAACCATTATATCACGGTCTTTTCCAAGAGAAGTATTTGAACTGATTAATATGACAAAAATGCAATTCATTATTTCTCAACATATGCACTTGGATACCACTACGTCCTAACAGAGTCAATATATGAATGTGACCTTGGCTATTTGGTAATTCTATATACACGACTTCAAATCTTCCTGTTGAATATATATCATCACCATATATATATATATATATATATATATATATATATATATATATATATATATATATATATATATATATATATATATATATATATATATATATATATATATATATATATATATATATATATATATATATATATTATATATATATATATATATATATATATATATATATATATATATATATATATATATATATATATACATTTGATGCATTTTATATAGATTGTATCGTGAAATAGTTCTTATATGATAATTCATAATGGAGATATAGCCCTGGAAAATATTCGATGTAATTCGAGAGAAACGTTGGATGAGCTTGTGATGGAATAAATGATTAGAAACACGAGAAGGACCGAGAGAATGATTCACGAGAAGTTTCTCTGAATAGTACCACGAATGACATGTGAATTCGTATTCTATCAAGAATTTTATCTCGAATTTCAACTCGAACTTTCAACATCGGATTTTTGTTCGGAATTCGAGAACAACTAAAAAAATATCATCAATCCACTCATTTGGACTACAATCCGATACATATAAAGATGGCAGTATCATCATCCTCTGAACTGAATTCTAATAATGTCTCAACATTTTTCAAATCTTCTTCACCGGTCACAAACATTCTTAGGTCGATATGTATTCAGTCTCACCCCAACTCTACTTGAAGTTTGATCATAAGTATTTCCAGTACCTGTTTGTTTCTGATGTTGTTACTTGTTGTTGTCACGTATGAGCAGGTGATTATGAAACTATCAAGTGATGATAAGTGATAGGACGTTTACAAAGACCCATGCCTTATGCGGGATTCGAACCCACGCCCAACGGTGACTTCAGTTTCTGAAGCAGTGCCTCAGCTGACTGAGCTACAAAGGGTGGCTGTATATGTCATTTGAACCCCCGTTGTTATCTGTAAGTAAAAAAGACGGTTCGGAATTGCCGAGAGGCTGGGTCTCGTGGTATTGACTACGAATGTCTCGAACACGTGTCTGCTCTCTGTGAAGATATATTCACTTCATTAAAGAGTTCAACAATGAAAACATCTTTCAGAGTTCAGAATTTCAGTTTGTTCGCCTGATCCCCACCGACGGCTAGATTATTTAGGGGGGGGGGGGGTGAATGTGAAGTGATGGTAACTGAAGGACGTTTACAAAACGCATGCCAAATGCGGGACTTGAACCTACTTCCGAAAATGACTTCGGTTTTGAAAGAGGTGCCTCAGCCAACTGAGCTGCGTAGGGTGGGTTTTGTTTGTTTTGCAACAACTTTTGAATCGTGCTCACCTCTACAATATCATCTTCGTTCGTTCATGACTACCTCTTTCCAAACCTCTTTCCTTCTCAATCCCCTTGAATACTCCGGAATAATTTAAAATACTGTCATATTTCTTCTCTCTTCCAAGATCATAAGTTTGAACGCTTTCCGTCAGAAGCGTGTCTCAAACTGACGTGAAACCATATTCTATGGTGGAACTGAACTGTTATGGAATTTCTAAGGACTGAAAAAAATCAGTTTTCACCGTGGCACTCTAAGCCCTGATATTGTTGGGTTTATTACTTTTCTTCGATACATTCATTTAATGACATATTTTCAGCCATAACATTTTTTATACAATGCATGTATACGAGTTATGTGTGATGTACCTGTGAAGCCTGTTTTGTCATCATTTATTTTATCGATATGTGTTTTATATCTCATATCGAAAGATTTTCACCTTCATCGATCTATAATACAAGTTAAGTTGGTACCTTAAATTACACTCATGGTGAGGAGAATATATCTAGCTTTGGTATATATTTAATATATTTAGCTTGATACCAACATAAAACTTGATACACTTACAGATTGGACAATGAGGCGCTCAAATTTTGATGGCCCAAAGTTAATTTCCAATAACTTTTAGAGTTATTGATTGATTCAATTCATTGACTCAATTGAATATGAATCTCTCGGGATGAAGTTTTCTTCATAAGGTATGCCATCAAACGACGCTAGTTTTGATGTCAACATCATGATTTTGTTCAAACCACTCAAATTCATCTCTAATAATGATCAATCAATCAATCCACAAAACTGATGAAGCAATAGAAATGTTTTGAGTAACCCAAATAGAGATCTTTGAGGCGAATGTTATGCTCTATTGAACAATAACAAATATTCAACTAGCACACCAAGGTCCGGTTTTACCAATCTTAGTTAGGGTACTAATCTACTTACTATAATTTAAAGGTACGGAAATATCATATGTAACCAATGGTGATAACAAGTTGATCCGCTAACTATTGCCTAATCCAGTCTCGTAAAACCGGGCCTAAGTAAAACTCAAATGATGTTGATTACTCGCAAAAAGGAATGTTCAAAAAATATATAAAACGCATCAATTTCAATCATTAATTTCAACCTATCAATTGACGTATTGAATATAGCATAGTTCTAACCATGACTGAATTTTTGAATGTATATCTGTGTATACTCAATAATACTTCAATCAATTGAGATCATATTAATTGATCAATAAAGATCCCAAAAAGTGATTTAAAAAATCAGTCAGATAGATATTGTTTTCAATCATAATGTCTGACGAATATCTTCACAGAACAATGCATAGATCGAAACGTGATTTTCATCAATTATTATAATTACACTGTTATCCAGTGTTATGAAGTGTCACATAAAAGGTGTAACTTGTGTGGTATCAATGCGACTCGGAAGGCTCTTCATGCCATCCATGTATACATTACAATCGATTATTCGTCAATTAAAAAGGTACTCAAATCATTAAAACATGATAGAATATACATATCAGCTTGTTATACATCATCTTCATTTTCGGAGAACTAACTCACAACCACAATGAAGTATTTCTCAGCATCAGAATTGGAAATAGAAAGAAATTAAGTTACTATTTGAATACTATTTCCCATTTGCGTGCCTATGCCCTATATATGATTGGTTGTTTGAGACTAGTAAAGCTCCAGGCGTAGGTGCGTTAGATAGCTGATGTTACCGATAGAATATGGGTGTAGTGTAGCACGTAATCAAATTTATACCTTGTAATTCCAATCCCTACTTTGATTTTGTTCACAACCAGAAAAAGTATATACGATATTACAACCGCTGAATTACAAAAGTGCATTGCTGAGCAATTTTCAATGCCAAAACTTTGTGAAAAACAATTAATTGAAATGTAGGCCTATAGGTCAAGTGCCAGTGTCAAACTGGATTTCAAAATTCACTCACTTCCTCAATATTATGATAAATGTGTGTAATGATATTATTACTGCTTATTTTGAGTTCACGGTGCTTTTCAATACATCCTCATGAGCAATCCTGATCTTATCATATCAGCTTTCACAAACACCTTCTTCAAAGAATGGTCACAAGTTCTTAATTATCTTAAATATCTTAAAATATCGTGATTGTATTGACTTAAATAGTTGCATCGTTTTCGCAAGTGTGTTGCCAATGGTTGACTTGCGGTGACATATTTTTTTCCGAAATGAAAATTTAAATCAAAATGAAATCTTCTCGCTGATCCAGCTGATCTAGAATCTAGATGACCGATGATTTAAAAAAAAAGACTATGCGTGCATTGCGTGTGCACATGGCCTGCTAGTTTTAATGCGTATGATATCAATATATTTTCTTCAAGATGTATTTTAATGTAGCTTGATTGACAACTTTATGTGATCGCAACCGTGCATGCCAAGAACATTTTCTCGCTGGGATTACATACTGAA